>OZ004600.1:132068652-132360683 GCA_963924605.1 Malthinus seriepunctatus
TTCAAGTCATTTATTAATTGCAACAAGGACTCCCCCATTCATAAAAAAATATCAAAATTATACTTAAAATATTCGCCAATGAGTCTTTAATTAATTTCTGTGATAAAAATAAGTTAATACCTGTTCAGGCCCTAAAGTCAGGGCTTCAAGTGTCAGAAATTATAACTTTTTATTTTTTGAAAAGATGCAAGTCATTTATTAATTGCAACAAGGACTCCCCCATTCATTTAAAAATTTCAAAATTATACTTAAAATATTCGTCAATGTCTTTTCGATTAATATCTGTAATCAAAATAAGTTAATACCTGTGAAGGCCCTAAAGGCAGGGCTTCAAGGGTCAGAAATAGTAACTCTTTATTTTTTGAAATGATTGAAGTCATTTATTAATTGCAACAAGGACTCCCCCATTCATAAAAAAATATCAAAATTATACTTCAAATATTCGTCAATGTCTTTTCGATTAATATCTGTAATCAAAATAAGATAATACCTGTTCAAGCCCTAAAGGGAGGGCTTCAAGGGTCAGAAATAGTAACTTTTTATTTTTTGAAATGATTGAAGTCATTTATTAATTGCAACAAGGACTCCCCCATTCATAAAAAAATATCAAAATTATACTTCAAATATTCGTCAATGTCTTTTCGATTAATATCTGTAATCAAAATAAGATAATACCTGTTCAAGCCCTGAAGGGAGGGCTTCAAGTGTCAGAAATAGTAACTTTTTATTTTTTGAAAAGATTCAAGTCATTTATTAATTGCAACAGGACTCCCCATAGTCCCCATTCATAAAAAAATATCAAAATTATACTTAAAATATTCGCCAATGAGTCTTTAATTAATTTTTGTGATAAAAATAAGTTAATACCTGTTCAGGCCCTAAAGGCAGGGCTTCCAGGGTCAGAAATAGTAACTTTTTATTTTTTGAAATGATTGAAGTCATTTATTAATTGCAACAGGACTCCCCATTCATAAAAAAATATCAAAATTATACTTAAAATATTCGCCAATGAGTCTTTAATTAATTTCTGTTATAAAAATAAGTTAATACCTGTTCAGGCCCTAAAGGCAGGGCTTCAAGGGTCAGAAATAGTAACTTTTTATTTTTTGAAATGATTGAAGTCATTTATTAATTGCAACAAGGACTCCCCCATTCATAAAAAAATATCAAAATTATACTTAAAATATTCGCCAATGAGTCTTTAATTAATTTCTGTGATAAAAATAAGTTAATGTCTGTTCAAGCCTTTAAGGCAGGGCTTCAAGTAAATAAAAACTATCTTCTTCGAAATATGGATCTTGAAAACGCCCAAAACGCTTCTGCTATTCTTGGTAACTTTGCTGGAAATCTACAGTGTGAAGACCTGTGTTGAGGTCTTTTGAACGATTTACTTTTTGGCTCTCTATTATGAATTAGCTCCTGATAAACATTTATTTATTTATTTGGTTTAACTACTAAAATTTCTCTCCCATCCTTGAGAGATTTGTGTGATCGATAGACCTGCGCTGGCGATAAGGCAGTTCTTTTCTAACATTTTGAGAGTGTCTCGACACTGATAGAACTAAAGGGAACTGAAAAGGTCATAAGTTTCTCCAATGTTGCTCCAAGTTTCGGCAAGTAATACCAACCGCTAATAAGGCATACCTGGTGAGCTTTATAAATTTATTTTTCTCCTATCTTGTGGGCTTTTTCTTTCCATTTCTGCGCCATTTGATCTTCATAATTTTTTGAGAGTGTCAAAAACTAGAGGGAAGTTATTATTGTAGTGCTACTACATAATTAAGGCATAATTTCTGCTCGAAATACCGTATGTGCAAAGTTATAAATCTCTTTGTTGAGTTTTCTGGTCCAACTGTGTTCTTTACCGTGAAAGCATCCGTAAGCCAGGACAGCTTAATTCTTTCCCTGAGATTTGAAAGCTTCAAGTATAGTTAGTTATACTAGGAAATTAGTTTGTCATCAATGTCTTCATGACATTGTTATTAATTTTTTTATACTGGTACAAATAATTTTAAAATCCGTTCTAAAATTTCATTATTTAAAGGAAATTAATATAGAAAATTGTTATACATTGTGTATAAAAATCAATAAATCATCTCGTAACTTTATCATGATTTTCCAAACACCTTTTTAGTACGTCGTAATGTTGGCACATTGTAATAAGCGTTTCATAGCGCAAATTACGTAACCGATAGACGGATAATACTTTCAAACAACATTTTCTTATATAAAGCTATATACCTTTAATACTTAATATAAGGGGGTTTGCCCGTACTTAGACGTTATCCAATTTAACCATAGATTTTAGTTAGTAATCTAACAGTTTTAATTAATTAGGTTAAAAGATGTAGCCTATTAGGGATGACTTTAAGTGTTTTTAGAAGATTTATTACAAGACTTATTTTATATAACGGATATTTAAGCTATAATACACGGCTAAAATAATCTGCGGAAAGGTTATACCAAATATACGTAGAAATTATAAATAATTAAACACCCCCAAAAACGCCAAGTAATAAGTGGCAATGTTCTTCGGTCACGCCATTTAATTATAAATACACACTACTAACTATTTCTTATAAATAAAACGTACAAAATTAAAATAAAATTGTACTAAAATAAGCTTAGATCAGTTGGACGAGATTAAAATTAAAAATTAACACCAACCGGCATCACGAATTTAATTTTTTTTAAAGAAACGCGGAATTAATTAAAGTTGTTAATGCATTAGCTTAAGGCCTCCCAACCTTTTGTCTCATTACTTTTGCCAAAATAGCGGCTTTCGTTTTGTTGATTGACGTGGAAAAGACAGGAAGTATTGTTCACAAATGAAAAGCGTCGACGTGCGCCGAAAAGGGGCCAAGTGTTTCTTAGTTTAATTAACTAACAATTTTAATCATCTCGTTAAGGGTGGAAAAAATTAAATTTTAAACAATTTGTTGTTGTATTTTTAGTTGTTGGCTTTTTACTAACTTTTAATTGCATTGAGAGCTTTTGTACATTTGTAGGCTTTTAATTTTTGGACCAGTCGTAACAATTTTCTTTATGGTTGTTACATTTAAAATAACGAGTTTTAGAAAGTTAATTTTAAAAATGTATGTTTTATTCGTTAATTTCGCTCAAGGAAATTTTACTTTGCGTTACTTTAATGTTATACAATTTCATCATCATCATCATCATCATCGTAAGGGTAGGGCATGAATTGTTAGAATTTAAAGAGATTCACATAAAAACTTATTACTTTATTATCTGCGATATTGTAAATTTTCACATTACACCTCCTCCTCGTTACAATAAAGCCACTATCGTGTTATTTCGCGATTGTAACGTTTACTCAAATCTCGAAAATTATAAAAGATGGAGCTAGGACATCCTTACTGAAAATTTTAGAGAAACGGGTGGTGCATTTTCACTTAAACGTGTATTACATTTATCAACACCCACTGTGACGAAATTGATTTTCTTTTCATCTTAAATTGATGATAACCACATCCGCATGCAACACGAAGTGCATTCTAATACACTGTTGCTGTATGTTATGTAGAGAGAGCTTTTATTATAAAGGACTGACCTTCATAACTTCCTTGCACACGTTTCAATATGAACCCATAGATTTCGATTAAGTCGTTCACCTGCTGCTACATTTGTTTCTTCATTTCGTACCAGATTATTAAATTTGGACAAGTTAAAACTAGACAGTCAGGCACAATCCGAGGACAATCTGATAACAAAGTAGTACTTCGAGAGGGACGTATGTACGAGTATGTAGTAGGATGAATAATTTAGGAAATCAGGATAATAAGTCTCCAGACCACTAAACAGGTATACTGCAAAAAAACAAACACTGTACAGTTTAGACACTCAGATACGAGTAGCTCGAAAACTGAAAACCGATAAGTTAAACAGTTTCATATAAGTTCGCGAATCTTGTTAAGAACGTAAATCATAAGAATGGATATTTATTCTTAACGCTTCGAGCATAAATCACTTTTCAATGAAAAAAAACTCTTATTCGTATCACGCTATCATTTTTAGAAACATTATGTGTTCCAGGTAGTCCAAGTGCTTTTTTGTTGCACTTTGAGCTTGTTTAAAATAAAAAAGGGATTGGGATGAGACCTCCCATCGCCTATTAACAATCAGCAAGCGTGCTATCGGAGAAATCTCATTTCCTACCGATTATCCAAGTTACTATGACTGCTCGGTTTCAGGTCACATTATGAGTTTCTCACCAGTAACGCCACGGAGCAGAATAATTGACGGATTCAATTTTATTTTCTCTCTAATACCTTCTATAGTTTTTACCCTCTTCGTCAAGGGACTCCAGCTAGGATAGGTCTGGAGGTGAATTGGACGTCTTCGATCTTGACCCTAAATAATCGACGGGAAAGTAAGGAAGCGATGAGCGGAGATCATCTTGTAGAATAAATATCGAGCAGTGATCGTCTTGTAGAATAGACCTTGGTGCCAGACCTTAGAAGAGGGAAGGCAGAAGACTGGTCGGGCGGAAATCTTGGGGGAAAGTGCGGTTTCCTCCAGATTTGGAGATTACATTGTATCGGCGGCTTTCCATTTCTTCGGAAAGTGCTAATAACGGAGAATAGTGTTTTAATGATCGTACATAGCCAGACAAGAGCTAAAGGAGGAAGGTTACGTAAAGCTTGATTAGAGATGCCGTCGTGACCAGGAGCTGTTTTGGATTTAGTCTTCTTGATGAAGGCCCTGATGTCGAGCGGATTTCATGGAGCGATGGCTACGTCGCCTTCGTCTCTATTTCATCTGCGGACGGAGGCTTCGAATTCGTCGATGTAGTCGTCTTCCAGCGGAATTCATTGGCGCTCTAGGTTGTCTGCAAATGCTTCGGGTTTGTCTCCGTTGAAGCAGACCAAGCCTTGGGTATCGTGGATCGGAGGGATGGGTGCTCGTTTCTTCCTGACTGCCTTCTGGGTTTTCCAAAGTGAGTTGTCATGGGTGTTGAGCGAGGCCAGGTGGAGTTGCCATTCTTCGTTTCTTTTTTCACGCAGGGTGCTTTTTACTTCAGAGGTCAAGCGATTCTATTCCCTCTTGTCGTCTGGGTGTTGATTTCGTTGCCATCTACGCTGTGCCCGGTTTTTCTCGGTGATGAGGATGACAGAGCAATATCATTTAAGTCTTTCGCGCAATGGCGGGGCGGGGCCTTCTCAACTGAATCGAGCCCTACAAAACTCTTGCCTAGGTAAAAATTTTATCGTTTAAATATTAATACTTTACCTGCAAGAGTTTTGGCACTCGCGATCTCACCGTTGATTATTATTAAAACTCCCACAATCAGGAAGTTTTTTTGTTTCCCACTTGACTCTTCTTAAGTATTGTATTTTAGCTATTTAATGTAATTCAAGGATAGGTTTTCCCAGAATATTCAAATGAATTGTACTGAACGTATTATGACTTAAAAAAAAAAATAACTATTCAACCCCTCCAAGTTGGAATATTTATAGTTAGTGGAAATAATAAAAAAAAATTAATTTTTTCCCCCAAGAGTTATGAGCTTTATCTAACGAATAAAATTTAAATAGTGCTTCTGTTTTTAAAATTGTGATAAAAATATATTAAAATAAATTATTCTTTTTATCGGCACTTAACGTCTATTGTTCTTACACATAATTTTTATATGATAAGGTGTGTACTTAAACTTATAACTCACCTTCAAGTTAATGACATTTTTTTGTTACAAAAAAGTAATACTTTTGTGAAACAAAAGTAACTTGAACTCGGTTTGTTCTTATCGATAATTTCATAAGTTTGACTGACATCCAATTTGTCAGTTTTTCCAAGACGTCCCTTATAACGATTGGTTTCGATTGGATGCTTCGAGTAATTTTTTGTGTCAAATTTAACATGTAAAGTAAGCAGAGTAAAGTGATTGTCTGCCTGCATAATTATTATTGATTTTAAATTTAAAACCAAGTGCGCTTCTATTTGAAAAAAATAGGGGCTGATAATGATTGGAAAGCTTTAAATTCAATTTTTATCCCCTTCTATCATAGTTAACAGATAAGGAAAAGTGTAGGAGAAAGTTATTGAATTATTGTATAAAAACAGGGACAGAAATCGTGGCTTATTATTATTATAGTTCTGAGGCTGTTCCCTAAGGGTTCCTTGCATCGCGACCTCTTGGATCTATTGTGCGCCTCGGATTTGCTCTTCCCTTATGGGAGTTCTGTGCTTTGCTCAAGACTGTAATCAATCCCCACACGAGCGGCCAAGAAGCCCAAAGACCTTTGAGAAGTGGTTAGCCAAGAGGCCACCCCACTTTCTAACAGATCAACAGTCGGCCAACAAGCCAAAAACGGTAATCGAGTCCCACACGATCGGCCAAGAAGCCCAAAGACCTTTGAGAGTAGACTTGTGGTTAGCCCGAAGTCCTGACTAACAAGAGGAATGTACTGGGGTAGACGCGATCAGCTTGAACCCTACAACTACAGCTTGTACCAGCCGCTGGTGCAGAGACGCCAGACCATCAACTACCCGCAGCACAAGAGGATCTCACTGGATACAATGATGCACTTTGCACAGTGGATGCACACGGACTCTCTCGAAATTAATGCACATCAAATATTTATTAAAATTCTTCACCATCAAATTCTTAGTACCAATCAGAACTAAACTTTCGATTTAACTACGAGGTTACTCCGTACGCTTCGTAATCATATCCTGACTATTATCACCAAACTCTTACATAAATGCTTTTTATGCGATTATGTAGGTGGCGATAGATGCGGGCTTACATGAAGCATCGAATGGTATAAGTTTAGTGGGGGGGGGTATGTAAATTATAAATAATTTTAAAAAGGATTTAAAACTCTCGTAATAAACGTTTTCAAGGCTTGCATGAATTTATGCATAGATTTCTACCAAGAGCAGTATCGTAAATTTCAAATTGTGTTCCTATTGGTTCCAATCCATTACCAAATGTTGGCAATCATATTGAATTGTTTGCAACCATTCGGGAACGTCGCTTGTAGTTCTGGAGAACTACGTTCTCGAATTCTTCAACTAGAAAATTTTCCTGGGCTTTTTTCTGTAACTCTTCAGTTTCTCAAACCTTCATAGTGGCCATATAGCCTCTCCAAGGAGGACCAATGAGGTATAGTCTCTATATTGCATTTGTATCAATTTGTCATGGTTCACTGAACCAAGAGCTTCTGATTAGTCTTCCTATTAGGAGTAGCTTAGACCTTGTTATCCTTTATTCCATTTGATTTCACGAAAACCCACTAGAACGTTGATTTATACATAAAATCATTAAGAAATTCACACCCTTTATACGTTAGGGAAGTCGTTGCAACTATTTCGAGCAATTAAAATTCTGTTTGGATATTAAAATATGACAAAACGTAGCAGTTAAGTCTGTGCCTTGAAATTTTAACAAGAAGACGAATATTGTGCACGAACACATATTGAAAATTAAATTATAACGCGGTTGATGTTCATTAATTAACCTAAAATGCTTGAGTCAACATACGCAAGAAATTTACTATATGTTTCAACAATAGAGTAATGCCAAATTTTGATTGAGACAAAATACCATCTGTCGCGTAAACCTCGAATAGTAATCTATATTGCCTCTTGATTAATGCTACTATAAGTCTAATTAATCTATTGTACTCGCTCAATTAGATTATATTCATACAAAATTAACCTTTGTTCTTTAACTCAAAAGATAATTAACAATTATTATTCTCATAATAATTATACACGTAAATAGAAATAATCGCCATGTAATTAATTTTTTTCTCAATTTGTATATGAATTGAATGTATAATCCTAATAACGTGTAATTAATAGATTAATTTATTTAAAGTGATTGATTACTCATCGATAGTATAATTCGAGAAAATGGAGACGTCAGGGTGCTTTCGTGCTTGAAAGGGGACGTGTAAATTTTTATGTGATG
The DNA here is from genome assembly GCA_963924605.1 of Malthinus seriepunctatus. NCBI lineage: Eukaryota > Metazoa > Arthropoda > Insecta > Coleoptera > Cantharidae > Malthinus > Malthinus seriepunctatus. The sequence continues at coordinate 132,076,589 of OZ004600.1, forward strand.
ACAGGTGATTGAGATACGTGTATTATGAAAAAAAGGTAGAAAACACTCTGGTTCTACATTTAGTCGAAATAAGTTATGAAATGTGTTGTGTGTTGTACGTATGGGTGATTTTGAGGGTGTTTTGTGTATGTTGAGGTATAACGATTTTTAAATTTAATGAAACTTGAGCGTTTAAATAATGGAAGTGATGGATACACGGATCGTTCTTTACAATTTTTTTTTAAATTGAAATCATTTTTTTTAATGCTAGCATAAATTTGCTTTTAAAAAAACCTAACTTGACTCTTTTCTCATTTAAAATTTCTCCCACCCTCTTTGTTTGCTGTACCGCTGTTCGGTATATGGATAGTGAGTATCAGATTCGTTGAACCGAAAGTATGTTATAATAGGTTTCAAGTTTACTTTTTGTACATTTTTGAGACATCTTACATCGTAATAAATCTCATGAAAGATTTGAGCAACTCTTACTAAACCATAGTAGGATTTTTTTCTTTTGACAATTTCTGCCTTCTATTGGCGCGAGGGTGTGAGTTGCAAACTCTTCAACATCGAGTGTATGAGTCTACACTGTAGACATCCAGAGAGGAGCTCAACAGGTATGAGCTCTCTCGCCGCTTTTATTTAATTTGTAAGTCTAGGTAATTTTTAAGGAGACAGCTATTGGCGGAGCCGTCTTGTGGATCAAGAATAATGGCATGTTAGTTGACAAGACCGAGAAGAGAACCGAGAACGAGACAAGCATGGTTTGATCCTCTGTATATAAAACCGACGTTTCTCACTCTCTCTCACAGCTTCTGACTGTCTACCTTGTGCTTACCAGTCTTTATCTGCTTCTCTATGTCTACTCCAGACTGTCAACTTTGTGCCTGTTATCATCTATCTGCCTTTTCCTCCCTATCGGCCTCTATTTGACTCAGTTTGAATGTCTTTACTTGCTCCTGACTGTCTTCATTGTTCCCGCCAGTCTGTATCTGCTTCTATTAGTCTGCAGTGAGAAACTTGACGTTTCTCCCCCTCTCTCTCTCTCTCTTTTGGTGAGAACTTTCAACCGTCTGGAGGCGTTCAAATTGTGGAAGAAGAATACTTCGAATCCAGTGCTGTGCCAGAGTGCTTTACAGAGCGACCTGTTGCTCGAGAGGTCAATTTTTAGCTCTATTGCCAATTTATCGTCAAAGGAGGAATTGATGACTGACTGGGTATAAACATAATTTATTGTGAAATGACAGAAACCCAACGTCTAGCGTCGTCCTCTATTTAAATAATTTAAATTACAATAATTGTTAATTATTTGATTTAAATATTATATTTCTGTACAATGTTGATTTATTACGAGGTTCATTCATGAGTGAAGCTTTTGATTCATTTTAGTTAATGTGGAAAGCACTCGTTTAATTTCCACTAAAGAAAACTTGGCTTTTGTTTAAAATATAATTTGATTTTGCATTTTAGAACAATATATTTACATACAAAAGTGCATAATATGCGCTAGGTCTTATAGTTGATTTAAATTATTAATTGTTGTAATTGTTTCATTTTCATTTATATGCATAGTGTAAGTCGCAAGAGAATATCGCATAAAGTCATTAAATAGTATAAATCTTGGTTATATTGTGTAATATATTTCATAGCGACTCAGTTGTTTTGGTAATTAAATAATACTTCATTGATTAACTATTCAAATAACTTAATTGTTTTTAAACAGAATTGTATATTTCTGGAGGGTGCTTCATAAATTAAAAATATTTTCGACATCCACACTCTTTTAAGGCTACTTGTTTATAATTGAGAAATTTAGACGATTGAACAGTTCCTAACAGCTGACTGATCGTCCATTTTTTATCCATCTGTTTTAGCACGTCATCAGATCGATTAGAAAAGTATTGCCATTCAGTCCATAAATAATCAACTATATCAGCTAAATTTGCCCAGTGGGATGGGGTAATGGGATGTGACTTTCCTAATGTAAAATTTCGTAATTTCTGTTCCTTATTCTATCAGTTCGTCTACTACTGGACCTCTTCTAACTTCTCAACTTTTTGCTACACACATTCATATTCTTTTTGACATTAGGATTTGAATTTTTAAGGTGGAGGTCCATTTTTGGAGGTGGGTCCATTGTGCGGCCGCCTTTTAGCAATTCCCTCCAGTGTTTCAGTCCTTGATCCATCCAAATCCTTTTGGATGAACTTAAGGATACTGACGGATGAAGTGTCGCTGATACTGGCTATGTTAGGCCAGGAGGCTTTTATTGCTACCCAACAACCAAACCGGTGCTAATAAGGATTTAAAAGTCAACAGTTTCTTTCTTATACCAGCGTTTCAGTCCTTGATCCATCCAAATCCTTTTGGATGAACTTAAGGATACTGACGGATGAAGTGTCGCTGATACTGGCTATGTTAGGCCAGGAGGCTTTTATTGCTACCCAACAACCAAACCGGTGCTAATAAGGATTTAAAAGTCAACAGTTTCTTTCTTATACTGAAAGAACTATACTGCTACATTCTTCTTCTTAGGTATCCGTTAGAAATTCCACTTTATGAAACCTTCTTCTGTCGAATGATCGCTTCGAATCAGTAAATTGGCAAAGTTTACTAAGAAATTTTACTCTCGGTGGTTTGCAATTTCCTTCCACGAAATGACGTCACATAGAAGATTTTAATCTATTTTTATTAATTAGCTTTTTTTTTATTTCTATCTATCTTTTGTTTCTATTAGCTTAGTTCCGAATCACTGTAGCATACTTTTTTGCAACAAACTGAAATCATGAAAATGTCGATAAAAAGTAAAAATATTAAATTTTAGTTATTATAATAATATTTTGATAGAAAACATTAATATTCGTATTAATAAATAAACCAACAAATCTATTTTATAAATTTTGACGTAGCTCTTTGCCTCTGGCACTTTAATTAGTAGCAATATTTGTACAGATATTTATAGCCAAATAGAGTTTAGTGTAAAATTATATTAAAATTTATATTATTATCCTTTCTTGACTTCTTGTATTTCGACGTTTACATTACTCAAGTTTAATTAATTTTTTATTTCAAATTAATTATTGCTGGGCGTAAAATTTTTGAAAAAAAATGAAGAGCAATAACTTTGATAAATCAATACGAGATGAATTATGGAAATAAATTGTGTGATTTCATCGATCAGAAAGTTTCAGAGGATACCAAAGGATTATACCGGACAGAGAGTCGGAAGTGATGGACATATTTAATAAAGCGAATACTAATATATCACAGTTTCGCCTTTATTATTTATTGCTTTCTTTTAATCATTTTTTAAACCTTTACTATTTAAGCCATGCTTATTTTGTACGTAAAAAATATTTATTTCTAAAGGGGGTGGAGAGAGGTTTATTTCTCTTACACACTACTGAGGCAGTTTTTGATGTTTATAAGAAGATTTTCTATAAGATTTATTTGAAAATATTTTTTTCATCTTTTCGATCGTTCCATATTACTCTTACGTGTCTTCTACCATCTACTGCTACTCTTTTAGTGGTAGACGAAATAGTAGACTAAATAAGCTTACCTGACCTGTTCAAGTTTAAAAAATCATTAAAAATGACTTTAGTAAATTTAAATTAATATATTGTCACAAATCAGTACAATTATAAGTTTTCTAAATTCTTGGAGATAAGCTTCTTACTGGCCATTAAGACGCTTCTTTTGATAAAAAATTGAATTGAAAATAACTTTAATTCAATTATATCTAGAATAATAAATAAAACAAAAAGTTATTCAAATATCAATCAATTTCCTATAATATCGACGTCATGTACTCTAAAATTAAAAATTCATCATCTACTGGCCTCACAAGCAATTTGTTTGCTGAAAATGCCATTGCAGATAAAATATCGAATTGAAATTACGAACACGTACCTTGTGGTAATTTATACTCAGGGCCGAACTGATTTTTGTTGCAAAAATAAAAAATAATTTTCATTTAATGCGGCTGCTAGTTTTTTTATTATTTAAATTTCCAAAAAAAAACAGACCCTTAAAAAATTGCAATATTTATTAGACTTGAAAGTTTGAAATCAAAAATTTAACTCGGACGTCTAGAAGAGCGTTGCTGTGTATTTTCACATATTTTCACATCTAAGATGTGTCATTCTTTATGATAGCAATCACAGCCACGACTTCATCTTGATTTGTTATAAATATTACAAGACGTTTTTCTCAATTTTTTTTAGTTATTTTTTATCTATTCCTTTTGACACGCTTCAAAAAAATATTTAGACGAAAATCGAATTAATTTCTTAGCACAGAAATTGTTTTTCCTTTCGCGATAAAAATACGAGGGGAAATAGAAAAAATATCTAACTATGAACTAAAGGGAATTGATATTTTTATAACTTTTTTTTAGATGTCTCGACTCTTAGACAAGGCACTTGGAGCAGAAGCTTTTCATTTTATGTATAATTCTAGTAAAGAGAAAATTTTTTAGAACTATTTTTAGGAGAGTGAAAAGGTCGTTATTTAATTGAGGCTTTTCGTGTCATTGACTGCCAGCTTCTATTTGCTTCTGTATGTCTGCAGCGTCTATCTACCCCAGACTGTCAACTTTATACCTGTTAGCATCTATCTGGTTTTGCCTGCCTATCGGCCTCTATTTAACTCAGCTTAAATATCTTTACTTGCCCCCAACTGTCTACCTTGTGCTTATCAGTTTATATCTGCTTTCGCTGGCCTATCAGCCTCTATTTGACTCATCTTAAATATCTTTACTTGCCCCCGACTGTCTACCTTGTGCTTGTCAATTTATATCTACTTTTGCCTGCCTATCGGCCTCTATTTGACTCAGCTTAAATATATTTACTTGCTCCCGACTGTTTTACTTGTGCTTATCAGTTTATATCTACTTTTGCCTGCCTATCGGCCTCTATTTGACTCAGCTTAAATATATTTACTTGCTCCCGACTGTTTTACTTGTGCTTATCAGTTTATATCTACTTTTGCCTGCCTATCGGCCTCTATTTGACTCAGCTTAAATATATTTACTTGCTCCCGACTGTTTTACTTGTGCTTATCAGTTTATATCTACTTTTGCCTGCCTATCGGCCTCTATTTGACTCAGCTTAAATATATTTACTTGCTCCCGACTGTTTTACTTGTGCTTATCAGTTTATATCTACTTTTGCCTGCCTATCGGCCTCTATTTGACTCAGCTTAAATATATTTACTTGCTCCCGACTGTTTTACTTGTGCTTATCAGTTTATATCTACTTTTGCCTGCCTATCTGCCTCTATTTACCCAGCTTAAATATCTTTACTAGCCCCCGACTGTCTACCATATGCTTGTCAGTTTATATCTGCTCTTGCCTGCTTATCAACATCTATTTGACTCAGTTTGAATGTCTTTGTTGCGTCTGACTGTCTACCTTGTACCTGCCAATCTTTATCTGCTCCTGCCTACCAGCCACTATCCGTTTCTGCCAACCCTTTAGCCGTTATCTGTCTACTTTGTACCTACCGATATATACCTGTTTCTACCTAGCCTGTATAGTGTTCGCCAGAGACCGTCAGGGTCGGCTTCCAAAGATACCAAATGATTTTGGAAATTTCCTTTGCTCCTTATCTTAATAATACCTCACTGACCCTAAGTTTATTGCTTAACACGTAGAGTACCACCATAAGAGGTAAAAATGCGGCTCTACAGGCCAATTCCCTACAGCCTTATGCAGGAAGGCACGATATGTGTGCCTCACCGCACAAAGGTTCCAACCAGGTGAGGCACACATGTTACACCTCATGGCACTTAACGTGTTAAAAACCTTAATAGACTTTAGTAATAGCAGACGTCTTTAAACGACAATTTGTGAAAATCGTTTCTTCCACTTCTCTGCAAAAGTCAGGATTGGTAGGCCTTCCACTTCTTTTTAATCAAGACTTCTTCCACTATTTTTAATCAAGTTTCAACCCTACCGGAACTGTTTGGGTTCATATTTTACTCAAAATATGGTGGAGCAGCATCACCACACTGGAATATTTTTGGGATTATTATCAAACATTTGTCGAGATTGTCCGACATTATTTCTAGATACAAGGAGTAACTTTTTGTGCTTCTCCTCGTATTTGAGTTAAAAAGTTCAAACTAGCATCTCATCAATATGTATATCCATGTAAATAAATCTGAGTTCATCTTCTTAAGTTATTAAATTTGCATAGATTTAAAGTATACTCAAATAGATTGCATTCATATTTTGTTAATGTTGCATAAAATTTTTTTACATAATGCATTTTTATTAAATTCGGAGTGTTTTGAAATTCAAAAGATATCATTTTAAACGTGCTTTAAATAATTCACTATGTATAAAATTTTGTAGGAAAAAATGTTAATTGCGAACTATTTTTTTAATTTTTATAGAATAAGCGAGAAATTTTATAACGAGAATGCTAAACTAAAAAAAATAATAACTTTTGTTGTATAATTAAATTTCAACTTAGAATTAAAATTACGTTATAAAGTTGTGGTATTTAAAAAGTAATTGAAATTTCAGTTGGGATTTCGAAAGAATGTTTTTAATGTTGATTGTATGCTGAAATGGGTTACTAGTGAAATAGGGTTTTAATTACGCCAAAAAGACAAACAATTTGTTTCGACGGATCGAGAGGATGTTTTTAGCGATTTTCCCTCGTAAACAATTTTGACTTAACATTTAAAGTTTTAAATCGGTAAAATGGTTTCTTCCGAAAAATCAAAAGTTACTAAACCTATGCTGTAGAGGCGATTGTATCAAAATTTAACTATCTGCAGTAATTTACATAAATTTACATGAGCACTAATTTACTAATTACCTTATAAAAACACTCACGGGTAAATTTAATTACCACACTTTTATATTTTTAAAAGGTGCTTTATATTTTTCCTCTCTGTTTAATTTATTCGTCAATATCTACTCATTCGAGGGTTTTCAAATATTTGTATTTAGAATTCATGCGAATGCCCTGGCTTAATTTACATTCATAATACAGTCAGGGACAAAAAAGTGTCACGATCGCAGATTGACAGGCAGATTGGAAGACGATACGTATACAGTTTGGTCAAACAAACGGAATTGTAATCCATGCATTACGATGAAAGTGGGAACAATGGCCCACACAATGGAGCGTGTTACTTGTCACGAAGTTCAATTTTATTCCAAAAAGTGCGCACAATCTACGGTCCCAAACGTCAAACTACGTTACTTTGATTGTATTGTATAAATAATTATTTTATAATAAAACGATCAGTTGTTCTGCTTCGATTGTAAAAATCAGTCAAAATCATTCACATTTTTAATTAATATAGTTACTAATTAACAGACGTGCGCGGAATGACAGGATGGACCGTCGCCGCTGGCGCCATCTAAAAAAGTTTTGAGTGACACGCTCTATTCGAACGATTTTAACCCCCCCCCCTTCCCCTCCACGCCGCCCACTATTAATCTGACTTTGGGCCGCCTTAGACGAGCAGCTTGAAGCAGTCGGGGCCGATAGCTTCAAGCTGTCGCAATTGGACGATTTGCAGTTTCAATACAAAATTAGACGTTCGCAATACATCTAAGAAACAAAAGAACTGTCCAGCCCGCTGTAAACTAACCACTTCGAGCAGACAGCTCCGACTGCTCACCAGTCCTCACTGAACGTTACTGCAATCCTTTCTTCAGGGGAAATGCTTCTTGTCATAACGGTGTCCGTCCGCTGTATTTTATCCTCTAAAATATTAGCCAGTTCTTAAAAGGACGACGCCATTGACATTCGGAAGTACTTGTTGCATCTTGAAATCTTGAAACTGGCTATTGGAGTACCTAGGTTCGACCCAATACCTCCTTCATCGGTCAGATCTGAAAAAGAAAAAAACGTTGATTAAATATGTTGCGGTGTGAAGTGTGACCGAAGTCACTGACCATATTTGGTGGCGGTAACGTGATTTAGGCTCGGTCAAGAAGCAACTTGAATTTCTTCCGAGTCTCGACTCGTTTATGTTGTAACCCCATAGTCCTCGGATGGTAAGGTTGTCATGGTTCAGTGTTGTCCCGTGGAGACTGAATTGGAGACTGCTTTGCGGATGAAATGCTGCATGCTGATCATCTGTAGGTTCCTGTTGCGTATCAACCATGGCTTTGACGATGCTCCTCAAAATCTTGTTTTGGATTGAGTCGTGTTGCACTAGAACCCAACTGCAATATAACTGCTCGTGCAGCTGGCTCCGAGTGCTTCAAGCTGCTCGTCTATGGCGGCCCTTATTCTATGAAAAATAAAATCTGCGAATTAAGGTCATTTGGCCAAACTGTATGGTCTCGATTGTCTATTATATAAAAAGTGGGTGCAACTGCACGCAGCAGATACTGTAGCTTCTCAGTATCGACCTATATGATGACCTCGTAAATTCAGCAATCCCTAATGCTACAGTAAAGCTAATTTTAGAGTAATATTTCTCTTTCCGTCGGTTTAATCAAGAATTCCATATGGATATTATGGAAGGACAGTAAACCTTTGACTATTAATTGATGAGTGGAATCGATCTGTAATGTTAGAGACTACCTAGGTTAATAATTATGTAAGTGGACTTAATGCGCTATACGGTAAATGGCTGTGGAAGGGTTGGGACTCTAAAAATTGCGACAGGCTGGTGTTGTTTTAGGAACAATTAAGCAAAATTATTTAAGAGTTAGTAAGGGTATAGGGCAAGGCGGGGCTCATTTGGACATGGGGCACTTTCGGATTTTACAACCAAAAACTTTGAAATGCAAGAAATCTTGGGTATAGGTAGGTCGCATCGGTCTGTATGGAAGAGGTGATAGTGAGATGAAGTTTAGAGCTATTACGCAGTCAAAAGAAATAGGCTTTGGACACAGAACTCATTTTCTTTTTTAAAGTGACCTGGGATCGAGTTGATTCTTTTTTAAACAGATACTTGATGTCAGATATCAGCCTCTCTGCTTTGCTGGAAAACAATGGATAAATTCAGCTGTTATAACAATAATCGATGGGTTGAGTGGGGTACTTTTCGCTCTATCCTCTCCATGATTAAAAACTCTCAATGATTGAGCGATCACCGAACTGTTCTATCGACTGAACTATACCCGCAAACCGCTGATATCGCTTTCGAAATAATGTATTTTTCTACATGCTTGATTTGAACCTTTCGGACAATCTGTCCTCCAACCCATTGGGTAAACTTTTTGACCTGATGCTCACGGGTGTAATATTTTTCTATTTTGAGAGAAAATTTATCATAATTGTGTAAGTACCTGCAAGTGGAGTTTGAATTGTGGAAAATAAAAAAATAAATTTTTGATATGGGATAAACAAATATTTAAATTTTCATTTAAATTTCTCTAAATATTTTCCACATTTTGGGTTTCTGTTTACACCAAATGCTTTTGTATAAAACACTTGTTTTTTAATGGTGACGCTTAAATTCATAATTAATCTTTCCTATACACATTGTCGTGGATTTTTTGCGTTTTCGCAGCAGTTATTGTTTGTTTTGTTGTCGTCATAATTGAGTTTTATTCAATAGAAATGTTTATTTGGTAAATTTAGAACATTAATTTATTTTCATTAATTTCTAAATAACAGAATTTTTAGCAAGAGCTTTGTAGTACATTGCAAACATCTCTTGTCGAGTAATGTTATTTAAGCAATACTCGAGGAATTTGCTTCTATAAAAGTGGAAAGCAAACATGTTTTCTGATCACCAAATCGATCAATACATCGGTACTGTGTAAACGAACTTAATTGCCACCCCGACGGTAGAGCTTAGGCTATCCTATGTCAGCTTTGGTCTAATTAAGGGTAACCATTATCTGTCGATACAAATAGACACTAAATAATACAGTTCTTCTCATCCTCATTTTTTCGCTCAGCCGTCGTAACGCGGAGCAATTTTTTTTATTTTAAATCTTTATTAAATTTTTCCGCTCTTATTTTAACACGAGATAAAGGTTTAAAGAGGGATGACGCTTTTTACATGCAAATAGAAAAGGTCTAAATTTACAAGATTTTAGTGTGGGTGGACAGTGAAATTATTGAGAAAAGCGGATAACCTCACGGAAATGGAGTATCCCTAAGGCTGATCAGATATCGACCTTTTACAAAAATATAAGAGAGAGAACAAGTGAAGACGCGTTGTTGGCAAGGGTTATACTATTTCTATTTACTTTTCAATACAAATATATAAGTTTTCCAAGTTACAATCTTATTTGAAAAGGGAACATAAAAAAGTCATGTTTTGAGAATAAAAAAGTTTTTTTGTAGAAGAAAAAAAATTTTTCTTGCTGTTACATAATAAGTTTTTAAAGAATAGAAAAAAAAAGTTAACTTTAAGTAATGATTATAAATCTACGCTGCTATAGAAAAGTTTATAAGAGTAAAATGGGGTGTGATGTGATATTATAAATTTCCGAACAGTTTAGAAAATGTTTAATTTTTGAAATATAATCCCGGAGTTATAAAAGTAGAGAATTTCAGCTACATTTCTAAAAGCTTTCTATTTATTAAAATAATGTTCAATAATTTACCAATTTCCAGAAACATTATATCTGTTTTATTAAAGGTAATGTGAAGAATTTTTACTATATCGAGCTGGAAATAAAGTTTAAACATTAATTGGAAGTCCTCATGTCTGACTATCACAAAAATTCTTATTCGGTGTTTATTAGACGTCATACCCAATGCCCGTTCAATCAAAGTTCCACGTGTTCAGTTGAAAAAAAACTATCATGTACTGATAGTTCTTATCATGTACTTAAAGGAAAGGTCAGAATAGTCAGCTAAACGTTTTTTGAACTACGAGAATACCTATACGGGAATTAAATAGACCAATATGCCATGGGTTGGTCCTATACAGGGTGGTTGGTTTTGCATTGTTGTAAGATGCAGTTATCAGGAAATATGAAACCTTACTTTGCTGGTATTAAAAATAAGTACGTATAAAATGTATGAAGTATAAAAATTTTTAAACGAAAGAGAAACGAATGCAAAGTAAAGAAAAGAATAATCTGGTGTTTTCTGGCGTACGTACCAACGGCGTACATAGATATATTTTTTAAGGGTACAAACTGTGTTGATGCAGCATAACACAAAATTTTTTTTCCTCCAAATTTTAAAGTCCAGGGTCGGACTTTTTCAGACTCGGGGCGTGTGTCACGCGTAGAAATATTATGCAAATTATTAAATGTAATTATAAAAGAATGCAACAATGTAAGTTTGCTAAACAATTACAATATTCACATATTGTAATAAGTCGAGAATGTCTTATTCAGCAGAATCGTCAGTGTTAGTGGTCACGTAGACCAAGCTGATGGGGCCTCGATGGGGCCAGTGAGTCGCTTAGTTCTGGAGTTAGTTGTTGGAGTAGAGTTGGTCTTGGAGTTAGTAAGTATTAGCGTATAGTTGGTCTGGGAGTCAGCACTGGAGTTAGTCTTGGAGGAGTCGGGTAGTTAGCTTTAAGATGCGTTTGAATGACGAATTAATGATCGGTCGGAAATTAGTGATTTGTTAATTAAGTTTTATATTGCAATTACAAGGGCTATGTTAAGGATTATTTTGTACTCTTTTAGTAAGCTTAACTATTAATAAAATAATGTTTAAATGTGTTCCTGTATGTCATTATTAAATTAACATTCCGGTACACCCTGAAATTATTATTCAGGGGTCGCGAGGAAACACCACTCCCTCTCGTGACAGTATTCTACTCTAGGAGGTCCTAGAACCGCCATAAGCATTACTTCGGGACTTCCAAATCGGTAAACATGTTGTGTGGTGTGTCTCTATTTTCTTTCATAGTTTGCTTATCTCTTCAGGACCTAGCATCCCTTAGATCGCATCCGTAAGCATTCCCTTGGTTAATTATCCCATCAGATACTTAAGGTAGATGTTATCAAAATTTGATAAAGGTTTGACTTTATAAACCATCGCCATTTGCACTCTAAAATTTTTATAGGCCTAAAGAAAGGCATTCTTTTTAAATTGCTTTTTCTCCACAGAAACCAAAATGTAAAAGTTGCAATTTATGTTATAGCATCAGTCCGTACCTGTAATTTTAATCAATTGTCTAGTATATTTTGTATAATAAAAGTTTAATTTATGTAAAACGTTTTATAGTGCATTTGGATGTAACAAGAACATTCGGAGTATATGTTTGTGTATAACGTGGTTCGTGTAGTTTGTTTTTAGTTTGGTCATGCATGAGAATAAATTTTGTATTTTGTTCAAGAAAGGCGATATATGCAGTTGAAAACTAAGTTTAAAAGTACTTAACAAAAAAAGTGCATTGAAGAGATTTTACGAGAGATTTTACAATTTTGTTCAAATTAATTCGTATTGCGAGGGTGTTTTTCCCATTTTTATATTTTCTTAAGTAACTGTCGAGCATTCAATATAATAAATACCTAATCGCTACAGGAAAAAATAACAAAGAACAGTATTGGATATTTTGACAAAATAAACAGTAAAATACATAAAACGTGTTTATCTTTAAATTTCGCAATTTTAAAAAAAATAATCCTAAAAGATCTGCTTTTATTAACTCCAATGTGTGCTTATGGGGTATAATAACTTGTTTATTTATTATTTAATTCCTTCATTATTTGCGTGGTTTTGTAACGCCGTTTTGGAGTGTTTAACGGGAGACGTAATAGAGTTGGATTTTCTTAACTTAAAATGGAGATTAGCATTGATAATCTTAAAACCCGATGCCACAGCAAAACAATACAGAGCAAGACTTTTTCACTTGGGTAAACCCACTCCTAATCTCTTACTAAATTTTCCACTAGTTAAATAAATGACCTACTAGATCCATCTATAATTAAATTTGCATCAATACAATTTTTTTATTAAATATCGAATTTAAAAAAAAAATTATCACCATCAAGTAGAGATTATGCCTGTACGTAGATTGAAAAATTTATCACCTTTGACATGTCCACATAAATATTTTTTGTTTTAAAAGCGTATACGTAACCTTTTCTCACCTTTTCATGAAGGTTAGGGGGTGATTTGTGTAAAAAAAATTACAAAAAATAACGACAAAGCGTTTTTTTTTTAATATCGCGATTTATTTTACACTAACCAATAAAATTACCTTTAGCAACGCTCTTCGTTTTTATTCTTTGTTCTATTTACAATACCTCTATAATTGTAAAAGTGGAAGAATGTTCCCAATTTTATAATAAAATAGAGTCAAAATTTAAATTTTTTTGTTATTTTCTCTTTTTATACGTCCTTTCTTTTAAGAAAGAGCAGTTGAGGTAAATTGCTTATAGCGAAGTAAAAGAATTGTTTTAGTAAAGATTTGCATGAAGGTATATGCAGGGTGTTCCAAGAGCAATTTAAACAGTATTTTGAACTTCCCAGTATATTCTTAGCAAAAGTTCCAACTTTCTTGCACAAATATTAAAATTTACTTTTTTTCTAGGTAAGTCGTGCAGAATTGCTACCACTCCATTTATAACTGCTATTAGTGGTAAGAGCATTAATTTATTTGTTTTATTACAACGTTGCCTAAGTTTTGAGATTTTCGCCTACTTAACCACGCCGCGTTGAATACAATCGAATTCAATAAGCTAAGAAAATAATTTGAGCCTTTCGCACAAATGCGGTTTTGTTTGGTGGTTTATTTCGGTTTGGCGTGCTTGAACCTTTAAGCCCATAAAATGGGTGTAAAGAAAAAAAGGGCTTTTAGATGTAAATTGACGTCTTTCAAAATTTCCTCGTTTTCATCCCTTACTCAAAAATATAAAACATTTCAAGTCAAAGTGGTACCTATTGTAATACAAAAAATTTTCTTGATTTTTTTAAAATTTTGCGCTCAAGTGTATGTGGAATGTTGATGCCTCAATGCCGTTTAAATAATAATTAACAATCCACTTAGTATTTGAATGTCTCACATAATTTTATGTAATTTAGAAAATAGTTTGATAATGTAAAATTGAGGTCAAGTTATACTCTTCTTAACTAGTAACTAACTCGGAATATTCTAAAGTTTTGATATAAATAAATCACTAACACTTTAGAAATTTGAAATAAAGGTCGTGACTAGTGAATTTAACTACCGTTTAGGCTTATATTGATTCGGGATTGGTAAGATCGCTTGGACTTGAAAGAGAATCGTATCAAAAGTAGTAATTGGTCATTGTATATTTTAGGTACTTTTTAAACTTTTATGAAAGAAAAATCTAAAATAGCTAGACTAATTCATTTGTCTTTACTGAAGAACTACTGTTGCTGACTTCCTTCAGAGAGTTTTTTTAAATTTATTCGAGTTAAATTGATTATTCTACCAAACGACACTTTTAAAGCTAATACATTTGAAGAAAATTCCTATATGCAAGCTCTGATAGCCTTAGAAACTCTTTAGAGAACTTTTCTGAGCTAACCGTAGGTTTTGAAGATAAAATAACTAGTAGAGAAATGGGCACTTAGAGACTTACACCCACCACTTTATAGGCCACTTTAAATTTGATTTCAAGTTTTTCCTATTACTCAAAATCACAATTCCATTAATAAAAAACCCATGGATCATAGGGAATTTAGATAGATCGGGAGTGGGGATAATCTACCACCATAGCTACTATATGTCAATTTCGTCATCTGACACATCATATGTCAATGACAGAGGGGGGTATCTTTACTCAACATATGTCAAAGTCAAGGTCATCTGTCACCACATGTCAATATCATCTGTCATTTCATATGTCAGGGGGAGTCATCTATCATTCCATCTGCCAACCCATTTGTCATCTCATCTATCAGGGGTGGCTAACCTTACTAAATATATGATCGATTATTTTTCTTAAAGATGTGTCGCGATCTGCCTACTAAAATCTTGACGTCAACTATGATACAGGCAGCCGTCTCGTCAGCCATTTTGGTTCGAACGTCAAAGTGAAGTTTAATGTCATTTCCGCTATTTTGATTTTAGGAGCAACAAAATGGTAGCTTACATAATGATATCTAATATTTTAAGGTGTGTTCTCATAAAAAATTTAAGAATGTCTTAACCTCATGTAAAATAATGACTTTGACGTTTGACTAAAAATGGTCGATGAGTCAGCTATGATTTATTACAGTATGATACACTTTATTACAGTTCTCAATTGTCACTCCATCTATCATCAAATCTGTCATGCCTTATGTCATTTCATGTGCCATTTCATATGTTAGAGAGGTTATCTGTCATATCATCTGACATTTATCTGTCATATCAACTGTCATTCCATCTATCATGACATGTTATTGATGATATGTCATTTATCTGTGTTCTCAATTGTCATTCAATGTATCATCAAATCTGTCATACCATATGTCATTTCATGTGTCATTTCATATGTCAGAGAGGTTACCTGTCATATCATGTGACATTTATCTGTCATATCAACTGTCATTCCGTCTATCATGACATGTCATTGATAATATGTCATCTGATGATATGTCATTTATCTGTGTTGTCAACTGTCATTCCATCGATCATCAAATCTGTCATGCCATATGTCATCTCATCTCACAGATAAGTTTGATATATAAAATGAGATGAGATTGACAAATGAAATCACAGATGAGATTAAATGACACATGGTACTGACATGTGGTGACAGATGACCTTGAAATGAGATGACAAAGGAAATTGACAGTTAGATGACAAAAGCGATTGACAGATGATATGAAACAACAGATGAGACACCCACAATGTCTTTTTCTTAAGAATTTTAACAGCCCTTGTTTTATTATCGAGTGGACACGTAGTATCTAATCAATTACACGATTTTTCATTTGACCTTACTTCATTTAAAAGCTGCTCACAAGAGAACTCACTATTATGAGTCTCTAATTACCAATTCAGATTTAGGAACTCACCAACTTGCATAATATGTATAGGAATTTTTCTGAAAAATATTGTTCGAATTTATTAAATTTGGATTCGAGATATTCAATTTATAATCCCACAAAATAATTTCAAATATTAAGGTATTAATCAAGAATGCGAAACATCATTTAGTGGCGGTGATAGCGAGCTTTTAAGCTCAAAATTTTAGTTATTGTACGTGTTCGCTAATTGAATTGAAAATAAACAAATATGACAGAAGTAGAAACTTTTGTTTATTCCATGGTATTCAACATAATCCCGTTGACAGTCTTAGCTTAGTCAAAAACTGACATACGGATGCGAGAGAAGGCTTTGTAACGAATCGGAAGATTGCCGTTTTAAATTAGTTTTTTTAACTGTAATAGTACAATATTACATTTTTATTTGAATGCTGATGTCTGTAATTTGTGCTTTGTTTATACCTACTTTATAAAAGAAACTCCATCAGTATATTGTTTGCATTTAACATGACCCATTTTGCTTCACGTTTATTTGATTTTGCAAATTAAAATCACTTATCCATAGGTATTTATATTAATGTTCTTCTTTGCGTGTGCGAATTTTACACCGCTGTTCGTATTATCTTCTGTAGAAGGGCGAAGCTCATTGAGGTGCATCTAATAGGGGAACCCCCAGGCCGCTGCCACTAGCACTAACTGCCCGCTGTCTTCTTAGTCTGTCAGGAATCGGCTTAGCGAAAAAGTATATCACAAGTGTATCATATGACAAGATATAATTCGTAAGAATACTTTTTACTTATGACCGAGATAACAAAAATTGAATCCTGAGCTACCTTCCAAAGAGCTATTTCCTCAAGGGTAACCATGGAAGTCATAAATAAGAATTCTATTTTTGTGATCTCGAGGATAAGAAGAGAGGCGGTTCGTCGACTGGGTCTTTGTGTATATGGGCTAGACTTACAATACAATTTCAAATTTTTATATGTTTCTTCAGCTCCATTATTCTTCTTAAGGACCCCCCTCCAGTACCTACTAAAGATTGAACGAGATTATGGCGAAATACGCTCTGTTCTGCACTGATCTTGAGAGATTATGCACGTCCAAACGCTATTAGTGTTTTATTTTCTTTAACAAGAGATTCCTTCTACGCCCTGAGTCTGTCGGAGGAGTTATCATGTTTATCTGTCTTGCAAAAATGACCAAAACTATGTCATTTAACGTTCTGCGTCTCAGAACTTTTTCATTGGTGATATGCTCTATCTATGAAATAATCTTGAACATGTTCTCGAAAGTCTTCAAGCAGTTCATGGACTACACGGCCAGAGCCCACAATTCCACGCCGTAAAACAGCACAAATTAGATGTATGCCAATTTGTTAGTATAATTATTCTCTTCATGTTGAGAAATGTATAGGTAATAAATAACTGTTCTTCCAACTTTGGTATTGGGTGATTCATTGAGCGCTATGTGAGTCCTAGGGAACTCTTAACGACAGCTTAAGTAACCCTCCGAAGCAGAAACAAATTGTCTACACGTGTGATAGTTTGTAACAGACTTTTGTAGTATAACAGGTGTGCTCCTTAGGTAATGGGCATTGTATTGTTTTGTACTCTGGGGTCGATTTGCTTCTAAGCCTTACAGAATTGCGACCAGTGTTGATCTTTTGTTCATAAGCCTACTCGCATTTATATTCTCAGGAATTCAATTTTGCAAGCGAAGCATATAATGTTCCTGAGAAGTTTGCTTTTCATTTCTTCAGATGTCAACTTAGCCCGCCCGCAGAGTGCAGAGAATCTTTTCGGTGCATTCGATCTCCGATTCACAGATTCTGCATGTGTCACTATCCTCCAGTCCCAGTTTCTTGAGGTGATACCTCACTGGGCAGTGTCCAATAAACAGACCCGTGATGAGTCTGGTTTCGTTCTTTGATAATAGAAGAAACTTTTTAGCATTCGTGGGTGGTCGAGTACTCGATGAATTTCTTCGACTTTCTTTGTTCTGCTGCGTTGTTCCAGTGAGAATTTTTGTTCTTAGTTTCCTATTTTTGGATCTCTAACCTTCTATGTGTTCTAGATAGTCCACAGAATGGTTAGGGTCCGATCGGAAGAGTTATTAAGTCTGTTCTAGCTAATTCATCCGCTATTTCGTTTGCTTCAATTCCTTCGTCACCTGGCACCCAATGAAGAGCAACTTTGTTATCCCTTGCCAGAGTTTTGGGCGATTTTCTGCATTTCCAAGTGGATTAGGACTCAAAGCTTCTGGCTTTTAGCGCCATTATCGCAGCTTGGCTGTTAGACATTATGTAGACTTTTTTGCCCTTTAAATTCCTTCGTAGGCATTCTCGGACTCATAGATCTATTGCAAGAGTTTCAGCTTGCATAATTGTGGGGTGGGTTCCTAAGGCTATTCATTCCCTATATTTTGGGCCATATACCTATACCTGTTTCTTGTTCTGTCACCCAGTTTAATTTCTTGCTCTGTGCAAGTTTTAGGGCGGTTTGAAGACCCTTTCTCCTTACCCGTAGATGAAAAGGTAGTAGGTCTAAAAGTGCCTCCATAACTATAGTCGGAGTTATGCTCATAGCCCCTGTTATACCCAAACACGCTAGGCATTGCAATTTCTGCAACTTGCCCTGTGTTGAGATTTCATTCGTTTTTGTCCACCACGCGAACGAATAGATCTTTTGGGTAATGGGTATGTTTTAGCTATACGTATACAGAAGATCAACCCGTCTACCTCGATAAAAAATTGTTCATCGAATTTTAATCACTTGTCCAAATTTCACTCGCCATATATCCTTCGAAGTATCCTTATCGAGCTGGAAACGAGCAGCAGGGTTTACACGTTTTTTCGAGAGTATTTAAATTTGGAAACAAAAGTTAACTAGTGGAAACTTTGTTACCAAAATAATATTTATTGCTTCCGTGCGCACTATGCTCAACCAAAGCAAGGTTTCAACTAGCATGGGAATATAAGAGCGTTTTTGAATCGAAATTTTCTCAAATGCGTATCACATTGTCTTTAAAACGACTCGCCTAACTAAAAGGAAAAACCTCGAGTAATTTTAATTAGTTTTCAGTAATTGAATTATACGTTTTTAAATGGTTCGTGACATTTGAAAATCTAATTTTCATCTTGGACGGTTGTCGTAATCAAACTTGATGGAGTATGTGGAAAATTTCGTATTTTCCTTGAATTTTAGTCAATTTAAAAAAAATAAACATTAAAATGTCATTTATGGTATATGTGAACATGGAATATAAAAAAGAGAAATCGGAAAAAAAATGTGCGTAATTTATGAGTGCACTCTTGTATATTTTATTTATGTAGCGTTTTTGGCCGATGACCCATTTATCAGTATTGTTATGAATTCGAAAGTAATAACATGCGTGAGCGAGGAGCGTTTTTATGAGAATAAGCAAACAGCAGTAGATCCGGGTGATCCGGAAACTAAACCCTAAAACAAAGTTCGCGTGTCTGCGAGTCCATTAGGGTTAAGTTCATGTTTAGAAGTTTAGGCGGAACAGCAGTGCTAGCAATTAAGTAAACCACCAAATAATCAATCATTCCTTCAAGGAAAATCTACGGATTCTCTTTTAAAATATATGTTCTCCAACCGGAAAATCTAACACATATCACAAACAAAATACTACATTTATATTTATCTTTTTTTTTCGAGGAGTGGAAGATAAAAATGGTTCCGTTTTTTTAGTTGATGCACGTAAAAGTTTATTTTTGTCGTGTCCTTGTAACTTTAGATTTTTTTAACTTTTGTTTACTCGGAAAATAAAGAAAAATAAGGGAAACGAGCACATGTGATTACTAGGGAAACTGACATAGAAAGGGTTTTTGTTTTTGTCTTTCAAATTGATTGGAGAAGGTAGTTAGGTGGGTATTTTAACAATATCCTCAATCACGGTAGGTCGTGTTTTCGGGTCAGAGCTCGGCTTTGTCCAATTATTTCTTTCTGCTTTTGTTATTTATTAAAGAAACGGGAACAAATAATTTCCCCTACCATCAACGGGGCTACCAAAGTGTAGTAGCGTGCAGGACGAAATCAACACTAACATTTTTAGAGTCAGAAAGTCGAGAGAGAGAATCTTTATTGAAAACGTGGGAAATCGTAACAATCATCTTTCAAAGGAAAACTCTCATTTTTGATGAGGCAACCAGATCACGACAATAAACTCGGTTTTAATTGCTTTCATTTACTTATTTATTTATATTTCCTCTTTTATTTGTATTTCTGGTTATCTTATTTCGTTCCTGTTTTTACAAACAAATTAATTGCGGAGGAAATAAATCGCCTTAAAATTAATTTTTAAATAGATAATTGGTAAGGATGAAGCTTTAATGATTAAATTGCATCAAATAATAGTTTTCAGCGAAAATAATTGTCTTTATGGCTTCAAATATCAACAATAAAAATAAAAGTCATTTGTTCGAGGAAATAAACTAATTTGAGTTTCTCAAACAAATAATTTTCTTTTAATTCAAAAAACAGTTTCAGTTTTTTATTTAATTTGTCGCCCGTGTGCACTGCACAAATTACTATTAATTATGGGATCTTTACCAATTTTAATAAGATTTCGACCTAACCATAACCATTATACCTTCGACGTCGCTCGAGTCGAAGAAGGAAAGGTTCGGAGCGATTAACAAGCAACAACAAAAACTTGCAAACAAAATAAAACTATTTATTAAAACAAAGTAAAAGGTCATGTTATTAAAACAATACAAAAAACGCCCTTCTTGATGACGATCGTTTCCTGGACACCCAAACGGAGTGGCGCGACTCTCGAAGAACTGGATCTTGGAACGCAAAGGAAAACACTCTGTTAGCCCGAAGACCTGACCAGCGTTCTTCCAAGACGGTCAAAACGATCTCACTGAACACAATGATGTACTCTGTGCAGTGGACGCACACGGACTCTTTTGAAATTCATGCACGTCGAATATTTATTAATTGTTCACCACCAAATTCTTGGAACCAAAATGAACTCAACATCTGATTTAACTACGAGATGAGAACGTACAACGTACATCTTACGCTTCCTACTGATATCTTTACGATTATCACCAAACTCTTACTTAAATGCTTTTTATGCGATTATGTAGGTGGCGATAAATGCGGGCTTATAAGATGCATCCAAAGGTATAAGTTTCCGAGGAGGATACGTGAATTATAAATAATTTTAGAAATCCTAAGAACTTTTTTGTATTTCTTACAGAACTTCATATAATTCTAATGGACCATCGTGCTAAACTCATCGTGTTTCCAGGGGAGTGATAAATGTGACGCAGCATGGAAATTTTAATGGAAACTTCTTAAGCCGCTAATTATTTTAGAGGCAGAGATCAAGAAACAAATATTTTTTACAATTTTCCCCTTTTAAGGGGTTATAAATCAGTCAAGATATATTTTTTTGGGGTTGGGCCCATGAAGATTTCTGTTCACAAGACTTTTAGCTATAACATACCAAAATTTTAAAACATTTCATCGAAACCCAATTTCCCATTTTAAGTGTGCGGGGTCCTATTCAAATTTAATTTCTGGCGCTATCAAGCATCCAAAATTAATTTTCTTTGTTGATTTTGTTACAGAATTTTATGCTCTGAAACTTTTATTTGAAGATTTTTTTTTCTAAAATAAATTGGGACGCAGTAAATCACCGAAGTATGATTGTACTGTATTTTTTGCGTTATAGCTTTTTGAAAGTATCATCATTTGGACAAACCTTATTGTATGTATATTCTTGTAATTATCTTAAATTATAAAAAAGACAGTAATGAGTAAGCAATTCAAAGGCCATTCTAACAAATGGCTCTTTTGGAACAATCCATATATTTAAAACGCGAAGCCTTTTCTTTTCCGCTAATTTTAGCGTACTTCTACTGGACCGATTTTGATGATTTTTTTTTTAAATTGAAGCTCTTGACCCACAGATATGTCACTACTAATTTTTTTCTCAAAATTATTAATTTCACACATGGTTTTATATTTTATAATATACATAATAAAATAATCAATTTTATAATTTAAAATAATCCAATTTTAAAAATTATAAATGAGAATAAATGTAGATAGTATTTGGTTTTATACGATAAGGCACACATTATACATTTGGTAGTGGTGATAAAATTTTCAATACTTTTATTCGACCAGTACGTTTCTAATACGCGATATGGTCAGGTTGGTGCGTGCATTTTTAATTACGTTTCGTGCTTTTGTGAATTTTGGATTTTTGAGACGGTTTTTTATGTTGCCCTTTTTGCCTTAGTTATCTTTAAGGTTAGTTTTCTTAATTTTTTTTATAAAATAGTCATAGCTCCTTCATATCTTCAAAAACTTCGTCGATTTCGACGGGGGTGACTGCTATTTTTTTTTAAATTGAAGCTGTCGACCCCCAGATATGTCAGCACTAATTATTTTCTTCAAATTACCAATTTTATAAATTTTTTTAAAATAATAAATTAACAAACAATCATCGGTGTAGGTAGTAAGTGCATTATAATAATTTTTGAAAATTTCATTTTTCTAACACATTCATCTCTACAATTACTTAGTCGAATTTCGACGGGGGTGACCCGCTATAATTTATAAAAATACATATTATTTCATTAATAAATTATTATATTAACCCCCGAATCGCCAGGGGAACATTTTTTCCCTATAACTAAAACACTAGTATATTAATAACACGCAACATAACAAACTACGTTAATCAAAAAGTATTTAAGGCCAAAAAGTAAAAGTTTTTAGGTTATAAACTTACATATAATTAGAATAAATGAGTCTATTAGGATATCTGCCTGCCAATATCTTTATGGAGTTTCGAGTTTATACTATAAAGTGGCGGTTCCTTAACTCCTAAATGGTTTACATACTTTAAAACAAACTCAATTTGAAATAACTTTCACGGTTTCAAATTTAATTTTTTTCTCAACTACTTCAAACTGTAAAAGTCTAAAAGACGAGACAATTTTTTTTCTTTTCTTAATCGAAACTTCTAAATCTTTTAAATTTGACAATACATCGTCTTAACTTTTACTCTGTATTTTGTGTTTCTTTACTTGAACAAGACTTCCGGATAGGTAGGCAAAGAAGTAGATAGAGGCAACATTTTTACCGAAAATGAAAACACTTGAATATTGACAATTAATTAATTTGCCCAAAACCCAAAACTGTTTTTGGACAATGAGAATTGGTTATTAATTAGAAGAACAAATCAAAATTCCAATGTTAAATTTAATACTGAATTAATCAAGAGGTTTATAGTAGCGTTTGTAAGAATCGGAAGATTTTATGTAACTGATGCCATGACATAATTTGTTGTAATTTTTAAAGGCTAAGATTATCTCAACGCCCATCGTAATATATTGATTAATTTTAATAATAAACAATACTTATCAATTTAATTTCTATTGTATATTTGCTCGATAAAGAATTAAAAGGTAGTCTATAATATTTTTGGCCACTTATTAATATTAATCGACGAATGTAATTATCAACTATAAGTTTAGATCAATTCATTTTTACGTTTAATTGACAATGGCGCGCTTAGAACAAAAATTTATTTATAACTCCATTTACATTAGTTAATATTTAATTCGCATTCGGTTAATAATAAATTCTATTATACTGTTGTACATGCACATTAAGTATGAAACAATCATTACAATACATATATCTAGCAATAATAAATAATAAAAAAATTGGATAATGAGGATTGGGTTTAAGTTATCATTAAACGTTTGAGGCGAAGACCTCGATGGAGCAATTAGAAAATTTTTCCTCTTACGTTAGCCATTTTTTTGAAGCTTTACAATGCCCCAATTAATCTGACTTACTCAGTGGTCTTACAGCTCATTGAGAGCAACATTCTGATCTACTCTCATCGTCTAACCATCACTAATCTCCTAATGTCTTTCTCGAAGTTGTCTCTTTCTAGGTCTTCCAGCTCCCTTTTCCACTAGAGTTTTTTCCTTGGGGGCCTTTTTTATCGTTTGATCGTCTGACATCTTCTCCACGTGCTCTAACCACCACAGTCTCTCCTTTTTAAAACCGACTGGTTAGAGATGGCTCCAGTAGCTTATAGAAAGCTTAATATAGCACATTTTACCTACCGTAATCTAGTCTTGGTTTTCCACTTTCGTTCCTCTCCGTAAGGTTCTATCCCAGGAATTTAAATTTCGTAACTCTCATCTTTCTCTTTCGTCGTCTAACCAGCAGTAATCTCCTAATACCCCTCTCGAAGTTGTCTCTTTCTAGGTATGCCAGCTGCCTTCTCCACTGAAATCTTTTCTTGTGGACCTTTTTTTAACGTTTGATCGTCTGACATCCTCTCCACGTGCTCTAACCATCACAATCTCTCCTTTTTATTAGTGACTGATTAGAGATGGCCCCAGTAGCTTATAGAAAGCTTAAAATAGCACATTTTACCTACCGTAATCTAGTCTTGGTTTTATACCAACTCCACTTTCGTTCCTCTCTGTAAGGTTCTATCCCAGGAATTTAAATTTCGTAACTCTCATCTTTCTCTTTCGTCGTCTAACCAGCAGTAATCTCCTAATACCTTTCTCGAAGTTACCTCTTTCTAGGCCTGCCAGCTGCCTTCTCCACTGAAATCTTTTCTTGTGAACCTTTTTTTAACGTTTGATCGTCTGACATCCTCTCCACGTGCTCTAACCATCACAATCTCTCCTTTTTATTAGTGACTGATTAGAGATGGCCCCAACAGCTTATCGAAAGCTTAAAATAGTACATTTTTTCTACCGTACTCTAGTGTTGGTTTTATACCAACTCCACTTTCATTCCTCTCCGTAAGGTTCCATTCCAGGAATTCGAATTTTGTAACTCTGATTTTCTATCTCATTACTGCGAATTTGGGAAGTCGTATTTTTATATTTATCCCTTGTTTTAACCA
Source organism: Malthinus seriepunctatus (assembly GCA_963924605.1). Lineage (NCBI taxonomy): Eukaryota > Metazoa > Arthropoda > Insecta > Coleoptera > Cantharidae > Malthinus > Malthinus seriepunctatus. Next base: position 132,101,342 of record OZ004600.1, read on the forward strand.
TGTATTTGGTCATTTTCTCGTTGGTAATCAGTCTATCTTCCCAGCCTTCTTTCTCCAGTTTTGAACATCGTAAATTTGTTCAATTGTGTTTATTTATTACACAAAATCGTTTCCAAAAAATTTGTAATCGACGCTAAATAATTCACCGAACTCGCTAAAATAGACCATTCGATTGATACAATTTAACAACGATTTACATGAATTGAGAGCCATTATCTCTTTCAACCTGGACACTTTCCAAAAATATTTGAAAGCAAGAGAGTATTTAAATGTTTACACTTTTGTCATTTGAATCAATTTTCTGGAGCTATTAACTTTAGCAATGCAGGAATTTCTCAAAAGGTTTGAAATTTGACACACTCGGCAGATTTTACTTTACAAGCACGCGCCTCAAATTCATCTTTGTCTATTACAAAACTTAATTTAAACCTAACCTTAAAGCCTTGAAAAGTTTTCCCAAACCATTTAATTAAAGTTATAAATTTCGTTTCCATATCAACTAATAATCTCTTTACCAAAATACTATTATTTTACAAAAACCACAACTCAAGTTTAACTTTTCTCTCTGACACTTTGTTAAAATTGATTCACGTACGACGAGAATCCGTACGATTTTTAAATTATATAAATAAATTTCAACATATCTCATCGATTTCAAACGAGAAGAATTATCTTCGTGTGTTTAGAATTAAAATTTTAGTTTTCTCTATTTAATTTGCTCCGCGCGGTACATGATTCTCATTTATCCTTCAAAATTAATTTCCTCCTCTCGCTCTATTTAAATTCCTAATTGTATGTGAGTAAAAACATAAAATTTATTTTAGCAGTTGGAATTTATTACGTTTCTTTTACAACAAAATTAAACTTCATCTTTGAGTAAGCTTTTAATCTACCTACACACAGGGTGGCTCAGGGTGACCTAAATAAGTATGAGTACAGGATGATCTGTCTAAAAAATTAACAAAAAAAATACGTTGATATGAATACATATTGCTCATTTCGAGACTCGTATTAATTGCTCGTCTATGGATCGTTCAATAAAATACACGTTCAAGTTCATAATCAAATAACTTGAATGTTGGGGTTATTTTAATGTTACACAGCCTATCACTTATGTCGTATAAAAAAATCTAAATCTTAGACACTAGTTTGAGAAGCTCCCTCTTAATTTTTGTTAGCAGTACCCTGTGAATTTTAACATTTTTTGAATTTAGTATAATATTAAGATTTAAATCGCTCAGAATTTCTGTGGTTAAAAACGGAAATTTTTGAGATACAAATCGTCACTGCAGTTTCATAAAAAAACTCTAAATCTTGGGAGTTTGAGGAGCTCCCTCTTCAGTTTGCTTGGCAGCACCGTGTATATTTAACATTTTCGAATTTAGTATAATACTAATTTTTAAATCGCTTAGGGTTTCCTGTGTTAAAAGCGGATGGTTCTTGAGATATCTTCACTTCAGCTCTATAAAAAAATTTAAATCTTGGCAAATGTTTGAGAAGTTCTATCTTAATTTTTATTGACAACACCCTGTATATTTTAACATTTTTGAATTTAGTATAATATTGAGAGTTAAATCGCTTAGGGTTTCTTATGTTAAAAGCGGATGGTTATTGAGATATCTTCACATCAGTTCCAAATAAAAAATCGAAATCTTGGCAATTGTTTGAGAAGTTCTATCTTAATTTTTATTGACAACACCCTGTATATTTAACATTTTTGAATGTAGTATAATATTGAGAGTTTAATCGCTTAGGGTTTCTTATGTTAAAAGCGGATGGTTCTTGAGATATCTTCACTTCAGTTCCAAATAAAAAATCGAAATCTTGGCAAATGTTTGAGAAGTTCTATCTTAATTTTTATTGATAACACCCTGTATATTTTAACATTTTTGAATGTAGTATAATATTGAGAGTTTAATCGCTTAGGGTTTCTTATGTTAAAAGCGGATGGTTCTTGAGATATCTTCACTTCAGTTCCAAATAAAAAATCGAAATCTTGGCAAATGTTTGAGAAGTTCTATCTTAATTTTTATTGACAACACCCTGTATATTTTAACATTTTTGAATGTAGTATAATATTGAGAGTTTAATCGCTTAGGGTTTCTTATGTTACAAGCGGATGGTTCTTGAGATATCTACACTTCAGCTCCAAATAAAAAATTTAAATCTTGGCAAATGTTTGAGAAGTTCTATCTTAATTTTTATTGACAACACCCTGTATATTTTAACATTTTTGAATTTAGTATAATATTGAGAGTTAAATCGCTTAGGGTTTCTTATGTTAAAAGCGGATGGTTATTGAGATATCTTCACATCAGTTCCAAATAAAAAATCGAAATCTTGGCAATTGTTTGAGAAGTTCTATCTTAATTTTTATTGACAACACCCTGTATATTTAACATTTTTGAATTTAGTATAATATTGAGAGTTAAATCGCTTAGGGTTTCCTGTGTTAAAAGCGGATGGTTCTTGAGATATCTTCACTTCAGCTCTATAAAAAAATTTAAATCTTGGCAAATGTTTGAGAAGTTCTATCTTAATTTTTATTGACAACACCCTGTATATATTAACATTTTTGAATTTAGTATAATATTGAGAGTTAAATCGCTTAGGGTTTCTTATGTTAAAAGCGGATGGTTCTTGAGATATCTTCACTTCAGTTCCAAATAAAAAATCGAAATCTTGGCAAATGTTTGAGAAGTTCTATCTTAATTTTTATTGACAACACCCTGTATATGTAACATTTTTGAATTTAGTATAATATTGAGAGTTAAATCGCTTAGGGTTTCTTATGTTAAAAGCGGATGGTTCTTGAGATATCTTCACTTCAGCTCCAAATAAAAAATATAAATCTTGGCAAATGTTTGAGAAGTTCTATCTTAATTTTTATTGACAACACCCTGTATATTTTAACATTTTTGAATTTAGTATAATATTGAGAGTTAAATCGCTTAGGGTTTCTTATGTTAAAAGCGGATGGTTCTTGAGATATCTTCACTTCAGTTCCAAATAAAAAATCGAAATCTTGGCAAATGTTTGAGAAGTTCTATCTTAATTTTTATTGACAACACCCTGTATATTTTAACATTTTTGAATGTAGTATAATATTGAGAGTTTAATCGCTTAGGGTTTCTTATGTTACAAGCGGATGGTTCTTGAGATATCTACACTTCAGCTCCAAATAAAAAATTTAAATCTTGGCAAATGTTTGAGAAGTTCTATCTTAATTTTTATTGACAACACCCTGTATATTTTAACATTTTTGAATTTAGTATAATATTGAGAGTTAAATCGCTTAGGGTTTCTTATGTTAAAAGCGGATGGTTATTGAGATATCTTCACATCAGTTCCAAATAAAAAATCGAAATCTTGGCAATTGTTTGAGAAGTTCTATCTTAATTTTTATTGACAACACCCTGTATATTTAACATTTTTGAATTTAGTATAATATTGAGAGTTAAATCGCTTAGGGTTTCCTGTGTTAAAAGCGGATGGTTCTTGAGATATCTTCACTTCAGCTCTATAAAAAAATTTAAATCTTGGCAAATGTTTGAGAAGTTCTATCTTAATTTTTATTGACAACACCCTGTATATATTAACATTTTTGAATTTAGTATAATATTGAGAGTTAAATCGCTTAGGGTTTCTTATGTTAAAAGCGGATGGTTCTTGAGATATCTTCACTTCAGTTCCAAATAAAAAATCGAAATCTTGGCAAATGTTTGAGAAGTTCTATCTTAATTTTTATTGACAACACCCTGTATATGTAACATTTTTGAATTTAGTATAATATTGAGAGTTAAATCGCTTAGGGTTTCTTATGTTAAAAGCGGATGGTTCTTGAGATATCTTCACTTCAGCTCCAAATAAAAAATATAAATCTTGGCAAATGTTTGAGAAGTTCTATCTTAATTTTTATTGACAACACCCTGTATATTTTAACATTTTTGAATTTAGTATAATATTGAGAGTTAAATCGCTTAGGGTTTCTTATGTTAAAAGCGGATGGTTCTTGAGATATCTTCACTTCAGTTCCAAATAAAAAATCGAAATCTTGGCAAATGTTTGAGAAGTTCTATCTTAATTTTTATTGACAACACCCTGTATATTTAACATTTTTGAATTTAGTATAATATTGAGAGTTAAATCGCTTAGGGTTTCTTATGTTAAAAGCGGATGGTTCTTGAGATATCTTCACTTCAGTTCCAAATAAAAAATCGAAATCTTGGCAAATGTTTGAGAAGTTCTATCTTAATTTTTATTGACAACACCCTGTATATATTAACATTTTTGAATTTAGTATAATATTGAGAGTTAAATCGCTTAGGGTTTCTTATGTTAAAAGCGGATGGTTCTTGAGATATCTTCACTTCAGTTCCAAATAAAAAATCGAAATCTTGGCAAATGTTTGAGAAGTTCTATCTTAATTTTTATTGACAACACCCTGTATATGTAACATTTTTGAATTTAGTATAATATTGAGAGTTAAATCGCTTAGGGTTTCTTATGTTAAAAGCGGATGGTTCTTGAGATATCTTCACTTCAGCTCCAAATAAAAAATATAAATCTTGGCAAATGTTTGAGAAGTTCTATCTTAATTTTTATTGACAACACCCTGTATATTTTAACATTTTTGAATTTAGTATAATATTGAGAGTTAAATCGCTTAGGGTTTCTTATGTTAAAAGCGGATGGTTCTTGAGATATCTTCACTTCAGTTCCAAATAAAAAATCGAAATCTTGGCAAATGTTTGAGAAGTTCTATCTTAATTTTTATTGACAACACCCTGTATATTTAACATTTTTGAATTTAGTATAATATTGAGAGTTAAATCGCTTAGGGTTTCTTATGTTAAAAGCGGATGGTTCTTGAGATATCTTCACTTCAGCTCCAAATAAAAAATATAAATCTTGGCAAATGTTTGAGAAGTTCTATCTTAATTTTTATTGACAACACCCTGTATATTTTAACATTTTTGAATTTAGTATAATATTGAGAGTTTAATCGCTTAGGGTTTCTTATGTTAAAAGCGGATGGTTCTTGAGATATCTTCACTTCAGTTCCAAATAAAAAATCGAAATCTTGGCAAATGTTTGAGAAGTTCTATCTTAATTTTTATTGATAACACCCTGTATATTTTAACATTTTTGAATTTAGTATAATATTGAGAGTTAAATCGCTTAGGGTTTCCTGTGTTAAAAGCGGATGGTTCTTGAGATATCTTCACTTCAGCTCCAAATAAAAAATTTAAATCTTGGCAAATGTTTGAGAAGTTCTATCTTAATTTTTATTGACAACACCCTGTATATTTTAACATTTTTGAATTTAGTATAATATTGAGAGTTAAATCGCTTAGGGTTTCTTATGTTAAAAGCGGATGGTTATTGAGATATCTTCACTTCAGTTCCAAATAAAAAATCGAAATCTTGGCAATTTTTTGAGAAGTTCTATCTTAATTTTTATTGACAACACCCTGTATATTTAACATTTTTGAATTTAGTATAATATTGAGAGTTAAATCGCTTAGGGTTTCTTATGTTAAAAGCGGATGGTTCTTGAGATATCTTCACTTCAGTTCCAAATAAAAAATAGAAATCTTGGCAAATGTTTGAGAAGTTCTATCTTAATTTTTATTGACAACACCCTGTATATTTTAACATTTTTGAATTTAGTATAATATTGAGAGTTAAATCGCTTAGGGTTTCTTATGTTAAAAGCGGATGGTTCTTGAGATATCTTCACTTCAGTTCCAAATAAAAAATTTAAATCTTGGCAAATGTTTGAGAAGTTCCATCTTAATTTTTATTGACAACACCCTGTATATTTTAACATTTTTGAATTTAGTATAATATTGAGAGTTAAATCGCTTAGGGTTTCTTATGTTAAAAGCGGATGGTTCTTGAGATATCTTCACTTCAGTTCCAAATAAAAAATAGAAATCTTGGCAAATGTTTGAGAAGTTCTATCTTAATTTTTATTGACAACACCCTGTATATTTTAACATTTTTGAATTTAGTATAATATTGAGAGTTAGATCGCTTAGGGTTTCTTATGTTAAAAGCGGATGGTTCTTGAGATATCTTCACTTCAGTTCCAAATAATAAACAGAAATCTTGGCAAATGTTTGAGAAGATCGCTTAGGGTTTCTTATGTTAAAAGCGGATGGTTCTTGAGATATCTTCACTTCAGTTCCAAATAAAAAATTTAAATCTTGGCAAATGTTTGAGAAGTTCTATCTTAATTTTTATTGACAACACCCTGTATATTTTAACATTTTTGAATTTAGTATAATATTGAGAGTTAAATCGCTTAGGGTTTCTTATGTTAAAAGCGGATGGTTCTTGAGATATCTTCACTTCAGTTCCAAATAATAAACAGAAATCTTGGCAAATGTTTGAGAAGATCGCTTAGGGTTTCTTATGTTAAAAGCGGATGGTTCTTGAGATATCTTCACTTCAGTTCCAAATAAAAAATTTAAATCTTGGCAAATGTTTGAGAAGTTCTATCTTAATTTTTATTGACAACACCCTGTATATTTTAACATTTTTGAATTTAGTATAATATTGAGAGTTAAATCGCTTAGGGTTTCTTATGTTAAAAGCGGATGGTTCTTGAGATATCTTCACTTCAGTTCCAAATAATAAACAGAAATCTTGGCAAATGTTTGAGAAGATCGCTTAGGGTTTCTTATGTTAAAAGCGGATGGTTCTTGAGATATCTTCACTTCAGTTCCAAATAAAAAATTTAAATCTTGGCAAATGTTTGAGAAGTTCTATCTTAATTTTTATTGACAACACCCTGTATATTTTAACATTTTTGAATTTAGTATAATATTGAGAGTTAAATCGCTTAGGGTTTCTTATGTTAAATGCGGATGGTTCTTGAGATATCTTCACTTCAGTTCCAAATAAAAAATTTAAATCTTGGCAAATGTTTGAGAAGTTCTATCTTAATTTTTATTGACAACACCCTGTATATTTTAACATTTTTGAATTTAGTATAATATTGAGAGTTAAATCGCTTAGGGTTTTTTATGCTAAAAGCGGATGGATCTTGAGATATCTTCACTTCAGTTCCAAATAAAAAATAGAAATCTTGGCAAATGTTTGAGAAGTTATATCTTAATTTTTATTGACAACACCCTGTATATTTTAACATTTTTGAATTTAGTATAATATTGAGAGTTAAATCGCTTAGGGTTTCTTATGTTAAAAGCGGATGGTTCTTGAGATATCTTCACTTCAGTTCCAAATAAAAAATAGAAATCTTGGCAAATGTTTGAGAAAGTCCCTCGTAATTTTTGTTGGCAACATCCTATATATTTTCGATTTAGTATGTATAATATGAAAATCAAATTATTATAAGTTTCACATTATTTATTATTGTGGTTTATCGTAAATATAGGTTACTAACCTATTGCCTTTTTTTATTGTTATTACTGACAATAACAAAATCATCGTTTATTAATGCGCGAGCATAAATGATGTTATTTCAACCTTTCTTTAGTAACTTCTGTTTATTTTATACTGCAGGTGAAATAAAACTGAGATCGTGAATAGAATTGTGCTTTTATTCTCTTTTTTTAAACTCCCTAAACGAGCACTTCCATTTCTAACAAAAATCGTATTTTTGATTTCCTCTTTTTATTATTTATTTCGACGATTCTTTTAATGGCAACAAACAATTGGACATAATTATCGCAAATAGACAATTTTGTCAATCACATTACGCGTCTCTATGCATCATTAGAGCGGTGACATTACTTCCGACTTTGACAAACCACATAAACTCCGGTTACCACTTCCGGTTTGGTAGCGTTTGTCACTTTGTTTAGTGACAACCGACACTCATTCCATGGTATATGAATAATAATTTATTGTTATTATGTTGGCGATATGTTAAATTCTTGAATTTAGTAAATTTCGTTGTATTTGACGCCGATTGTAATAGTGTTTCGCACCCAAACAAAGAGCTTTTTCAACTAAATTGACGATGATTAAAATAACTGAAACTAACAATTTTCATTCGAACACATTGTTCATATTTTGTTAAATTTAACGCTCTCGTTACTTACATTGAAAAGTCCTCTCGGCCATATGCTTTTCTATTTTAACAGGCCACAATTAAGCAGCGTTTACATCGGTTTATTAGACATGGAACAGTTGCAAAAGTAGCTAGCCTACTTTCTCAAATGCTCAAACTCAGTTCACGTAACTGTCTACATGGAAAAGTATTTTTCCCTTGTGGCTGACAGTTGTAGAGATCGATTCAACAGAGAAGAACCCACTGGCTTACGTCATTACGTACATAAAATGGCTGAACGATCACTGAAGTCAATTCGACTTACTTAAAGAGACAGTTGGTCGAGCCTCGAGGTTTATAAGTATGCTCAGGTGTCTGGCCACCGTACCTCACATAGCAATTTCGACTCACCCGACCAATTAAAGTTTTCCCTTCAATGACGCGGTGGGTTCTTCTCTATTGAATCGAGCTCTACTGCCGTTGAAACGACAGTCAACGATAGTCATGTGCAGTCAATGACAGTCATAGCATAGGCAGTCATCGGTAGTCTGTGTACAAATTCGGAACAGTGATTAACCTCTCGGACTACCCCAGTGTAAACTAGCCTTTACAATCACGTAACGGCGATTTTTAATTGAGGCACAAAAAACGGCAATTAAAGTATTTTTTTTAATTCTTAAAATTATAAAGTAATTAAAAGCTTGTTTTGTGTAAGATTTTCCAAGTTAACATTTACATATTATGTAATTTGAAAATAAAATGACCTTTAGTGTTTTGTATTCAAACACAACGTCACAAAGTAAACGTAATTTAGATAATGAAATTTGCAAATATAATTTAAAGGGTCGACTACTGTATTGTTCGTGTAAGTTGGGGATACTTTAAGATGTAAATTAACACATAATTTTATAAATATTTTTTTTGTCTTTAATTAAGAAGTTTCCTATAGTTTAACGAGTTTTATAGTAGAGATAGATCATGAATGTGCGCTTAGGACGTACGGTCGTTATAAATGTGGGGCCGGTATTAGACTGAAGGTGATGTGGTTAGCGCTACGCTCGTAACCGCTTATTATACCACAGGGCTTGCCCTCATGTACTGAAGTGCCAGGGTGGTGTGTACGTTGAGGTCGAGAAGACGCCGAGTTGATTTGGCGATTTCAGGATCCTAACTGGAGACCTTGAGCTCCGTGGATAAATCGTCGTTATATTAAAATGTGGATTGCACAAATAATAAAAGGTATAATTACTAATTAAAACTCCAGTCGTGCAACAGTCGATTAAAATGACGTAGTCATCTTGCTTGATTATTTAGGTCCTTTCAATCAGCTGTTGGCACTTTTGTGCATCCGGAGATTACTAATTTTTGCAAATAATGTTAAACTAACCGTAAATTGTGCTCCTTTAACGAAAAAAGTAATGTTGATGCATTTTTAAGGCGTTAAATCTTTACTAGACAGTAGACAAGTAGCGTTATTTTATTTTAAGATTTGCAAATTTATATTTTCAGACATTTGTTACGTAGCTTTATCTTATAAAAAATTGCATCTTTCAAATATTAAAGACATTTCATGTAGGTAATATATTTTATGCCACCGTAAGTAACTGTTGAATGGGGATTTTTTAAAACATTTTAAATCATTCACCCCCGGTTGAGTTAAAAAGCTCAGATTATATCTAGAGAATCTTAAGGCCATAGTTTACATATTGCCATTCAAAATTGAGCTCTGCACCTGGAAGGTAGTCCTAATGGTTCACTGGAAGCTTTATGTAACCACACTGCGCTTATTAAAGCCCTAAACTTAAGTTTAACAATGCATTCTAGCTAAACCCCCGAAGACACTCTAAACACTGTAAATTATTTTGTTTACATAAGCTTTAAAACTCAAAGAATGATGTTAGAGCTCTTAGCGACCAGACTAATAACTCCAACAATCGAGTTTATTGAACGTTTAAAATTTCCGAATGAAAATTTAGGACGTCTAAACTTTTGCTTTTCCTTAGAGAAGGACAGTTGTATATCTTAAAGGGGGTGTAACCAAAAAAACATTTTTTTACAGGAACATACAGCAATAATATTTTAAGATGACGAGCCGATGGGAAGAGCAGATACCTAAATTGGTATTTTTTTCCTCCAAAGGAATAGTAATCGCCTAGTTATGATAATTTAGTAGCCACTGTTTCAAACGAATTAATTTTAAACCAATCGTGTTTAAAAGGGAGGCGTGGCCAAATCTACGTGAACGTATCCCTACCGCTCCTCAAATTAAATTGTTCTAGCTATATCTAAGTATAGTACTGAACTTTTTTAAAGAATAGGGCGTAGCTAATATCTTGCGTAGTAAAGATAGAGGAAGCGAGTGCTCTCTCTCTCTCTCTCTCTCTCTGTATCTCTAAAAATGATGCGACCAGATGTTACCAGACAAATTTTCGTTATAGTGCATTGGCTCTGCCCTATTCTTTATAAAAGTTCAGGACTATACAATATTTATATCCTTACAAAAATGTTTACCGAGGTACATATTAAGCTCTTCAAGTTCGACAGCCGCTGCCTGTGACGTCATAACGATAGTATTTCTGGTTTTAATCTTTGAAAAACGAAATTAATGAAGGACTAAAATTAGTATCGAGTTTCTCTGATACGTATAAGAAACTGAAATTATTGCACTCCTAAGTTACATAGGTCGTGAATTTTTTAGAGGGGTTGAAAGGGACGAAAAATATGTTTCTTGCAAATAACTCAAAAACTAATTAGGTTGACAAAAAATCCATTAATACCTTTCTGTAGCTTATTAAATTTCCTTTAATTCGATTGTTTTTCCAGTCCCTCTACTACAAGTCTTAAACGAGTTACAGCGTTTTGAAAATTGCAATTCTTTTTTTACTAGCATTATACTTATTTTTTTAACAAATTATACATGCAAACATTGTTTGATAGGTTGTTTGATCGCCTTTAAAATGAGCCCCATTTTATAATGACCCAAAGACCCACTTTTCAAGAAATTTAACTTCTAGTGTAGTATCCATTTTTTGGGGATGTCTAGAGAATAAAACTGTTAAAAGTGCGAATATACCGCATCTCTCAAAGATACAAGTTACTGTTGTTTTCAGTTTTCTGACTGAAGGATCTTAATAAATTTGGGCTCATTTTTAAAGGTTATTAAGTAGCCTTGCGAACAACTTAAATATTTTTGTAAATCTGATGTCTTATGTGAAAAAATGCATTCTAAGTCTAAAGTGTGAGGGGGGTCGATTTATTTGCACCCAAGTTTAGTACTCTTTCGTTAATCGTAAGAAAACAGTCATTAAACCGAGAGCAATTCCATCGGCAAATAAGTACTAAATAAAATGACGGAAATGGGAGCCTGGGGTTACAAGAAAGGGACGAAAAATTATTGAAATAATCATGTTTTCAAAAGTGTCCAAAACTTCACTGGGCCGAAAGGGACCAAAACTCATTTTTTCGCAAAACCCCTTTTAAAGTTTATGGATGAGGTGCTGATGCTTAATCGTATAGGTATAGAAACTAGTTTTTGGCCAATGGATGATTTTTAATCATTTTGCCCTCATTGGGAGACTGTACGTTGGGGTATTAAAACATGCAACAACCTACACTCTGATTGCCTGATAGAGAATAAAATTTTAAAATTGTATCAACATACTGTCGAACTTTAATTTGTGAAATTTTCTAAAGATATCCCAAAATAAGTAAATTTTAATTTTTTTTTAATTATTACGAGTTTTTAACCCCTAAAAAATAATATTTTGTTATTCAAACTTTAACTTTATACTCTTTTTACATAACTTTTGATCTCAAAAAGAATTATTTGAATAAATTCTCCTTCGCTGGTCCTCCTCAATAATTACACAAGTAGTATCGCTGATTCATACCTACGAGTACAATGTTTATAGCAAATTATCAAAATCCCTGATAACACGGCGGCGCCGACAGGTAGTCACTTCGTTATTTGTACCTCGAGTGAACAGTCGCTTTGCCGGTTAGAAATTTTTATAGTGTTTTAATTAGTTATTTTGATTATTTGTTACCATAATTGTGATAAAGATGGCTAAACGCTCCCGCTGTGAAAGAAGGGAGAATAAGGAAAGGAAACAAAGTTTGAAAAGTAAGTAAAACGAAAAGCCTTCTAGGCGTAAAAATTATTTTTTGTGCATTTGTATCCTTAATTAACGTTTAATATACAAAAAGCAAGTTTTGTTTCGAATTTAACAATCAGATGCGCGTCAGCAAACTTTCCATTGACTTTCTTAGTTAACGTTACATGAAATTTTATTGTCACATAGACTAGAGGTCCGTTTTCATGTGACAATAAAGTCGTGGCAGTTGAAGTCGTGACAATGTGACATTTTTTAAAAGGGTGTTTTCATGTAAATTAATGTCATGGAATATTTGTGGAATAATAACCTCTCACTACACAACCATTCAACACGAAAAGGTAAACACTGCCACGACAATGTGACGATATCCGTTTTCACGGAGTACCGAACGTGACATTTTTTCAGAAGTCGCAAAAATATCAAAGTTGGTTTGATTCTCGACATGGTGTCGCGACAATTAATACAAAGTCATGAAAACACGACTTTTTTAGTTTTATTGAAAAAAGGTGTCATGGCATTGATTTTCACGACGTTAAGAGTCATGGCAGGGTGTCACATGAGAACGGACCTAAGGAAGTTAAATTTGGTTCAATTATAAAGATTGTTTTTGTCTCCTTTTTAAAGTTATACCGTTGTATTTTGTAATATTCTTAAGAAATATTTTATCGGACAAGGACTCGTTATAGTCTCTTATTTTATCTAGGGTAGTCGTTATACTACACCGTAAGATATTCCTAGACAAGGACTCGTTATAGTCTCTTATTTTATCTAGGGTAGTCGTTATACTACACAGAAAAAACCTCTTCCGGCAAGGATTTGTCATAGTCGCTTCTTATCTAAGGAAGTCGTTATACTACATCATTAACTTTTTTTTTGGTTAATAGACTTTCCTGTACTTGAAGAACATTTTTCAAATGTTAAAAACAACAGCCCTTAGTGCCAATTTTGACATCTAGTAACCTAGTTACTAGGTGAATAACAATGTGGATTGTTCAGAGCCTACTGCTACAGAGGCGTTCATTACAAGATCGTTAATCGTGGTCAAAAGAAAACCAGCCGATAGCGATCTAGAAGGTTGGGAAAGATATTTCTTCAGGGTTACGCGGATCTACAGACTTATATCCCTTAAATATAACCGTTTGAAAGATTTTGTGAAGAATTATCTCATATAAAAAAAAAAAAAAAAAAATGAATAGGAAGAGGAGCAGTTGTTTAACCAAAACAAAAAGTGTTTTTGTCTTGGGTCGAGGGTTATGAAATTAATTCAAATTAATTAAAGTTTAAATGTGAGTATTTGCAAATCTTACAATTATCCATAATTAAGATATAGAATTTACGCAACTGTCGTGGCGGATTGAGGAAGGTGTATCAGTGAAAACAAGATACCACAAGTCGATTGTGCTTATCTCACAAATAAATACTTACATAGAAATTACTTTCTAAGTTAAACTAATAAATAAAAGTTTACAAATTGTAGTCAAAGACTAATTGCAAAAAATTATAAAATTTTTTTCGAAGCACGTAATCTTCACTTACCAAAAATTAACCCATTAACCGCCAAGGTAATAAATAATCCCAATTTTCAAAATTTTTTTATTGAAACATATTCAAAATACATTCATTAAGACTAATTTAAAAAAAAATTTTCAAAATTTTTTATGTGGAAGGAGAAACGGTAGGGTGCGTATACGCACCTTTGGCGGAAAGTATAGTTAAAAGTTTGAAATTTTATAATATAAATTTTTTTTTATTATTTATTTTTATTTATTTTATTTAGCAAAGGAAGCTATTTTTTCTATGAAAATTTTCTAAACAATCTGTGTGCCCAATAACTTGACATTTTTTACACACATATAGTATTACTTTTACATAATGGACATTTTCTTCTTACGCTACCATCTTCTATTATAATAATATGGCGAATATTGTAAAATATTATGACCTTTGGTAAAGCGGCTCTAGAAGGCCTGCCATCTGTTGAACTGCTAGGTGCTATAATACTGTCTTCCGCAACATCAGGATTTTCTGCTTCTCCACTAAATTTCAACAAGCTCAGCACTAATTGCGAGCGAGAGTCTAATTGGGAAATACCATGAAATACTCAGTGGCCACTAACACTTTTTACCTCTTATTCCAAAACCGTAGATTACAATTCCATTATCATGCAAGTCCACCCCCCCCAATGTATTTATTATACTGATTTATGACATAAGGCTGCGGTAGAAGAACTCCCTTGCATTCCTTGTACCGTTCCACTAAAACCTCCAAATTAGGATCAAATTCACATCTGTAATACTCTCGTCTCTTTTTTACATGGTTTTGCTATCGTCATTCATCGGGGCAATCAACAGTGCGATTTTCCCTCACTGTGCCCGTTGCAAAAAAATTCTATTCCTTTTAAACAATCAAAAAGAGCGTAAGATGAGAAAAAGTTATCAAATAAAACCAGAAAAAAACTGTATGTTGTTGTGGATTTTCGACCATGAACCAGAACAACCCTCGCCCCTAATCCAACATTAGGTTCCGTTTTTTTGCGCTATATATTCAATAGACCTAAATAAATAGGCGAGTATCCAAACGAAGACACTATAGCTAAAAAACCGAATTTAATTGGTTTTCACAAGAATGGCGACCAAAATAGAGCATCGTTTCTTTTCTACAACAATGCCGAACTGTCTAAATTTTTGACTTATAATTTAAAAAATTAGTGCCATTCTTCTAAATCTATCATTCTTGAGTAGCAGGGTGTGATTTCGTTATGTGGTAATATTTAAAAAAATGTGTAAAAAATGTCAAGTTATTGGGCACACAGATTATTTAGAAAATTTTCATAGAAAAAATAACTTACTTTGCTAAATAAAATAAATAAAAATAAATAATAAAAAAAAAATTATATTATAAAATTTCAAACTTTTAACTATGCTTTCCGCCAAAGGTGCGTATACGCACCCTTTAGATAAACATACAAGTAAGACCATCTATTTTCAAAAAAATTGGCAAAAATGTAAAGTAGTGTTTTAAACTTACTTATTTTCTTCAAGTCTAGCAAAAAATAAATAATTATAATTCCAAAATTACTTCAAAAAAATTTTTTTTGTACAAGTGGTCGTAATTGGTTAAAATATGCGATTTTTAGAAAATTTTAAAGGGGTGAAAATGTAAGATTTATAATTTAAAAAATTTTTTTATATATTCTATGAACTGTTAAAAAAAATATCTGTAAAAAAAAATTTTCAAATTAGTGCCCCTGATCCCACAAAAAAATTAGATAAAAAGGGTGCGCTGGCGCACCTTTGGCGGTTAATGGGTTAATAAGTACCCTAATTAATAGGACTACCTTACCTATACAATTTTAGTTTAGGTAAACAAAAGTTTAGAAGGACAGAAACAGGACGTGTTGCTTTACATAAATATTGGCTAACGATGGGTTATGTAAAGTCCAGTTGGATAAAAGATAATTTAAGTATAAATAAATTGGGTTTATAATACCAATCCTAAGCTACAGACTCTGGTTAGTTGCAGTTACTACAGGGTGAACCGATTGTTGCTGGATCGGTGCTCTGTCCAATGCCATTTTATAACCAATGAGTTTGAAAAAGTTGTTGAATTTCTATTTAAATAGAATTGAAGACATTGGACTTTATTGTCTAACAAACGGGAGGGGACCAAAAATAATCCCTTCGGCACATTTATTTATATTGTCGAAATTTTACATTTTTTTCAAATTTTAATACAAAAATAGAGCTTTTGTATCAATTTTGTTTGGATTTGCTGAAACTAAATCGACCATTAGCAGTGGCCATCAATCATCAAATTTTTATACAGATTGACCAGAAAGATCTGTCATAAAATACTTCTATGATTTCATGTGTCTAAATCGATAGAGAGGAGGGACAGTAAAATTTTACTTGTAGCCTTCCGCAGAGTTTTCATGTAATCTAAGAGCCATTGCAAAAATTTTCTGTATGAGACTTTGCAATTCAGATATTGATAAATGTAAGAGCCACGGGAGTCAACAATTTACATCCCTCAGCGGTTCAGAGTGTGGGTTAAATAATTTGCCACATTGGGAATATTCCAAGTAGCTACTTAGTGAGGCCACTTCAGAAAAATCTCAAATTAGACTACATTCATTCTCTTCTTATTGGGTTATGGAGTTGATTATGCCCAGCCGGTCATTTGCTTATAAGATTAAGTACTGCTTTGACATAGGCCCTCGTAACGCTTAAACAATAACTGTCTCAGAGGAAACCGTTCTCAGAGTTCATTCAAACCTAAGCTATAAAAAAAAAAGAAGACGGGGGGGGGGCATTGTGTAACAATTCAATAAGAGGTTTCTGGTTCGTAGTTCCGTAGAAGAACTATCAAGTAATATACGTTGTTAAAGTCGTGTGGGAAACTTATTTTCAGAGGCAACGGAATTATTAATTCTCTTAGGAATTAATTAATTCTCTTAGGAATTTAGGAATTATTATAATACTACCGCTCTCCGTGGCTTGTATATACTAATCTGGAATTGTTGTGAACAAAGACAAGTTGCCATATTTGCAGGTTACTTATCGGCAGAGTCTAACTTACTTAATGCAGGCAAGGAAACTCAATGACGATCTATAGAGACAAAATATGAGTTGGATACTCAGTCTTCATAAATTTTGTGATAAACTTGGAAATCCGAATATATACTTATTATGAATGTCGCGATTATGTCTTTTGGAGCCCAACCAGGACTCCTTTGTGGAGGCGTTATCACCTTAAAACTAGATGAGTTTTAATCAAGAAAGCTTTTACGCTTCCCTTCTGTTTTCCTTTATTCTCGCAAGCTTTAGAGAGGATCCTAAACGATGACGTCCTTCAGGTTTTAATAGCCCGCAATTGACCGCCACAATCCTGGGTTCTGCGGTTTAGAAGAAAAGTACACCGTTTGACCGGAGAGTTTTCCTGGTTAGACAGGTAATCTAGAGTTCATTACTAGAGCGATGGGAAATGAGGTCACTATAGAAGCCTCTTTTGATTCTCTGGAAACAGCAACACTGACACAATACAACCGCTGCTTTAAGAAATGGTTGTTGGTTTGTGGAAATCGAAATTTAGAGATCCTCTCAGAAATTCGTTCCAAAAATCACATTTTTGGAATATCTGTCAGAACTATTTGGTCGCTTTTCTATATTATTCGACAATAAAACTTTTTATATCCACCTTTAACTCCTTAAAAGGTAAAAAAAAAAAAAAAAAAAATTAAAATAAGAAAAATTGTCAACGGGTTTCTTCGAGGTGTGTAAGTAGAAACCGGTAGTAAATTACTTTACGTTTTAAATTATTCAGGCAATTAGTACTTACTTCAGGCCACTTAATCAAAAAACCCTTTCTATAATCTTCTTGAGAACATCTTAAAATACAGATCCGATTAGCTGCAAAAATTGTTTAGGTTTTCCTGTACGTGGGATCTGTAATCTAACGGCGAGTTTCTCGAACGTTAGGGTTCCATAACATTCCATACTTAACTTTATGAGGGGCCGAAACTTTGTTTGAAAACCAGTTTTTGACAATTAGAAAAAGATATATATTGATGAAGCGATAACTATGTTTAGAGAAACTGGCCATAAGAGAACCAAACTACTCAGAGGGTGGGCCTCATTCTTACACATAAGAATCGGCAACACTTATTAACTTGCAGTCAATTAGCAGATGGCTAGAAGATAAATAAAGTGGCATTGATAGTCCGTTATTCTCAGCACTTATTGCGACACACAAGTTGAAATCTGCTGCGCTCACAGAGCTGGAGTAGATATTATAGGTATAAGGAATTTAGGTTGTTCGAATTCGTAAACGTTTTCACTAGATTTTGTAACAGGCCAGTTATTTATGAATTTGTTAATTCTGCTAGAGCGGTTAGTCAACCACTTAGCAAATCCCCACACGCAATACTCTTTTGTAAGGTTTTTGTTTTCCTTGTGTAAAGTTCGGTCTTGTACTTTGTATTGATATTCATAAACAGAATTTACCTGTTATAATTTAATTAATTTTGATTGTGGTCGTTTTTGGGAATAAAAATTTTTTAAGATAGCACAAACCGTGTCTTTGAACATCTACTTGTGTAATTATTGAGGAGGACCAGCGAAGGAGAATTGAAAGATTGATTGACTTACCTGAAAGGAAACTCAATCGTAATTCTTCGAGCTGGTCCTCCGAAAATAATTACAACCCTCCCTACCCTTTTTTTTTCTAATTTTCCCTGGTGCTATCTATATCTGGCAAACAACGAAGTGACTACCTGTCGGCGCCGCCGTGTTATCAGGGATTTTGATAATTTGCTATAAACATTGTACTCGTAGGTATGAATCAGCGATACTACTTGTGTAATTATTTTCGGAGGACCAGCTCGAAGAATTACGATTGAGTTTCCTTTCAGGTAAGTCAATCAATCTTTCAATTTTTGCATTTATCTTTATCTGCGAAACATTCGACAAATTATTTGATAATAAAATTAGTTTGAGAATTATAATCAAATCGTGTCTTTCGTTGTACTTGGCCTTGTGTTATCGTACGATTTTTAACAAATTTTTAGTCGATTTTAAGCAGTTAACTTGGTGTTATTTTATCGTCGTGTGTTGCCCATTTTGGAAATTTTGAAAGGCCTTTCAATCCAACAACTGTTATCCACATGAGAAGGTTAGTTTTTTATTTTTACAATAAGTCAATGAGTCACTAATAATAGTAGGTAATTCGATAACCAAGATTGACTCAGTTATACGATTTTCACATGTCAATTACTACTTAATCAATTTTCGTTATTGATAATTATTGTATCGCCAAAAATATCATCATTACTTTACAAGAATGGTCAAGGAAACTGTTTTCTAGTAGATTGTTTTATTAGGAGTAAAAATGTCACTTTTTTTAGTTGAGTCTGACAACTACTGACGAGACAAAAAAGTATTTTTACTCCACATGAAACATTTAATTTTTTCTTCAAACGTAAAAGTTAAAAAAACCGAAAATAAAATTTTTTAAACGAGCGCCATCTCTTGAAAATTATTTGTAGTTTAATTGTCAAATATTTAAAAAAAATTTGTTGTAGATATTTAAGGTTAGAATTTACTTTTACCTCCTAGGATGTAAAAGTAGAACTTTAACCTTACTTGTTTAGTAACAAAATGTCAACTTTTTTGGACGTTTGAAGAAAATACGTATTTTTAGGGAACCACCTTTCATAACTTATCCTTGCTTAAAAATCTTTTGAGTTTTGAGCTCTTGAAATAGGAAATTAATAATTAACAAAATATTTAATTAGATAATAATATTATTAGTAACAATATTTTTCTACTCTCATATGTGAAAGTAAGCATTTTGTCATCATTTACTCGTTACGAAAATAGTGTTTTCTTATCTAGAGAGGGAAAGTAATATTACAAGCGGATGTTGATGATGGCGTAAAATTACCGAAGTAAGACGAGCTTGAAGTGTGCGATTTTAGTTAATTAATTGTTTTAATTGATAAATTTACTAAATGGCACTTACAACTTAATAAATATTTTATAATTTAAATTTAAATAAATTCCAATTTTATTTGAAAAGTGACATTGCTGTCACTTCAAATGTCAGTTAAAATTTTAGTAAAAAGAATTATATTAAAATGTACTAATTATTGTCGTAGAAAGAATAGCATTTACTACTCGAGATGAAATCCGTTTGTTTCGTTCTATAGATTATTTTACTCGCCGCTTACGCGGCTCTTGAACTAAATTCTATCTCACGAATAAAAAACTGATGTTTCATCTCATGTTGTAAAAAATACTATTCTCCATTTCCATGGCTCTAAATGATGTCATCGATATATATTTTTTTAAATAAAACAACCCCTACCCTTTAGTCGATATTTGGATTTTTTACTAGCCCGAACGCGTTTGTTACAAAATGATCCTCCGTGGCAACTTTAGTGATTAGATATCGCGACTAGGTTTATTCCATTTCTAATAGCTTCTGAATAAATAATTTCGATGGTGGCCATTCCAGAGATCCGTGTCGAATCTAATCTTCCGAAAAACTTATCGGACTGTATTTTGGTTATTTTTTAACCGATTCACTCGATTCTTATGTCTATCGACAGCAGATCTTAAATACTTTAAAAAGTGTTATATCCATTTTTATTTTAATGTTATAGTTTGGGCATAAATTGCAAAAAATTAGTTTTTTGCACCCTTTTGGGCACCCTCTATCTCGGTTCCAGTCTATTTACAACTCAGACTACTACAGACTACTGACTACTCAAACCACTACTACTAGTGGTTTATTTTACTGTGTTAAATTTCCTATACGCTTCCTAAGTAACATTTTTTGCTGATAATCAGCTGTGGCAGTGCTGTAGCAACTAAGTTATCAGCTTCAAAGGCAGGCAGCATTCAGCTTCTGATACACCAATTTGGAAGGTGGATTTTGGCTGCCACAGCGCTGTCGCAGCTATACAACAGTTATCATAAGGAAGCTGATTTTTAGGAGTCGTTTAAGCTGCCGCAACGTCTATCAGCTACCCTAATACAGCTTCAGCTATAATAGCTGATACTTTTCAGCTACTACGTCACTCTTGCTGCTATTTGGCTGACAATTTGACTGCCGCAGCAATTTTACAGCTAGGGTAAATCAGTTACAGCATAATAGCTCCCTCGGCAGCAACGTTGCAGCCAAGACGTCACCGTTACTATTTTCTTGCTGACGCAGTGCTGTCGCAACGACTAAATCAGCCTTATTTCAGCTGCCTTTTAAAGCTGCCACAGCGCTGTTACGACCAAAAAGCCGCAAAATAAATGCCGCAGCTATAAAGCTGATAAATAAAGCTGCCACAGCACAGCGTCAGCCTCTTTTTGGCTGCCGCAGCTAAATAGAGTAGTTTGTGGTACTTGGGCTAGCTGACTAAATCAATCTGCAAACAAATCTCCGTACATCCCAATTAATTTCGTAGTACCTACGTTAAATAGGTATCCTAAAAAACAACTTTTTTCTCACATTTCACAAAACAAATTTTCATCGTGCATGTCGGTTTTAATTTGAGATTAAAAAATTCCCATTAACAAAATTGACATTGTATTAAAAAAACACTGCAAAGTTTATGTTATGAAAAATTTATTTTTGCGGTTTTAAAGCTACTCTCTCAATGTTTAGTCAATTTTACGTTAATTAATATCTACAATGTTTTTGCGAAAAATCGTCGGTTCGCTTAAATTTGTGTTCTCCTCTATCGCCACTATAAATTATTTAATATTAAAACTAAATAAAAATATATTTAGATTATTCCGTCAATAAATTACTTCCACCGAAAGAAACGAACGGGAAGCGTATAAATATTTATGAAATTGTCCTAAGCTAAAACTATTAGGAAATAATTTAGTTTTGTCATAAAAAATTGCTTATATAAGTAATAATGAAGCATCATAGATAGGAAGAGGAAAGCTCTTTGCACTAATACAATCGATAGAAAACAAAGAATGGAATTCTAAAGTAAGAGCGTTTTCGATAGTTTATCTTGTGCGGAGTTTGGCGCCAGTAATATTATATCAATATTTTTTCGCTCTTAAATAAACTCGTGATGGAGAAAAAATTCTTCCACATTCCAACGTACTCTTGCGATTTACTAATAACACTCGCTTTCTCTCATATTGAGGATTTTGATCGTAGCGAAAACTCGAAGAATTTTTTGTGCCTTTAGCACCGAATAATACGTTTTTTATCCAAAATTGTTTAAATTTTACAAATTTATAGCCCACGTTAATATTTTTGTTATTTGTAAACCAAACTGGCTGTAAATTTTGCTGACCTTTGCGATACGCTATTTGTATTGTACCGTAGCATATCATCAATCATTTAAAGCTAATAGGAATTTAAAGCTTCTAAAGCTATTTCAGTTTAAGTCTAAATAGATGTAAATGGAATGTTACTAACTGCAGTCTCTAAAATATGCAACCGCATCATGGTTAATTTAAATTTACATTATTAGTAGCCCATTCAAATTGGGTCCAACGTTTTACTGTTTCCTTTATGGGTTACGTACCTTAACAAAAACGAGACTTGGCGTATTTCTTGCACAAACTCACTAATAAAGGGTGCAATTTTGAACAAAAATTTAAATGACTCGCTTTAAGTTTTGATGGCAGTTGTAAAATATTTTCCGGAAATTCCCCTATTACTTTTCTACGACTTGATAGAAAACATCTCTATTTTACCCTATATTTTGAGGAACCAAATAATGCTGTTTCACCCTACTTGAAAGTGGAAAGCAACTATACGTTACAACACAGATATTTGAATTTGACAACAAATGTCCGGTTTATTTTAACATCGTCGTTTTGATACGTCACGTCACACCGACATCGTAGTTTTTTGTAACTTTTCTTTATCAAAAAACATTTAAAATTCTAGAAAAAAAAATCATACGTCTACAACATTTGTATAACATGAAGTTGACAAAAAGAACATCAAAAGCAATCTACCCCACAGAGAGCAAAACATTTTACTGTGATATTTTGCTTTAACATTTAACGGTGATAAGTCAAAGGTCGTTCTTTCTACATTTTAGAACTCTTATAAAAAAGAATTACAAGTTAAATAATTCATTATACTACAGGGTGAGGAAACGTAACTTTAAGGAGCCAAAATGATTTTTTGAATGTCAAAATTTATTATTTCTCTTGTAATAAAAATGAAAACTTGAAAATTGGTACCTTAATATATCAAGCACATGAATATCTATTATTTCACTATTTTCAGTTTACAAAATGCTTCCGGTTAAACCGGAAATTAAAAACATATTAAAATTATTTAGGAACACCCTGTATATAATTTTAAATATTTTGAAAGCTTGTGTAATTAGCTGTTCCATGATATCAAACATATCATATTTTGACTTCCTGTTCAACTGGATATAAAAATAATTTTCTTAATTTAAATGAAACATCCTGTATATTATTCAATACTTTCAAAGATCGTAAAAATGGCTATCTGCTGATACACAACACTTTATACTTTAGTCCGGTTTAATCAAAAATTCTACCAAAATTTTATGCTTAAAAATAGCTGTTATGGCCTCATCAAGTTCTTTTAATGTAAGACTTGGGTTGCATCCGCAAGTATTTACAGGCGAAAGGTATTCCTAATCAGTTTGAAAGCTATTGGGGGACACTTCCTTCTACCAATCAAAAGAACAACTGTCGAATCTCTTGCAGGACTTTGTTTGCTGTAACCTTTAATTATAAATCTCTTCTTTCTGTAACTATAGATTTCTAGTTTGAGTAACCCATCATAAAGAACGGTCCAGAGAATACCCAGCTCAAGATTGATCTCTTGGGCACAACATCACTGTTTATCTGGAGCTTCTCTTGCTTCCTTCCCAAAGACCATACACTAATGGCGGCGCCACACACACAGGGTTTGCCTTCTAGTTTGGCTTGTGCATGTGGTCTACACAGGTGGTCTGCACAGGCCAAACCGGAGTTTGTGAACATTGTCCAGGCGGCTTGCACAGACCAAATCGAAGCATCTGGACAGTGTTCAGACCGCCTGCACAGGCCAAACCCAAATCCCAAGATAGATCTCTTGGACATAACCTCTCTGTTGTAGCTTCTCTTGCTTCTTTCCTAAAGACCATACACTAATTAATAGCGAATAGCGGCGCCACACACACAGGGCTTGCCTTCCAGTTTGGCTTGTGTATGTGGCCTACACAGGTGGTCTGCACAGGCCAAACCGGAGTTGGTGAACATCGTCCAGGCGGCTTACACAGACCAAATCGGGGCGTCTGAACAGTGTTCAGACCGCCTGCACAGGCCAAACACAAATCCCAAGATAGATCTCTTGAACATAACCTCTCTGTTGTAGCTTCTCTTTCCTGAAGACCATACACTAGTAGCGAATAGCGGCGCCACACACGCAGGGCTTGCCTACCAGTTTGGCCTGTGCATGTGGCCTACACAGGTGGTCTGCAAAGGCCAAACCGGAGCTTGTGGACATCGTCCAGGCAGCTTGCACAGGCCAAATCGGAGCGTCTGGACAGCGTTCAGGCCGCCTGCTCAGGTCAAATCAGAAGGCAAGGCTCCTGTGTGTGTGGACGGGCCTTATGAGATTACCGAAATCCATATTAAAAATTTAAAAGGCTTTTAAGATAAAAATCACTTTAAATGCTTCTAAACTTTTTTTATCCTTTTCTTCGTTGCTCCCACCTCAACAATCTATCTTATTCACTGAAATATGCTTCCGGTGACTAGCGACATCTTCTTTAACGGAGATTTTTGTCACATTTGGCCCATAAGCTATGCCAGTGTTATGGTATATGCATGGTCTTTGGTTATACATAACTGATTTCATACAGAAGACCTCTCTTTGCAAGAATATAAAATTTCTCTCTTTTTCATCTCTCATAATATCAGCTGCTACGGTACGCTGTACTTTTACTTGTACTTTTAGCACAACATCAATAATTATTATTAATATTCAATAATTATTAAACTGCCTTGAATATTTTCGTCAGATATCTAGGAAGCTTACCAGTTTTACTTAACACTTACTTTTCTTAGAGGCCGCTATCAGTATGTCTAATGGAGCTACAGCGGTTTGTCGGAACAGCTCGGTAATAAAATAATTATGGAGGGTTATTCAGCGTGTTTATGTGAAATTTTCGTCATTTTGTGCTAGTGAATCTGTAGATAGTATCAAGGACCGCACGCTGTAGACTTATAATATCTTTGTGCAGCTCATTTGCTTTGTATAAAAATTTCCTTGGGGGTCAACATGTTATCATCTAATTAGGGGGTAGTCCTGTTTGGTAATCCAAAACCCCATTATCCAAGAATCTTGGGGACTTGCCATTAATTTTCCAGGGCCTTGCAAGAAACTCAAGATAGTCGGACTCAGGTCATATAAAGGATTTACGAGTTTGTCTATTCCTATCCTCGAATCCCAAAAGATCTAAAGATGATGCTATACTCAGGTTATTCAATTATGTAACAAGTGCATAATGTAGGACTTTCTTAGACACGTTCAATTTATGGCTGAGTGAGCTTACGAGCGAGGCGAATAAAGATGTGTACGAATCACGTACTGCAATAAAGATTTATGTTGGCGAGTGGTAGGAATGCGCAGATACCTAAATTGGTATTTATCTCCACCAAGGCAGTAGTAAACGTATTTAAATTATTAAAGAGGCGTGGTCAAATCTGCGCGAACTGATCCCTACCGCTTGCCATAAGGGATCTGTGTTGCAGTCATTGAATAAATAGATCCGGAAGGAGGGCTAACCACCGTTGCTTATAAACGAAAACGCCACGGAAACGACATTTTGGAAAACTACGGATGACTCATTCATTTCGTCGAGTTTACATTACCATTGGCTGTCATGATCTTTCTTTATAAGTGGGTGTAAAAGCAACCATTTCTATTGGAGAAATTAACCGGAAAAAGCTATATTTAGAAAACCATTGCGATCCAAATTATTAGCTAAATGACTCTTTCCTGTTAGAGTAGCGGCTATTTATTCAATGGTTGCTGTACATTGTATGTTAAATTACTTGCTGAATTGTAATCGATTTTTTCTTTTCTAGGTAAGCCATGACATATTTTGTACACTCAAGTTATAGCTGAAAAGTGGGTAAGACTCTCAATTTACATATTTAGTGTTAGTCTAAATTATACAGAGTTTGGTAAAAATTGGTAATTACAAATAAAATTGAAAACAGTTCTGAAACTGTCGCAGAAAAGTGAAAAGTGCCGTCTTTTCAGCTAACAATTCGTAGATACCGATAACACAAAAAAAACGCCTAATAAAATTTAAAAGCTGAGATGTAGCAAAAACTTCGTCAAACATAAAAACCTAATTTTTTAGAAAACTTTTCGATGCCTTGCGAAAACTCGTTTTCAACGATGTTTGCTAGTAGCTTATAATCACAAGCAACCGATACATAAAATTTTCCAGAGATATGTTGGAGGAATTTTGAAAAATGCTGGGGTGGCATCTCGCCCCACAGTGGCGTCTTCCCCCGACTTACCTTAAATCTCAATTTTATTCATAATTCATTAAAATTATTTCTTGATCAACTAGGATACTATCAGTTTACAATTAGAACGCTTGTTGTAACCAGTTTTGAGCCTAGTTTTTTGTCTGTTTAGTAATTAAAAAATCCAGAGCTTCCATGTCATATAGTATTTAACATTACAAGCAAGGTAAAACTGTTTTTACTGGCGTAAAAAGGATTATGACTTACGAGCCGCTCAGTTGAGTCTGTCACCTTCTCAGTAAAAATATTTACTTGTTACTCAATTGTAATACGTCATTTAACCAAGCTGTCTATAACTTTTGAAAATCAGCGTTTACAAGTTTGACTTTCAAAAGCTTTCTAAAAACATTTTTGGACAATTTTTGACGCGACTGACAATTGACAAAATTCGTTTAATTATAATTTAATTAATTTATAAGTGAATTAAGCGTGAGTAACAGATAAAGTATTATATATTACACGCCAGGTAATTGCTTTTACAGGCTGAAAGAGGTGACAGGCTCGGCTGCAGCTCGCCAGCCATAATCCTCTTTGCGCCAGTAAAAACAGTTTTACCTTGCGTGTAATGTTCGTTTTACAAAACTTCCGTTGTTCAGTCACATATTGAGTGTTGAGGAACATATGTCTATCCCTGTATGTAAACTAAGTAAAACGTCTATAAAGGGATTCTCGTTAGGGGGTTTAATATGTAGTTTAGAGGATGAGTGACAATTTACAAATAATCCATGCACTTGCTAAAATACAACTACGGAATTTGATGAGAATACTCAGTGCTCATTACTTCACACCTGACGTCACTCCATATTTTAGGCTCAGTATCTCCAATTTCGAGCTAACTCATAGTAAAATTGCGATTAGTATTTCCCGATATATTTTTTGAACAAAATCGATCCAGGCGTATACTGGTGGTTTTTTAATATTTTTTTAATTATTCTCCAGAGGCCATGTCACCAATTTCAGTCTGCAATCCCTAATTGGTTTATATACTTTACGGCAAACTTTTAAAAGTCGAATAAAAAATCGCTTACAAAAAAAATAATCCTTCTCGCATAGGTAAAACCTAATCCAAGTAATTTAATAAGCTTTGAATTTTTGTGTAAATTATAACTTAATTTAAAGCAACAGTTATGAATATTTATAAGCTTTTTTTAATTTACCAACTGCATTTCTTTGTAATTGAATAAAATGAATATAATGCACAGAAGTTTTTAAAAATGAAATTTAAAATGCAAATTCAACAATTCTCACCCGAGACTTATTATCGACAAATTTTAAAATTTGAAGTGTCACAAGATATTGTAAAATGTAAATAGTTATAATACGATGTAAAAGTAAAGAGATAAGCTTCTCGTAAAACCTTTAATGATGTTGGTTTTAGAAGTGGGTGATAATTGAAGCAATAGAATTGGGTACTTCGCCGCTAATATTATTACCCCATTAAGTTATTTTTAAGAGAAATTGGCACAGCTGGGCTTTTAGTCTCATATAATAGATCTTCAATAAACAAGCAAGTTGAAATTTATTTTATTTTCTAATAAAATTGTCTATAAACGTGTCTGGATTTAATGTTAAGTAAACGATCAAATAAACTTAGGTACTTGTTTTCTACTTACAACCATCACCATCATACTCGTTATCTTTATATGTGTGCAATGAAATATTCAAACGATTTATTTTCTATACGGTGGGATACAAAAGAGAAACGTTTTCAACTTTAAGGGAAGGACGACACACTCTTCCGTACTTCATCCACGGTCGACCCTGGCTTCACATCAGCCTCATGATGCTAAATTTTGTGAAAATCTTGAGCAGTCTATCATTGGACACTAGAATTACTTTTAGAATAGTTTCTAGCAGGGCCGGACTGGCAAAGTCGTCAAAACAACATCAAGTTCTTTTGAGGCCAATTTTTGTATA
Organism: Malthinus seriepunctatus; assembly: GCA_963924605.1. Classification (NCBI taxonomy): domain Eukaryota; kingdom Metazoa; phylum Arthropoda; class Insecta; order Coleoptera; family Cantharidae; genus Malthinus; species Malthinus seriepunctatus. Next base: position 132,129,433 of record OZ004600.1, read on the forward strand.
TAAGTTCACGTTTATCACTTCAATAAACCTCGTCTTCCCTAACCATATTTAACCTAACCTCGTTCGCCCTCGCTTAACTCAACCATACCTAACCTAACACGATGATGACAAAAGTGGGAGGAGTTATAGTGACGTCACATTTAGAACATACTTCTCCAGGTATACAACAAAATAAAAAGTTTCAGATGTGTAGTAGATCAGCTGACTTATAGAATAATATTTTATAGACCTCGAACCTAACCTAACTCGATAATGACAAAAATGGGAGGAGTTATAGTGACGTCACATTTAGAACATACGTGTCAAGGTATACCACAAAATAAAAGGTCTCAGATGTGTTTTAGTAGATCAGAACGATTCTTTTTGTATGTAGTTGGTGTGATAATTAATCATTTGTAAATTGGCATTTTCATTTTCATGGTTCATTTTCAACATGCAGTTTAGTTTAATTCGCGCCACCTTGATAAACATTAAAAAAAAATGTGATTTTTGTTATTCATTAGAGATTTTTGATGATTTAAAAAAGAGAAAAAATATCAAACTGAAGTGTTAAACTCAATTTAATTGATGAACGTAAAACACAATCAATCAACAAAACGCCTACACTTTCAAACGATCAAATTGAAATATATTTTTATCGAAAAAATATTTAAATAAATCTCAACAAGACGTTCGTGTGGAATAAAATGAAAACAATGGGAAAAAATTATTTTCTTTAAATTTTCAATTGAATTCGATACGAAAAACATAATTAGATTTTATTGTGAAATTATTTCTTCAAGCTTTCTTTTTTTAAATTTCGATAAAAAAGACAATTTATGAAATAAATTAACAACCAATGAAATTGCTCATTTTACACAGCACCCACGTGGATAACGAGGATTTTTTCTGAAAAAATTGTCCTCCCCAGCCGGGGGTAATGAAAATGGATTATTTATTAGTTTGCTTCTCTGAAATCTGCGTCTTACCATGACAACCTTCATTTTTGCTCAAAAGTAAAAATTCGAACGTATTCAGCGTTTTTCAGCATTTTTGTATTCTGTATGTGTTGGACTTTTTCGGTTTGTATAGACCAGGGAAGGTAGGAAGTGATCCGTGAAAAAGTATTAATAACAAAGCTGTTTTTTATTTTTCTATGATTTATTGACTATGTGTCTAGTACCTACCCTTCACTACACTATTATTACACTATTATTATTATTATTAAATTACACACAAATTCAAATTACAGTGCTCCGTCAAAATTCAAAGACCTTCAATGTGCTCCTCAGAGAAACAGTTTGGGAAACCCTGGTATAGACTTATGGTGTGGTCAGTATAAAACCCTGTTCCTACTTTTAAATGAGTTCTGCTTAGAGTGGATTTCAACCAGCTTTCCACGTCTTATATCTAGGCTATTATTCCGTAGCATGGCTCGTATACCCATCCTCTTACAGCTATTCTTGTAGCTCTGTTACGTACACACCTCAAGAGTTGACGCTGGGCTAAAGTATGATGTTTCTGAACCCCTTCTTCCTAGTTCATCAGCTTTCTCGCTGCCTTCAATTTATTTGTATAAACTTATGGTGAGCTCAGTATAAAACCCTGTTCTTACTTTCAAATGAGTCCTGCTTAGAGTGGCTTTCCATCGAGTTTTCCATGTCTTATGCCGAGGCTATTACTCCATGGTAGGATTCGTATTCTTCTGACCTATACTCTTACAACTGTTCTTGAAGCTCTCTTACGTTGCCACTTCAAGAGCCGACTCTACGCTAAAGTATGGTGTTTTTGAACCGCTTCTTGCTAGGTCATCAGCTCTCTCGCTGCCTCCAATTCATTTGTATAAACTTATGGTGAGCTCAGTATAAAACCCTGTTCTTACTTTTAAATGAGTCCTGCTTAGAATGGTTTTTCATCGAGTTTTCCATGTCTTATGCCGAGGCTATTACTCCATGGCAGGATTCGTATTCTTCTGACCTATGCTCTTACAACTGTTCTTGAACCTCTCTTACGTAGCCACCTCAAGAGCCGACTCTAGGCTAAAGTATGGTGTTTCTGAACCGCTTCTTGCTAGGTCGTCAGCTCTCTCGCTGCCTCCAATTCATTTGTATAAACTTATGGTGAGCTCAGTATAAAACCCTGTTCTTACTTTTAAATGAGTCCTGCTTAGAATGGTTTTTCATCGAGTTTTCCATGTCTTATACCGAGGCTATTACTCCATGGCAGGATTCGTATTCTTCTGACCTATGCTCTTACAACTGTTCTTGAACCTCTCTTACGTAGCTACCTCAAGAGCCGACTCTAGGCTAAAGTGTGGTGTTTCTGAACCGTTTCTTGCTAGGTCATCAGCTCTCTCGCTGCCTCCAATTCATTTGTATAAACTTATGGTGAGCTCAGTATAAAACCCTGTTCTTACTTTTAAATGAGTCCTGCTTAGAATGGTTTTTCATCGAGTTTTCCATGTCTTATACCGAGGCTATTACTCCATGGCAGGATTCGTATTCTTCTGACCTATGCTCTTACAACTGTTCTTGAACCTCTCTTACGTAGCTACCTCAAGAGCCGACTCTAGGCTAAAGTGTGGTGTTTCTGAACCGTTTCTTGCTAGGTCATCAGCTCTCTCGCTGCCTCCAATTCATTTGTATAAACTTATGGTGAGCTCAGTATAAAACCCTGTTCTTACTTTTAAATGAGTCCTGCTTAGAATGGTTTTTCATCGAGTTTTCCATGTCTTATACCGAGGCTATTACTCCATGGCAGGATTCGTATTCTTCTGACCTATGCTCTTACAACTGTTCTTGAACCTCTCTTACGTAGCTACCTCAAGAGCCGACTCTAGGCTAAAGTGTGGTGTTTCTGAACCGTTTCTTGCTAGGTCATCAGCTCTCTCGCTGCCTCCAATTCATTTGTATAAACTTATGGTGAGCTCAGTATAAAACCCTGTTCTTACTTTTAAATGAGTCCTGCTTAGAATGGTTTTTCATCGAGTTTTCCATGTCTTATACCGAGGCTATTACTCCATGGCAGGATTCGTATTCTTCTGACCTATGCTCTTACAACTGTTCTTGAACCTCTCTTACGTAGCTACCTCAAGAGCCGACTCTAGGCTAAAGTGTGGTGTTTCTGAACCGTTTCTTGCTAGGTCATCAGCTCTCTCGCTGCCTCCAATTCATTTGTATAAACTTATGGTGAGCTCAGTATAAAACCCTGTTCTTACTTTTAAATGAGTCCTGCTTAGAATGGTTTTTCATCGAGTTTTCCATGTCTTATACCGAGGCTATTACTCCATGGCAGGATTCGTATTCTTCTGACCTATGCTCTTACAACTGTTCTTGAACCTCTCTTACGTAGCTACCTCAAGAGCCGACTCTAGGCTAAAGTGTGGTGTTTCTGAACCGTTTCTTGCTAGGTCATCAGCTCTCTCGCTGCCTCCAATTCATTTGTATAAACTTATGGTGAGCTCAGTATAAAACCCTGTTCTTACTTTTAAATGAGTCCTGCTTAGAATGGTTTTTCATCGAGTTTTCCATGTCTTATACCGAGGCTATTACTCCATGGCAGGATTCGTATTCTTCTGACCTATGCTCTTACAACTGTTCTTGAACCTCTCTTACGTAGCTACCTCAAGAGCCGACTCTAGGCTAAAGTGTGGTGTTTCTGAACCGTTTCTTGCTAGGTCATCAGCTCTCTCGCTGCCTCCAATTCATTTGTATAAACTTATGGTGAGCTCAGTATAAAACCCTGTTCTTACTTTTAAATGAGTCCTGCTTAGAATGGTTTTTCATCGAGTTTTCCATGTCTTATACCGAGGCTATTACTCCATGGCAGGATTCGTATTCTTCTGACCTATGCTCTTACAACTGTTCTTGAACCTCTCTTACGTAGCTACCTCAAGAGCCGACTCTAGGCTAAAGTGTGGTGTTTCTGAACCGTTTCTTGCTAGGTCATCAGCTCTCTCGCTGCCTCCAATTCATTTGTATAAACTTATGGTGAGCTCAGTATAAAACCCTGTTCTTACTTTTAAATGAGTCCTGCTTAGAATGGTTTTTCATCGAGTTTTCCATGTCTTATACCGAGGCTATTACTCCATGGCAGGATTCGTATTCTTCTGACCTATGCTCTTACAACTGTTCTTGAACCTCTCTTACGTAGCTACCTCAAGAGCCGACTCTAGGCTAAAGTGTGGTGTTTCTGAACCGTTTCTTGCTAGGTCATCAGCTCTCTCGCTGCCTCCAATTCATTTGTATAAACTTATGGTGAGCTCAGTATAAAACCCTGTTCTTACTTTTAAATGAGTCCTGCTTAGAGTGGTCTTTCAACGAGTTTTCTACGTCTTATACCTGGGTTATTACTCCATGGCATGGCTCGTATTCTTCAGATCCATTCTCTTACAGCTATTTTTGTAGCTCTGTTACGTACACACCTCAAGAGCCGACTCTGGGCTAAAGTGTGGTGTTTCGGAACCCTTTCTTACTAGGTCATCAGCTCTCTCGCTGCCTTCAATACTATAGTAAATTGGAGCCCATATTAATTTGGACGGTTCTGATCTGCTAGAATTATAACTTTTGTTGGCCATACGTGATGCTATTTTTACTTACTTGAAAAATTTAAAAATACAAGGTGGCAACCTACTGAGTTAAGAAAAGTTACATGTTTTATAATGTTAAGCTTAAAATTTGTTTTGAAAATTAACTTCAAATGAATAACCTATTTATAAGCAAAAAAGAAAATTTTGTTCTTATTTTTGCAAATAACTTAAAAACAACTTACGATAACTTTAGTTTAATATAACGAACAACTTTTAACTCTTTTTAACCCTTGCTCCGACCTCTTAAAATAAGTAAGTAACAAACTAGTTGTTTAAGACAGAGTGACTTGACCTACAGAATGACCTGTTTTGCATTTTTAAGAAAATAAAGGTAGCAAATTAAAAAATGTGCTAAAAGTGGTTCCGAACCTCATAGGCTGTGACCTTGAAAAATTAATTTTATATTAATTTATATCTTGGCGATGATCGAGGTCACTGACCATGAAGTTTGGAACCAGCTCTACCCTCAGTTTTTTTAAAATTTAACGAAATAGTTTTAATGAAGAGAAAAACTCTGTATATTTTCAAAAGTTTTTGTTAAAATATCTTATTGAAATATTTGATTTGTAGAAAAATACAATTCATCTCATGTAGGTCAACTGAATGTAGTTTTCAGTCGATGCATTCTTGATTTTGTTACCTTTATGGTGGCGCAATCGTTTTCACGAGATTGATTTTACATAAAATAGGATATACCACTACACTGACTTCTTTTTACATTTCAACATTTTTATGTAAAAGTTTTGATATATTCACTCTTTATTATATCAAATTTAGATACAAAGAGGCAACGTGTCATTTTGTTTGGTTTTAAGTTAAACTAATGTTAAATTTTTGCTTCTTTTTTATTATAAATGTATGTAAAAGAAGGGATGATTGAGTATTACAGCAGTGGTGATGAATTAAAATTTAATGTGTTGAAAAATGCTGTAATTTTTATTTCACAACGACTCTATGAGTACAAGAAGTATTTCTGCGAATGTTGACATTTTATTGCTCCCCTCCCCCTTAGGCAAAAAAGTTGAACTTGAGTCACATAATGTCTCAGCTTGACTAATCAGAGTAGCAGTTTCTAGATGTGAGAAAAGAGACATATTCCCACCCCCAAGTCCCTCTGAAATGAATAAAAATATTTTCCAAACGGGAAATAGGAACTTTTCCCATTAATGTAATTTTTCAATTATCTAATCAAATACTCTTTAATAATAATTTAAACTTAACGTATTTACGTAAAAAGAAAACGATGAAGTTTATGCAAAATTTTTATACTTTATGAAAGAACTCTAACAAGTTTTAAAACTTGAGACGCAGTAATTGCATCATTTATATAAAACAAGTTTCACTGTACTTTCGGATATTTAGAGCTAAATAAATGTAGTTCAGCAATCCGAGAAAATAATAAAAATAACTATTTATACGTCTCCAATATCAAAAGTCGCTTGATTGTGTATTTCAAAGGATTCGCATTGAAGAGACTTCAAGATTAAAAAAAACTTACTCATAAGTGGAGAAGCTTTTATTATGCAGCTTTTTGAAAAACGGATGGATTATCATTTAAATTGGCATGAATTTGAGGTGAATGCATTTATTATCCATTCAAAAGTCCCTGAGAAACCTCGACAAACGCGCCTTGGAGCCCTGAGCCAATGCATGTCTTTTTTGCTAATATTTCAAAATGAGATCTAAATATCAGCATGGGTCTTGGTGACATTACAGAATAATCTATTTACTTACGTTATTTATGTTTAAATTCCACGCTTTAATTATTCTGCAATAAAAAATTCAAAAATGTTTAAGACTAAAAGTTATTGCAGAAAAACGAAACACAATTGCCCGTAACTGGCACCCTCTAGCGAGTTTGAAGAAATTAGAATTTGGTACTTATGTTAGTGCATTTGGTTGGATTGTATGTCAAATTTTATTAAAATCGGTCGAGGGGTTTCTAAGATATTTACAAAACAGTCTTCTGGGACCCTCTTTCAGAAGCTCGCACGTCCTTTAAAAATCGAAATTGAGGAAAACAAAAAAATACGAGTACCTTAATTTTAAGTTAAGAACATACTTCTGAAACCAAGTCCAAACATTTTGTTAACATCCTGTATTTCAGAAAATTTTAATAAATAATTCTCCAGTGAAAGCAGTTGATTCACGTCTTAGGGTTTTCCGATCAGGTATATATTTTATAAGGAATCATTTTCTGTTAGGAAAAACTTTTAGGTTTACTGTCCATAGCTCAAAAAATAAATTTCTTATACGAATGAAAACCACCCTAATCAATACAGAACCACTTATCATAAGAACGCGCTTCTGCTCACAACGATGGTGAAACGAGAAGTTCCTTATCATAATGGAGACTGGGCTTATATTGAACATTATTTTGGGAGAGTGGGTGCTTATTGTGTTGTGATAATCACAATTCTTCCATAAGAAAACTTTTTCTTAACTTCTTGAAATGTACAAAGATGCCTTCTTAAATAAATCTGTTTATTTCAAAGAGACCCCTGCTATAAAGGACCCCGCACAAATCTTATGGGAAATGGCCCTCGGTGAATTTTCCTAAAAATTTAGTATGTTGTAGTATTTGACCTACCGAACAAAAGTCTCCATGGCCACGAAGCCCTAAACCTAATATTGTTCGTGTTCAGAGTTGGGCAAGATACTTATAAAAAGTATCTTTGATACAAGATACATGATAATCCAATTTCAGTATCTTTGATACAAGATACAAGATACTTTCACCTCGAGTATCATAGATACAAGATACAAGATACTTTCGTTTTTTGATCGAAAGATACAAGATACTTGATACTTTTTTCATCATTCTATTTTTCCGTGGTTTTATTTAAAAATAGATTAACTAATAGTATTAGAAAAGTCAAACACAAGCCATGTTAACTAACTGATAATGTAATAACTGAACCTTTTCGAGATAAAAAGGTAAATGAAAGTTGAGCCAAGGATTCAGAATAGTTACAGTGTCTGTCTGAATACAAGAGCCAATCAGAATAGAGGAAGGCCATGGGGAAGGGGTTGTTTTATTTAGAAGAGAAATTTGATTTTCCAAAAAATAACCTTTCCCTTGTTAATTCTCAAAAAATCTAAGTAGATACTTATACTTTATACAATCTAATGTCCTACCTGGAAATATTACCCTGGGAGTCGTATTTTACCCCTTTTACACAGTACAGAGTCATTAGTCGTTACCGTTATCGCCTGCAATTTTAAAGAATTTAAAATCCTCATACAATAGTATGGCGCCAGAAAGGTCTTAGATTTGACAAACCTGTACCAGCTTTTTTGTCTTTAATTTTATTTTATTTTCTTTTTTTCTATTGATTTTTGAAAAAGTGTTAAAAAAAGTATCTGGGCACATTGAGACTAAAAAGTATCTTTGATACAAGATACATGATAATTCAATTTCAGTATCTTTGATACAAGATACAAGATACTTTCACCTCAAGTATCATAGATACAAGATACAAGATACAAAAGTATCAAAGATACGTATCAAAGATACATGTATCATTGATACTGCCCAACTCTGTTCGTGTTGTGGAGGCTTAAACTAATGATAATCTTGTCACACACAATTAATACGTATAAGAAATGGCCCTCGGTGAATTTTCCTAAAAATTTAGTATGTTATGGTGTTTGACCTACTGAACAAAAGTCTCCTTGGCCACAAAGCCCTAAACCTAATATTTCGTGTTGCGGAGGCTTCAAGTGCTGAATAATGTTGTCACACACAACTGCGATTTTTTGAATTTTATTTTAAAAATGCAAGTTCGGTTGCCTCGCTGCTTTACAATATTTAATCGGAGACACATGGAATTTTCTTCAATATTCGTTAATTCTCTTTCAATACCCTGATTGCGATTCAAACATACTCTTGTGTCATTTTCTAATTATAGGTTTGGAAGATCATTATCTTCACGCCTTTTTATTGCAATATCCAGCCTATTATCAATGTCGCCTATTCCAGGCATTCTTACTAAAACTTCCAACATTACAAAGATAATAATTGTATCAAACTTTTCCAGCTATAATTAAATCCAACCACAGTTGTGTGTGACAACATTATTCAGCACTAGAAGCCTCCGCAACACGAAAAATATTGGGTTTAGGGCTTTGTGGCCATGGAGACTTTTGTTCAGTAGGTCAAACACCATAACGTACTAAATTTTTAGGAAAATTCACCGAGGGCCATTTCTTATAAGAATTGTGTGAATGTGATCGTTATGCATAAAATTCAAAAAATCACAATTGTGTGTGACAAGATTATCAGTACTTTAAGTCTCCACAACACGAAGACTATTAGGTTTAGGGCTTTGTGGCCATGGAGACTTTTGTTCAGTAGGTCAAACACCATAACGTACTAAATTTTTAGGAAAATTCACCGAGGGCCATTTCTTATAAGAATTGTGTGAATGTGATCGTTATGCATAAAATTCAAAAAATCACAATTGTGTGTGACAAGATTATCAGTACTTTAAGTCTCCACAACACGAAGACTATTAGGTTTAGGGCTTTGTGGCCATGGAGACTTTTGTTCGGTAGGTCAAATACTACAACATACTAAATTTTTAGGAAAATTCACCGAGGGCCATTTCCCATAAGATTTGTGCGGGGTCCTTTCTTGAAAGACTTTTAAAGCGTACTTTGAAATAATCACCCCCCCCCCCCTCTACTCTGATAGTTCATACCGCCATTTTCATTAAAATTAAAAGCGTTTTAAAGATATAAAAATTGATAAAGCTTCCTTGTTTGTTTTCCAAGTGTTATCGAATTCCGCCATCGCAATTTTGTTGGTTTTCGGTTTAATAATGAAAGACAAAGTCTTCTTTCGAATACCGCTGAGCTTGCGACTTGTTTACGCTCAGAGATTCACACAATGGTCTATGAGGAATTATCAATAGGTACTGCTAGCTAACGCTGTATTTATGGTGAATTTTCTCTTATTGTAATAGCGAAACTTTAAAATGAAAGGGAGAGATAAAGATTTTCCTCTCGCAGTATATTGGCTCTCGTCGTTTGTATTTGAAATTAACCTAAACTTACTTCGTAATGGACTATTATAATAATAAAGTCGCTTTAATAATTGAAACCTCTTTACTTTTTTTTTTTTTAATTTTTATCTAATTTTTCTTTCTATTATATTAAGACACTGCTTTATTATAAGTAGATGGTAAAATAAATATTAATTTCAAGAGCCTACCTCAAGAATACTATAATTTAAGCTTGCACAAAAGATTCACTTTGGCGTAAAGTAATAATTAATCGTACCTAATATCAACAATAGAAGAAATAATGAGGTAATTTCACGCGCTTTTGGGTTCAGAACAAGATGATTTCTTAACACTCAATCATTTTTTGAAGTGTAATTTGTGTATTGTTTAGTAGGAGTAATAGTTTTAAAGGAGTTAATCGATAGAAAAAGCGATTTTTAGTAGTAGACGTGTCCGCACGTCCGTTATTCAAAAGCCAGTGTGTTAGTCACGTCGGCGTACCGCACTTCGCTATGTCCCTAGCACTCAGTATGTTTGACGGTTTACCCGTGTGTTTATTTGCCTATCGCCCCCCTCGTAAAGGTGTTTAAAGTTAGCGATATCAGGGAATGCTAAAAGCAATGTCCTGTTTATTCACCTGGACCTTGGAACCTTGGGAAATATTCTGCTATAATAATCTTCAATAATTTTCCCAAAAGTGTTGACCGGTACTGCCTGTTCATTAATTTACATTCTTCTTTTCCATAATTACGAAACCGATTATAATGGAAATAGGTAATAGATAAAAAATAACAAAACGGATTTTCATAATAGAGAAAAATTAAATTTCAAAAGAAAATTCTTTTTTTGTGATAAACATTTACTGTTAAGAGACGAGCAAAAAATCTTTTAAAAAACGTATTTTATTTTCTATCTCTAGTTCGGCTATCAAATTTGATTCACAAGTGTGACCTAAAGCTTACAATATCCGACCTTATCCTTTCTATCCTTGCGTTGCCTCAAATTTTAGCTATAGTTGGTAAAATATGTAAGCTATTGTCACCGCCGAAAAAAATTCGTTCTAAAAGCAGTTAGTTTTTTTTTTCAAAAAATAATTTGGACAAATTCAATCATTTGCATTGTAATTAAATCTTGGTCAAATAAAACCGCGACCAATTTAAAATTTAATGAAGAATTTAAAAAAAATTTATTTACTACCAAAATTTAGTTACTGAATCGCATATTGTATTTAACCCATTAACGCCGGAATTAATTTTTTAAGTTTTTTTTTGTTCATTTTTATAAAACTTGATCTCTAGTTCACAAAATATATATAAAAATTCAAAAAAAATTTTTATTTATTATGGGTACAGAGATAATTGATGTTGCCATATGGCAACGCTAGGCGATTAAGTGGTCAAATTATGAAATATTCTTTATTTGATAAAATGACAAAAGAACAACAAGAAACAACAAAAATTAGCACAAATCCTATTTTGACGAATAGTTCCCACAGCAGGCGTAACCCCGAAATTTCATAAAGGAAAATAATGCGGAACTTTTAAATAAATTGTCCATATGAAAAGGTAGTTTTTTCTTTGTAGTGGGCATTTCATCAAGTAATACTAATAAAGGACTAGCTGCTTTACCAAACAAAGCGTCATAATTCGTATTTGACTTTGAATTTTGTCCTTGGTACAGTTCGAAATTCACTAAGTATCCACATTTTGTGTTCAAACTCCAAACCTTTAAAAAGAAAAAAGTATAAAACAAACATTTTCCAATTATTTATTTAGACCTCACCTTATATCCAAACCGAATAGGTTTACCACGTATGAACTGCTTGCAGCCGTGTCTACCAAAATACTTCACCATACTTTCGTCATAATGCCAAGTTCTCTTCAGGAACAAAATTTCCAACAAATTTCTTTTTCAGTTTTTCCATTATAGGTCGTATTTTCCAAGCTTGTCTGTGTTATCAATTTGAGTGTTGTCAGCACAATGGATGAACCGACAGATTTGTAGAAATCTATCACGCCTCATTGCCTGAGATACAGCGTCATTTCGCATGTCGTTACTTGCATCCCAATAATGCCTTTTTGAGGGCAAATTATTATAGCCACTTACGATCAAAATGGCTATGAAGCAGTGTATTTCCTCAGCTGTTATTTGCGGATCAGGGCAATTTTTAAAGAGTGCATAATATCTGTTACTTTCTACTACCAAATGTTGAATAAATTCAAAATCTATAAATTCTTCAAAAATTTGTACAATTGAATGGTTGGAATACTTTGAGTAGTCTGGTTTAGGAAAAACGCTTGGCCTCGAGATGTCAAAATCCGCTCCTCGTACCCACTTAAATTTTTTTTTATTCTTCTTTCTATTTTCCATCCACGCTGTTTCACTAGTACTTGGGGCTGCTTTGGAAGAGCAATTTGGAGAAGTTGAAGAAGACGACTGCACGCCTTCGTAGTTTGAACCTAACCTTTGGTTGTTAGGCAAACAAATCTCGGCAGGCGCACGTAATTGTCGAGGGCCTAAATTGTCTATCAACCGTCCACCATCCTCTTGCCCGGAGTCTTCGTCCGTATGGACGTGAGGATCTGGTGGTTCAACAAAAATGTTATAAGATTCATCACCGTCGTCTAACATGGCCATTGCATCGGCCAATGAAAATCCTGGTCTAAAATTGAAAATAAGTGAAATGTATCAATTTACTGAGTTCAAACGCCTAGCGTTGCCGTACGGCAACGCCAAACTTTTTGTAGTTGTAATTTGATAGGATGGTGTTTTATATTATTCCATTTTTTTTAGAATAATATCTTAACTATATACTATGCAAACATCAACTTAGACTACTTAAAAAAAACTTTTTTCCTATCAAAATAATACTTACGCAAATCGAAGATCCATAATTTTTTCTAATAATAAAACACTCCACTTACAACACAAATTTTATTACAACTGAGTTGCATAAACAAAAATGCGAATATTTTATCTCATTGTATACATTATCATCCAAACAATTCCAAGAAACCTTAGTTATCACAAGCTCCTCAAAGTTTTTACCTTGTCTTTAAGACAAAGGTGTTTCTTGTTGCCATATGGCAACGCTAGGCGTTAATGGGTTAATGTTTGCATTGAGTAAACGAAGCGCAAAACCAATCTAAAACGAATATTTGTAAAATTACAAAATAGAATTTACAATTCGAGTATTGAAAAACCACCATCAATGTTTCGCTCTCTCTACATTTCAACTTTTAATTTCTTTTAAAACGAGTCCAAAAACCCGGATAACACTTGGCAAGAAAATTAAAATAGTAATTTCTTATTCGTCGTGAACGTTTGCCACGTTTTGATTGAAAAAGAAATTTAATCTTCTTTTATTCAGGAACGCCATCCTTATTTGTAATGCCGCAAGTACTTCAATATTGTCTTTTTTATTGCATTTCACTCTTTTATTATACCTTTTATGCAAAGACGACAATTTTATTACAATTTGAGAAAAATAAACGCAATTACTTAATAAAAAAATATATAAAAATTTGAATAAATTTTTAGATTCCTCACTCCTTTAATTTATTTCTTACCTACTAAAATTTTTCTTTCTCCTCTCATAATGGAAACCTTATTTATTTTATAGTTATGGGCTTAATTCGAAAATTTCTTCTTTCAATCGTTTCATTTTCGATTTAAATGTTAATTAATTTTATTTCGATTGGAAGAGAAATGTCGCTCATCGCAGCTTTCCTTTTGTAATTTTTTTGTCCATAATCCATATATTTAAAACGCGAAGCCTTTTCTTCACAACTAATTTTAGAGTACTTCTACTGTAACCGATTTTAATATTTTTTTTTAAATTGAAGCAGTTGACCCACAGATATGTCAGCACTAATTTTTTTTTCAAATTACCAATTTCATACATTTTTTTAAATAATAAATTGTTACGAGTATTAATCTTATCTCCCCATTTTAACAAAGTTCGATAACGTTAAATGACGGACACACCTATTTTGTACATTTTAACAACAAACAATCATCGGTGTAGGTAGTAAGTCTATTATAATAATTTTTGAAAATTCAATTTTTCTAACATATTCATCTCTACAACTACTTCGTCGAATTTCGACGGGAGTGCCCGCTCGTTAGTTATTACTAGCCTTCTTTTGTAACTTATAATTATGAAAGTACAATCCATACTTTGAACTTTACTCGTTTGCTGCCAACAAAAGTGGCCTCTTCGGTACCAGTCCCACAGGAAACAGTTGCTCTGCCTTTTCGAGTTATTCAGTCTTGATTTATTTCCGATGATCTCGACTCTTTCGAGATAACACCTAGAGGTGACCTCTATCTCGAGTTATTTATTTTTATCTCATCTCGATACCTCGAGCTAAGAGCTAGAACTGGGGGGTCCTTTTCAGGTCATTTAGTATTGCCCAATCATGATTATCGATTAATCTCGCTTGATCTCGACTCTTCGAGAGAACACCTAGAGATAATCTGTGTCTCTAGATGTTTAGTTTAGCCCCAGTCTCGATTCCTCGAGGTAAGAACCAAAACTGTTGTCGTTCTCAAGCTATTAAGTATTACCCCATCATGATTATCGATTAATCTCGCCTGATCTCGACTGTTTGGGATAACACCTAGGGATAATCTGTGTCTCGAGTTATTTAGTTTGGCCCCCGTCTCTATTCCTCGAGCTAAGAACCAAAACTGGTGTCGTTCTCAAACCATTTAGTATATTGCCCTATCATGATTATCAATTAATGTCGCGTGATCTCGACTGCTCGAGATAACACCTAGGGGTAATTTGTGTCTCGAGTTATTTAGTTTGACCCTCGTCTCGCTTTCTGGAGTTAAGAACCAAAACTGGTGTCGTTGTCAAGCCATTCAGTTTTACCCCTTCATGATTATCGATTAACCTCGCTTGATCTCGAAAGTTCGAGATATCACCTAGGGATAATTGGTGTTTCGACTTGTTTAGTTTTGCCCCCGTCTCTATTCCTCGAGGAAAGAACTAAAACTGGTGTCGTTCTCAAGCCATTTAGGAATGCTCCATCATGATTATCGATTAGTCTTGCCTTATCTCCACTTTTCGAGATAACACCTAGGGGTAATTTGTTTCTCGAGTTATTTAGTTTTGCCCCCGTCGCTATTCCTCGAGGTAAAAACCAAAACTGGCGTCGTTCTCAAGCCATTTAGGAATGCTCCATCATGATTATCGATTAGTCTTGCCTGATCTCGACTGCTCGAGATAACACCTAGGGGTAATTTGTGTCTCGAGTTATTTAGTTTGACCCTCGTCTCGCTTTCTGGAGTTAAGAACCAAAACTGGTGTCGTTGTCAAGCCATTCAGTTTTACCCCTTCATGATTATCGATTAACCTCGCTTGATCTTGAAAGTTCGAGATATCACCTAGGGATAATTTGTGTCTCGACTTGTTTAGTTTTGCCCCCGTCTCTATTCCTCGAGGAAAGAACTAAAACTGGTGTCGTTCTCAAGCCATTTAGGAATCCTCCATCATGATTATCGATTAGTCTTGCCTGATCTCCACTTTTCGAGATAACACCTAGGGGTAATTTCTAATTTGTTTCTCGAGTTATTTAGTTTTGTCCCGTCTCTATTCCTCGAGGTAAGAACCAAAACTGGCGTCGTTCTCAAGCCATTTAGTATTGCCTGCCGAATCATGATTATCGATTAATCTCGCCTGATCTCGAATTTTCGAGATAACACCTAGGGGAAATTTGTGTCTCGAGTTATTTAGCTTGACCCCCATTTCGATTCCTCGAGGTAAGAACCAAAACTCGTGTCGTTCTCAAGCCATTTAGGATTGCCTGCCCAATCATGATTATCGATTAATCTCGCCAGATCTCGACTGTTCGAGATAACACTTAGTGGTAAGCTGGTCTCGAGTTATTTAGTTTTGCCCCCGTCTCGATTCCTCGAGACAAGATTCATTATTGCCCAATCATCATTATTGATTAATCTCGCCTGATCTCGACTGTTCGAGATAACACTTAGTGGTAAGCTCGTCTCGAGTTATTTAGTTTTGCTCCCGTCTCGATTCCTCGAGACAAGATTCATTATTGCCCAATCATGATTATTGATTAATCTCGCCTGATCTCGACTGTTCGAGATAACACTTAGTGGTAAGCTGGTCTCCAGTTATTTAGTTTTGCCCCCGTCTCGATTCCTCGAGACAAGATTCATTATTGCCCAATCATGATTATTTATTAATCTTGCCTGGTGTCGACTGTTC
Organism: Malthinus seriepunctatus; assembly: GCA_963924605.1. Lineage (NCBI taxonomy): Eukaryota > Metazoa > Arthropoda > Insecta > Coleoptera > Cantharidae > Malthinus > Malthinus seriepunctatus. The sequence goes on from OZ004600.1 coordinate 132,145,244, forward strand.
GAGATAACACTTAGTGGTAAGCTGGTCTCGAGTTATTTAGTTTTGCCCCCATCTCGATTCCTCGAGACAAGATTCATTATTGCCCAATCATGATTATTTATTAATCTCGCCTGGTCTCGACTGTTCGGGATAACACCTAGTCGCCCGTTTCGATCCCCGGAAACAAGAGCTAGATGATAAAGGAGAACCCCGTTATAACGTACCATCAGGGGCCGAAAAATTTGGTACGTTATAACCGGAAGTTCGTTATAAAAACACAATAAATAAAGAAAATATTAAAATGGGACCAAAAATTTAGTCCGTTATATCCAGAAAAACGTTATAAAGGGGTACTTTATTACGGGGTTCTACTGTATATCCTTCTTAAGTTATTTACGTCTTACCTGATCTTGATTAACATCGCCTGATTCTTCGAGACATTTGAAGTTATTTAGTTTCATCTCGAGTAGTCTCGTCCGATCTTGACCACATAGGGGGAAGTGGGGCACATAGATACAAGGGGCACATTGATACTTTACATATTACAGGATAACAAAAACATCCATGAGGTTTGTTTATATGTCACAATATGTCTCTCCTAGTATGTGATTCACTAGGGAAATATTTCGCGCGGTTTGTGTAGGGGTTGGATGTAATCGCTAGATAAGGGTTTTTGCTCATTCAAAGTAACTTTCTTCTACTGAAGATAGTAAATGTTTATATTAGTGTGTGTTATTATTTGAATCTTTTTATTGTTATTATGGTAAGTAGAGACGATTTACTAACTATTTATATTAGTTTTAAAATTTTGTTTATGTATTATTTGGGCATAACTTGGTATAAAACTAGCATAACGTCAATGGGGATCATTGGTACACTAGGGAACGGGGCAGCTTGATACATATAAATGCACGTATATTTCGTATATTGTTTAATTTATTTGTTTGAATGTTGTTTTTTTTGTGAATAATAGTGAGAAATTATAAAAAGAAGCAACATTAGTGAAGATGCGATGACCTCAGCAATTGAAGATGCTATGCCTCAGCAATTGAAGATGCGATGAGCAGTCACTCATTTTTTTGCATTTATGTTCAAGTTAAGCATATCTATTGTTTTCTTTTATAATAAATTTATATTATTTTTTAAAATCAATATCATTAAGTGCCCAAAATGTATTTTATTTAAAGAAATATGTATGTGACCCATACTGTATCTATCTGCCCCACTGACGGGGCAGATAGATACAAATCTCACTTTTTATTAATATAAATATAGTTTGTTTATAAAGTTTTATATAAATAAATTTGTATTAAAAGTAAAAACTAGAATAACTAAAGCATTGGTATAAATTATCAAAACACCAGAAAATTTAAAAGAGACGTATATTTTAAAGCTCTTTTAAAAATCGCATCAATGTGCCCCACTTCCCCCTATATTATATGAATAGTTTTTACTGGATATATGTTAATTTGGGGATTATGGCTGAACCAAGGTCATTGATTAGGAGGTTTTTCTACTTTTTAGCTTCTGTTACACCCACTGTGAGTTGCAATCTCAGAAGATTAACCGCATTTTGTTCATTATGCTTATGAGGGTTCTCAAATAGTATGTTCGACTAATAATTTTGCATCAAGTAATCCAGTTTTAACTGGTTAACTGATGATATTATATCTTTCTTCACCTTTCAGGGGAGAGGCGCTGAATGATTCCCAACAGGAATGAGAAGTGCTGTTATTGAGAGGTTGCAGTGGAGTAATTCTTTCTTGATTTTGCCATGTCAATGCACTCTTTGTAGTTTAAGTTTTATGTTTGTGATTCAGTTTACTTAAACTTGAGCCTGAACGACTTTATGCTTGTTTCTTTGCCTACGGTATAAAACGTTCGCCGTTGACAATTAAGACGACGTACTTTTTGCACCCTTCCAAATTCAGCGTATGCCCGAATGGAGGAAACATATTATATGTCCTTCATATAGCCTGCATGTCCGATTTCTTATTTTATTAATACAAAGTTTTTATTACAGTCCATCTTATACTTATAAAGTTTCATACTCTTAACGAAGGCTGATATCTGAAAGTCATGACGTATTAAGTAAGTCCTAACTAGCGTGCCAGTCATCTTATAAGGAACCTGCACGAACAATAATTTTTCCTTTTAGAACTGTGTCTAATTTTTCAGTTCTCGACTACGTTTTTCAAACTTTATAAACGTGATACTACAGCTCTAAGTAAATAAAAGTTAAGTTCTTTTAACGGTTTCATCACAATTATTTTCCAACTTGACGTTTAGAAACTTTAAACTGCCAAGTCTTTTCTAATTTTTTTGTAATAAAAAACTGATTAAGAGCTTTTCTTTGTCAATTTAAATTTTCCGGATTAATTTAACTTTTTACGAATTTTCAAATAATTATTAAAAGGAAATTGAATCTTAGAGAAATTTACACGTTAATTAAATCAACTTTAATGTATATGTTAACCTAAATTTGTGATAACTCCCCTAATCGACTATTCTATGGTAGCTAAATTACGCCAATGTGGTCTACGATCTCTGCTTAGATGCCAAATACATTCGCAAAATACAAGTCATCCGAAATAATTGTTTGCGACTGATTTACGATTTCAGCAAATCGCTACACCTATCAAACTGGAGAGGTGTCGAGCGTTAACGTTTCTAATTACCAAAGGCTCTAGTAATTGGAATTTAATTTTTTCTAATTTTACGCACTAAATAACATTAAGAACGTGAGCCTCCATTTTGAAAAAAAATGGTTGCTTAAGTCAATAATGATTGTAAATCTCATTTTTAAAATTTTCTATTGCGTGGGGCTGTTTTTGAGCAATTAAAGTTGATTAATAAGGACAAGGACAAATCAAATGTTAAATTTAATGCCGACTCTAGTGAATCGCGAGCTTTATAATGTAAGACCATTAAATAAACATTTCAAAAGAAACATTTAAAATGCTTTCTCAACGAATGGTCATTTAAGGATTAAAATTTAATTAAATCTGCATTTGAATGGTAGTTTTGTTGATTTTGTGCTTTTGCTATAAATTTAAGACCAATCTGAAGTTTATTTAACGTTAAAACTATAGATGTAAAACGTCGTTTTACTTAAACCACTTGCTTGTAGTTTAATTTAAATTTCATCAACTCCGTTCAATCTCTAATAGCGAAACTATTGCTTTTACTACGTACGTCTACGTACATAACACAAGCGTGAAAATTTCGTTTAGAATATCAGTTTGTTCTTTTGATTAGTCCGTATTGGAAGCCGTGCAAGTTTTCCTTTCGACATTTTCTCGGCTTGTTTTCTTTTTTTTTTAATTTAACGACTGCCAGGTATAGAAAACTATAAAGTAGTAAAGGGATTTGTGAGAGTAAACATGGCTGTTTTAAAAAATCCCGAAACGAATAAACAGTAAAGTTAATAGCGTATCCTGTAATTGTTCTTAAAGCACGCTCCAATAATTTATCCTGGTAGTTTCAGTCACGAAGCTATAAATTGCAAAACATTAAACTTTTTACGAACTGTCCAAGAAATAATTGCGACTGTAAGCGTGTAATTGGAACCTAGAACTTCCTACCTATCTTCTTTATTTCCTGAAACCCCTGCAGGACTTCCTGAGCTATACCGAACACTCCGTTCCTTTTTAGCGTCAACCATAACTTTCACCAAAATACGACTAGTCCTTAAAGCTCTTGTAATATCTTTACCAATTTACTCCATAGTTATCTACTAACGATTCGCTTTAACTCAAATTTATTTTTGAACCTTTGTTTCGTATAATCATAAGCTTACATCTTAAATTAGATATAAACACAAATAATACCTCGGTTATAAAGATTTATTTACTTTGTACTACAATAAATTTAATATTTTGTTTCAATTAGTTCCAGGCAACGTTAAGTTGCTCGTAAATTTTACTTTTCTCCTTACATTAAGGTATAAGTCTTGCGGTCAAAAATTTCAAATATTTACACAAAATGTTGGAAAACTCTTTTTAATTCTTGAATTCTTTAATAATAACAGTAAATAAAATCAAGTCTTGCTCGGGGTACATCACAATGGGCATCGGTATGACTTACTTTTAAGAAGGCTTTGCCGATTTTAACACTTATTGCGAGTTTCTGAAAAGAGAGTTATCTACTGACGAATAGATATCTATTCATTCTGTCTCTCGATGGCCAGTCAACTTTAACCATTCTATAACCACTGATTTTCTCCGGTTATTTTAGCTGCAGCTAACTTAAGTCAAGTTATGTACGCTCGTGGCGCTGGTGTTTGTTTTGTTTGTTATTGTCAATCGCGTTTAAATGTAAGTACAAAATTTTTACCTGCTTTTGAGGTGCCTATTGTTAAATAAAATTTTTCTCCATTATTTTACCTAATGTATGCAAAATATTTCTTTAAGCTTTTCATTGTATTAAAAATATTTTTAAAAGGTTCGAGAATTTGTTTCTTTTTCTAAATTTTTAATCACCGGCCTACAGGAATTTGCATTTCTTGTGCTTTCTTTAATTAATTTTAAGGAATACAAAGTATCAACTTAAATTAATCATATTTAATATTATTTTTTTTTGGCTTAGGTATTTATGATTTTTTTTTAGAGATAATAGTCAATTTTATATTATTATTTAATATTTATTAATTAATTGGCTATCTCTAAAAAAATAATAATTATTTTATACGTATATTTTGATCAAAAAAATTGTAACATCAAGTGACGATTATTTATAAACGAGCGCGAATTAGTTATTCTTTTGACAATCCATCTATTGTCGAAAAACAGAATGACGTTATTTCTATCCAAGTTACACGACAATTTTAAATGTTAGCCGACCGTCGAGCAACCCGATTTGACGAGTTATGGGTTCCATAAGTTAGCTCTAGCTAAGTTAGCTAGAGCTAAGCAAAAATGTACCAGAAACCGGCCATTTTAGAGTACCAAGAAAAAAACTATGCGAGAAGTACCAGCCGGGTCCAACGGACCCGAGTGTACATTAAACGCAATAATAATAGGTGTATTTTCATTTTTTTGAAGTTTTTTTTTAATTTTCGTTTTTATGCATTTATTTTGTTTATATGTTGATAAAAAAAATTTATAATTCAATTTCGCCCTTCTTGAATTTCGCTTATTTGACTATCACTCTGAGTATTTATTTCTACTATTAATGCGGTTTACACGTAAAATGATACTGCACTTTTGGTTAATGTAATAAAACCCGGCACATAGTTTACTGGAACCATATAGTTTAATTTTTTCCAATGAGAATTAAAAAATATTCGATGGGGGCTGCTGTACACTCCCTTTAATGAGGGCTCTGAGGGCTATACATGGCGAATACCTGAGCTACGTTGCACTTTTTGTTAAGAAATGGAATGAAACTCGATACGTAATTGTTTACTGGAACCATATAGAGTAATTTTGTTCAATAAGACCAAATAAATATTCAAGGGGGCGCTGCACACCCCCTTTTTTCAAAATCTGATATTTACCGTACTTTCTTGTGAAAAGATGTGATATTGGCGGATATTGGCGGCATCTTATCGTGAAAAGTATTGTTACCCTACATTTTAAGGGTGTCGAATCGATCTGTGACCATTTGGAATCCATCTGAGCAACTCCATGGGCTTAAAATCGCCATTTTTACCTCTATAGTGCTGTTAAAAACAATCTTTCAAAAATTTTGAAATCACGCTAGTATGGCATTGTTTATTAATATTTTTTTGTCTCATCGTACAGAATATGGTTCTAGTAAACTATCTACCAAGTTTCATTTCATTAACCAAAGGGGTAGTATCATTTTACTGGACCCCTTTTAGAAGAAGATTTTTACAACGCCGAGGAGGAAAATAAGGGTTTTGCACCCAAGGGATGCTCAAATGAACTCAGTATGGTCACAGATCGATTCAGCAGCCCCGAAATATACGAATTAATCCAAAATACTCAAAAAAATAACGGCAATTCCATAAAATGTAACGCATTTATATGTACGGGTCCGTCGGACCCGGCTGGTACGCGGCGCTGCTTTTTTTATTACATAGGGAAGGAAGTTGATTAAATGAAAAAAATTAGAAATAGTTATTCAAAATAGGAAGTTAGAAAAAGTCACAAAATAACAACTCAAAATTTTCAAATTTGAATGAGAAAAACTGAATTGAAAGTGCGATTCGGGTCCGATGGACCCGGCTGGTACTCTAAGTGTTAATAATCGGCGATGGCAATGCGACTATGATGGATATAATAGCTAACCAACCTAGGCGTCATTACAAGACTTAAGGTGGTGCCACACACACAGGCTTATCTTCCGGTTTGGCCTGTACAGGCCGCCTGCAGTGGCCAAACCGCCTGGACATCGTTCAGGACTGGGCGTTAGTCATGACCTCTGGTGTCCAGACTCTCCAGAGTGTACCGAGATTAAGATAACAAAAACCACAATGCTGGAATACAATTTATTTATTTTATAATTAGCTCTTATCCGATTATAATGTTAATCCAACACATCATAATGATTCTGTTACCTAGTTAACCATTATAATGTAATAAACCGACAAACGTCTCGCGTTTCCGAATCATAAACTGCAAGTAAGTCTACTTACTGACTCCTAATTCAACTCCCTCTAAAAAACCTACTTTGGGGCCTTTTATTAACTTGGCACACGCGCCAACTAAAATTGCTCAAACTGGCGATTTATGATGTATCTCACATTCTTCCAATACATGACAATCGTCACGTATTGTAAACTCTGTGTACATTAAATTCTTGTACTACTTAATAATTGCATTAAATAATTTGCGTAATATTTTTACGCGTGACACTGCGCGGACCTTGATTTGGCCAGTCCAGTGTCCAACTTCAAAAGGCCAAACCGAAAGATAAAGGCTCGTCCACACACACAGGCTTGCTTTCTGGTTTGTGCTGTGAAGGCGGCCTCATAAACAGGAGTGGTGGACACCGTTCAAGTGGCCTGGACTAGCCTTAAGCCTGTGTGTGAGGCACAGCCTTTTCAGCTATGATTGAGCTGAAAAGCTCTTTCTTTCGTTTTTCTCTACAAAAATCGGAACCACTAAATTAGTTTTGTTTTCTTCTTCCAAGAGACACCACCGTAAGGTGACTGAAATTCGACTTCCACAGCGTGGAAATCTCGCCAGAGCTAGAGGCGCGCTGAAAACGTTTTTAAAATTAATAATTCAGAAATAATATTTTAAATTTAATTAAAATTTCGAATTAATGTATAATTAATATTGTTAATTTTTTTTATTTCAACGCGAAATTGTACATATGGCAATAGTACTTAATTATGAACGGCTGATTGGTGAAAATGTTGAAACGAATGTTGCGTCTATTATTAATAATTCATATTTGGCCGCAAATTAAATTATTTAGATTTTTCGTAAATTAAAATGACATGTTTGTGGATTTGTTTTAAAATCAAAAATTACATTGTAGGTACGTTGATTATAATCTAGACACTTTCGTAAACAACATCAAGCAGGCTTGGGTGGTTCATTAACCGTAGCATCTTTTAAAAACCGCCATAATAAATTAAAATTAACTTCAATTTGCGTGAAATAATAAAAGTACATTAAAAGCGTGCTTCGGAGGGCACGTTAAACCGTGGCTCTAATCTAACTTATCATTAAAGCTCACGTTGATTTTAATCTATAACCTAAATAAATCAAATAAATTGAAAAAATTACGGGATGCAGCAGAATGCAACGGGAGGATCATAAACTTGATGTATTAGAGTTCAAACGCTAACACTAAAATGTTTTATTACATTTGAAATGGCCTTGTTGAACTTAGGTCAGCTAAATGTAATATTCCGCGTGTGTGTGTATATGCGACAAAACAGTACTTGTCCTTAACTTTGAAGCGTTTTATTTGTGCTTTAGCTCTCGAAATTACATCCTCAACAAGCCAGGACGCTAATTAATCCAAGCAACTACAGCTGAAAAGACCGCAATATTTAAACATACGAACATACGTTTGAGCGTATAACGAAAAGCATATAAACAAACGTAAAAAATATCTTCAGATCTAGAGGTCACCACTATCGAAAGGAACCAAAAGATAGAATCAAATGAATACTACAGGCAAATTACTCTAAAATCAGGGGTTTCCTTGCATATGTTAGGGTCGAGCTGAAATTTGGTATACACGTTACCTTCGGTCCTTCGGTGTCCTAAACAACATAGTAAAAGTCCCCAAGAATCCCGCGTGAGCTTTTCGAACTATTTCAACCTACAATTTGTAAAAATACGTTATAGAAGGGACCCTTAAATATTGTTGCTTGGCTTGATTTATGTAGAAATGTTTGTGTAAGTGAATGCCCTAAAGGTTCAGTTTTTGAGTTCCAACTCAGCAGTTGATTGCAGAAACAAACAAAAGTGTCCGAGCAAGTTTATAATAACATTTGATGAGCTTCGAGGGTTTTGAATGAATTGTAAATTGAAAAGTTTCAAACATGTTCGTAATAGGTTTCAAACTAGTTATAGTCACATTGTGAGATGAGTATCCGGTTTTAAAAGCACTTCAAGGATCAATGGGTGCCAATCGAAATTTCTATTCGAAATGTGTTCAGAGCGCCTATACTAAAATTTCTGACTAATGAAGAATATTGGGGCGGTTAAAACGAGTCTTATTTGGTCTTATTGTTTTTATTCCATTTTTGACAGGTTTGGGGCGTGTTTCTTGCAAATTACTAGTTTTGGGGAAAATCGAAAGACATTCAATATGAGGGGGTATTGACTACTATAGAAACAACAAAAACTTGAAACTCAAAATAATTTATTATTCTACATAACCTCCTCTTAATAAAATAAATGTATTTCAGCGAACCTCCAACATCCCTAAACCTTTCAGAAATAAATTTTTATCTTACTCTGCAAACCAGCTCTCCACGCCGTCTATGACATCCTCGTTCGAAGAAAATTTATGATGTTTCAAATTCCTTTTAATTTGAGGGAAGAAATAGTGGTCCGAGGGAGCCAGATTCGGCGAATCACGAACTGTTTCCATTTGTGTGCTGGCGCATAGTCTTACAAAAACATTAAGCCAACATTCCGCGTCTTTATAAAGTCGAATAATATTGCCCAGTTATAGTTCATCCCTTATCAAGATAATCGATTAGGATTACTCCATGAAAATCCCAAAAAACGGAGGCAAGAGTTTTTCCAGCAGAATTTCTTTGACTTTGGAGAACCTGAATGCTTCCACTCCATACATTGCTGCTTTGTTTTTGGATCGTAGAAATGTGTCCAAGTTTTATCCATGTAACAATCCTGCTTAAAAAGTCATCACCTTCTCGACGATTCCACCCTTGCTCGCTTCTGGTCTACATTCATTCTTTTGGAGATCCATTTTGCTGCAATTTTTTCCTGTCCAAATGAATGTGAACTATGTGATGGGTAACACTGGTAACACTTTTAATAAGAGTTGTTGTTTGTTGCTATGGTAACGCGATTTGCTTTTATTCAAGGAAAGTCGCCTAGACTAACTAGATATCAATACACCCTCTTATGTATCTGAAATTGGTGCCGTAAATGTCATATAATTGCTATCAATAAGACCTCCTGAAATTTCGAAACTTACTTATAAGAACCATCCTGTATACATATAAAAAATGTTCATGCATAAATTATGAAATTATCTGAATGAGTTCATCTAATAAATGTCGAGAAAAATTAAAACTGTAACTCAAGTCAAAAGCAAAAACGAAAATGAGTTGGATTTCGTGATTAACAAATTCCTCGAGGAATTTTAAATTTTTAATGGATAACAGTGTGAGATTTAGAACAGAAGCTAATAATAACATCAAGGGAAAAAAACAGAACGAAACTAAACGAAATTATTTTTTTTAATGACGAGGTAATTTGAAACTTTTTTATTCTGTTTATCAATGGTATCAAGAGGTGTAGTAGGGGATGTTTATTTTCGCATTATTTTCAATGATCATTTCTCTCAAACTTAAGGGTAGCATTAGTGCGTAGTCACATCGGCGCACCGCACCTCGAACTGTTCGTAGCGCCGCATTTAGCACTTTCGAAAAAATAATTAAATTGTTTAATTTATATCCGAGTGGCCACATCAAATTACCGAGTCTTGCCTCTCCCACTCGCATAAATAAAATAGTGCTTTATTTATTTTTCGGTGCAAACGAGTGCTAGGTGCGGTGCGCCGACATGGGTCTAACCATGCACATTAGCACATAGTCGGTTCAAGTTCATGTTACCTCAACTAACTCGATGAATAGATTTTTTTCCGGCAACACCCTAACCTACTCAGGAATGATTTCAAATTTTTTGAAATATAAAAAGAATGATAATAACAAGATGGCTACTTACAAAATAAAACTGTACAGCTCAAAATATTTATAATGGGTTGATAGGCAGACAGTTTTACAAAGTTAGTCTTCAGGAGGTAATAACTCCTATGGTTACATGGTTAGAAAGTCCGCGATGCTACGGCTATCGAATGCAGAGCAAGACTCCTCGATGAGTCGGTCTCAAAAATAAGTCGGGTAGCAAACGCTTGACTATTACCAGATCACATCACCGAATTAAGCGATTGATGTTCCCTTTAGGCAACAGATAAATAGTTTCGTGTGCGTTTTTCCATTTTTCTTCGAGTGTTTTTAAGAGGATGTTGTCATAAATGTTTTCGTGGGGTATAAAAATATTAACAAGGATAGCTTAATAATTGTTAGAAGTACGAATATAACTAAATAGGTCGCCATGGAAAGCTAAGCTAAACTAATTTTTGAAACAGGTCAACTCGCTTGTAATCTTATGCGACTGAAGCCACTAAAATTGAGCTAATTGCCTCACGAATTGCTTTTATTTTTTAAGTCAGCTTGCCTGGTAGTGCCTTTCCAGCTAATGGCTGATATTGAGTAGGATTATTTCTTTTAACCATAACTGTTAGTTATAATTTTGGATAATTACATCTTTAGAGAGAGTTAGGTAATGAAGCTATTGCGTGTCGTTAAATGAGCATTTTTATAAATTTCCGAAAATAATGGCAAATTGAGCACAATATGAAAATTTTTATGTAAATTTGATAATCTCACTTCTCGAGATATTTTAATGGTGAAACAAATTGAAGTGATGTTTGCTTTAAAAGTAAGAGTAAATAAACAGAGTAACATAATTTAGTGACCACATTCCAACATTTAGTAGACACACTGCTTGCTCTGTGGATTTAATGGCACTCTAAAAGCTCAAAGCAAGGTGGTTTAAAAGCAATAACGCCATTAATAAAGTTGCATGTAGAGAGAACAAACGTTTAATGCACTCAACATAAATTAAGAACGTCAAACTCGTGTACATCTCATCTATTTAATGTAAAACTTAATTAAAAAACATTTTTCATTAAAATAATCGATGGAGAGAAAAATTTGTTCTTGTTTTTTGCTTCATTACAAACAATTTGCTGTGGATTAATTAGCACGCTCTGGTAAAAAAAATGCGTTGCTATTTTAATTTTTCAAACGACAAAAAAATGTAAAAGCGTTACGAGAGTCTCGTATCGTGCTTACGCTAACACGGACAGACTGACAGATTAAAAAACATTATAGTAAAAATTCTTCTCCGTTTTGTGAAGTAAGCAAAAACGAAAGCGTAAACCCAACTAAATTACGTAGTGGATGCTCAAATCCTGCTTAGAATGTATCGAATCTTTTCGACAAAATGAAAAATCCTTTTTCCTAATAGCAATAATTTTAAAATTGCTAGGCGAATTTAAAAGTCATCCAAGTCCCACTGCAAACGCATTTGATAAATTAACTTTATACGACATGTAATCTCTCATACGATGTGCAACAACCATTTTAAGTACTTTCAAGTAGTTACACCAGCAAAAAAGAGTGCTATTGGGAATAATGCTGAAGTACACTTTTACAGCTGAGTGTATTGTTTTAAACTTTTAAAAAACTTTTTTCCCCAATATTTAAAATTTGTTTTTATTGTTGTTGTTTGAATTAAAGCTCGCGGGAATTTTAACGTTTAGCATTCGAAAAGAAATGTTGGAAAAGTTAATATACGAGGAGTGGTCGAAAAAGATGCATTTTAAAAGAATAATTAAATAAATCTTGCAGTGCTCGCGCACAGTAATGTATGGGTAGTGCTCGCTGTCTGGTGAAAAGTCAGTTATCTTGATGAAATCATTGCAAATATTATTTCTAAAGGTATTTCTCAAAGCCCAGGTAAATAACTTTAAGGGCGCGCTGCTAAAGTGGAGGGGAGACATTTTTGCCATAGCGTGTATTTTTACCACTTTAAGTTGAAGAAAAAAAAATATAGATGGTGCCAACATACTGTCAAAATAATTATTACTTTCCGATACCTTAAGGTATTAAAGGAAAGTATTGTAATGGGGTAAAAAAAATATTTTGAGATAACACCGGATATATCTGTTTTGAGGTCCCCCGAAACGATCTAGACCATTTTTAGAAAAAAGTCTGTGTGTGTGTATGTGTGTGTGTGTGGATGTAGTTCCCCACGAAATCTCTGAAACGACCGAACCGATTGACATAAAATTTGGCGTAAGGTCTTATCAGATAACAACGGAGTGCAGAAAGGAGTTTGTTCAAAATCGGTCCGCTAGGGGGCGTGCAATTAAGGAAATTTTGTTTTTTTAAATGGCACTATATAATTTTTTTTAAATCATCCTATAGAGAATTTTTTTCTCTATTCAATGATATAAAATTTTTTAACATTATTTTGTTTTAAAAGGAGTTTTTACGCAATCAAATATCTAATAATATTTGGCAGCTGACGTTTCTGACAATTGTCAAAAAATTTGACAGTTGTTAAAAAATTTGACATTTGTCAAAAAATTTTGACATTTATTTATTTTTATTCAGTGATTATAAAAATGTTCAGTATTCTTTTGTTTTCTAAATGTTTTGGTCTTAGAATAATCAACTCAATCGGAAAGTCTTGTGTTGACACAACAGATATTTTTAATTACCAATGTCAACCAATCTCAAACTAAAAAAAACAAGAAACAGTACTTAAAAGTAGAACATTACAACATCGTTTTGGACGGTTTTCGATGCTGTAATGAGTATATTGTTACAAAAGAACAGTAAAGTTAAAAATTTTTAGCTGGAACTTTAAAATTTTGCTTGGGCCATCTAAAAGGCAATGCCTGAACTATTGTCGAAAGATTTGGTTGAAAAGACCGCTAAGGACATATTTCGATTCAGTATTATCTTCCTTGTTTCGTTTAATTAGCGATGGAATCACTTAAAAATTAGGTATTGTTCTTATAACGATCTCCACCAGGAAATAACGGAATTTCGTCAATATTGGTTGCTTCAAAATTTGAAAGTTTCTTGTTTTCAAAAATTAATTTAACCTATTTATTCATAATATAAAGCAATGAAAATTGTTCATCTCCTTCATTGATCTTTCCTTATTAAAATTTCAAAAAAATTAAGATCATATAACGTTTAGTTTTTAAATTCCGCAAGAAAAACTAAAGGCTTATTTTTAACGTTATTTTAACTCCAAATTTTGTCGCTTTGTCAGCGCGGCCTTAAAGAGAAAAAAAAAGTCTGACTTTGTGTCAGTGCGCGAACACTACCGGGTTAGTGTTGCTAATCGTTGTTACCTACATTAAAAATTACTGCAATCGTCCTTCGAATATCTTGGATATTTTTGACAGAACAAGACTCGATGAAACGTATTTGTGAAGAGCTTTTGAGGTTTTATTGATTCGGATTTGGCTTTAGATAGTTAATTTAGTCATCTTCTCTTTAATTTTTCATGTAGACTACTGTAACTAAAATAAAAACATCGAGAAAATTCAGGATATGTTTTTTTAAGCCTACACCACACACACAGGCACACAACAGGACTATTTGGACATTACATCGTTCAGGCGGCCTGCACATGCACAGACCGCGCCACGCGTACAGGTTTAGCTTCCGGTTTGGCTTGTACACTGTACAGGCCGCCTGAACGATGTAATGTCATCACATGTCAGCATGTCATGACATGCATAAAATATTTACAAGCCTTCTTGAATAGGTTTTAATTTGATTGCTGTAAAAAAAATTTGTTTCGTTTAAAAAAAATTGTAATGCGAGTTTTATAAATTAGCCTTTTGAAAGCTTTTGAAATACATTTAATAAAATTATTAATTTTGATACAATTATCTAGACATTTTTATAGGATTGTAAAAGCAATTAATCGTAAATTGAAAGTCTTTGAAGCAAAATGTGCACAATTTAATTAAACAAGGTCCATTTTAGTTGAGAGTAATTTTTAAACATTTAAAAATGTATAGTAATGTGTATTATTACAGAACTTTTCTTTTCTAAGAGCGATCCTTGATGGGCAGTTCTTGACTTATGACAACTCTGTTTTTTAAATAATCCAGTTCTCTTAAGGCGGCACAGGCTACACCGAAGCTTCTGGACATCGTTCAGTCGGCCTGCGCGGACTTTGGCTTGGCCTGTGCAGGGCGGCCAAATTCAAGGGTTGCTTTAAAATTCGCCGACACAGGCCTGACCGGAATTCAGGCTTTTACTCCGGCCAAGACTATGCAGGCGAATTTTAAACCAACTGAAGTCGGACAGGCCAAATCAAATTCGATAACGATGTCCCGACGCTTCTACAGGACAAACCGGAAGGTAATTCTGTGTGTGTGTGGCGTTGCCTTTAGACATGTGACCTCTCACAAATTGGCAATAGGACGAGACCACTTTTAAAAATTTGTATTTAAATTTGAGTGAAAACATCAGGGAAGAACAGTCTATCGTTTTTTTCATACTTTAAGCATTGAATAAATAGTCGCTACTCTACCAGGAACGAGCTTTTCAGCTAATAATATGGATTGCAATGGAACTCCAAATATGTTATTAATTAATATGATAGTAGTATACAGGGTGTTGAATGACTTACCGATACATAGGGCAATAGCACGTAAAATTGTGTTCTATAGCTACTATACAGGGTGTCTCATCTGAGCTGTCTCACCATGGGCAACTCGCTTATTTGAAGAGATAGAAAGGAGGTTAAATGGGGACAAAGTTGCCAAATATAGTTACTAACAATAATCTGATAAGAAAATTAGCCTACTTTTCTTATCTTCGCAATTATTTAACAAAAACTGAAATTATCGAATTTCGTTTTTGGTCTGTAACTTTCTTATTTTTTAAAATATTAAAAATCTGAAACCACATTTTTAAAACAACTTTTTATGATACGTCTTAATCTGTAGATAAATATTTTGTACAACGTTTCGGTTCTTCGGAACCATCATCAACTTTGCTTT
This sequence comes from Malthinus seriepunctatus, assembly GCA_963924605.1. Taxonomy (NCBI): domain Eukaryota; kingdom Metazoa; phylum Arthropoda; class Insecta; order Coleoptera; family Cantharidae; genus Malthinus; species Malthinus seriepunctatus. The sequence continues at coordinate 132,160,511 of OZ004600.1, forward strand.
TTCTTATGGACGTTGTATTTGATTTTTAAGTCATAAGATAGAGAAATTTTTTCTGAATGCAACGATGTAAGATACTTTATACTTTAGATTATCTTAAATAGGATGAAATCAAGATATTAATATTTTTGATTACATTTATGTCCATTTTGTCTAAGTTAGCTTTGGAAAAACAAATAAACAATTGAAATTCAAACTATTACAAGTCAAGAACTTTGTGGAGTTTTTTTATGTTTATGACAGTCTAAGAGAATTTCTTTCAAAAATATTCAACTGTAATATCACAAGACCTCATTTTTCAATCGATAAAAAATTGACATTTGCATGAAAGTGTCAAAATGCATGTACATTTCTTGAGACCTTTTTGAGCATTATTAATCCGAAAAAAGCTCGAGCGCGCAGCGCGAGGGCTTTTTTCTTGCATTAATAATGCTCAAAAAGGTCGAAATAAATTACCTTAGGCATTTTGGCACTTGAGTGCAAATGTCAATTTTTTGTAGATTGAAAAATGAAGTCGAATTATATTCGATAAGACAATTTTTTTTTAAAAAGGTAACGTGATTATGTACAAAAAAAAATTGTCTCTAGTATATCACTAGTGCAGTATCGTTATTATTTTGGTAAACTTAATTAGCAAATGTTTATTCTGCTAAATTTCAACTTTTAGATTATTTTGTGTTTTTATATAAAATTTCATTAATAGGATAGATCATTTTATTTCACAAAAATAATTATTTTCCAATGCCAACTTAGATAATGTACATAATGCTTTCAAAAATAACTATATCTTAATTTTATCTACTTTAAGATAATCTAAAGTATAAAGTATCTTACATCGTTGCATTCAGAAAATTTTTCTCTATCTTATGACATAAAAATCAAATACAACGTCCATAAGAAAAAGCAAAGTTGATGATGGTTCCGAAGAACCGAAACGTTGTACAAAATATTTATCTACAGATTAAGACGTATCATAAAAAGTTGTTTTAAAAATGTGGTTTCAGATTTTTAATATTTAAAAAAATAAGAAAGTTACAGACCAAAAACGAAATTCGATAATTTCAGTTTTTGTTAAATAATTGCGAAGATAAGAAAAGTAGGCTAATTTTCTTATCAGATTATTGTTAGTAACTATATTTGGCAACTTTGTCCCCATTTAACCTCCTTTCTATCTCTTCAAATAAGCGAGTTGCCCATGGTGAGACAGCTCAGATGAGACACCCTGTATAAGAGCCAGCTGACTCGTCGGCCATCTTGAGGCGCACGTCAAAGTGACGCTTAATGTACTAAACATACATACATTGTGATCAAATAGTTTTTATGTATTGTGGGAACTGTTTTGGCTTTGCTGTTTGTTCCCCAAATGAAATAAAAATTTAAATAAATATTTTTTCGGCCTTTCGCAAATATCAGTTTGACGTACGCCTAAAGTTGACTGACTGGTTTTATACGGTAAACTCTTGGACTATATTGTTTCATTTAAAACTTTTTAATATTAATTTAAATTTAATAGTTTATAATTATCTACTAAAGATGTCACTTGTTGAATTTAAATTGTCAGCAACAGTAAATTTAAACTTTTCAACTTTTCTTTCGTCGGTTGTTTTTCTTCCACAATTTTTATTAACTTTTCAAAAAGCTGTGACGTTCGTAGATTAAAAGCTACGAAGTACAAAATTTCGAGTTTTGTTATAATTCGCCAAAGTTTGAAATAAACGCTAATTTTTCTAAAAGGTTTATATGTATGAGGTCTCATATTTTAAAAATATTTATTTATTAATCTCTCTTGCTCATCGTGTACACAAATTTATTATATGTATAGCACGTTTCAATACACGGGGTTAACAACCAAATAATCTGTTCCATATCCGGATGGAGCAACAGGAAAATCGATCGGTGACACGTTTGAAAATTATCAAAAACTTTGTAAAAAAATTTAAATTGCAACAAAATGGACGAATTTTGCTTACGTAGCTCATAACGGAGCGTCTGTACCCTGGGTAATCATTTAGGCGGCCTGCGTAGTTTTCGCCGAATGGCGTAGTAAAAGTCTGCACATTGCAGGCAAAGTGATAGTTCCGGCTTGCCTGTGCAGTTTTGGCCTGCACATTGCACAAGTCTGTCTTAACGAACTAAAAACCTGGTACAAAACCAGTTTGCACTGGCAAATCGGAGCGTAGTAGTAGCCTGTCGTAGTAAAATCCGGAGCGTTTGTAGTGAGCCTTAGGGGATAGGATAAACCACGGGTATAGATACAGGGTCTTCGGAAATACACTCAACTCACGTGACCAATTTGCTAGGCAACCACCAACCATTCCGAAGCTAATGTATGTTAACGAGCACTTTAGAGAGTTTCAACTGGTTCGTACAAATCTCGCGAAAGAATGCAGAATCTTTATAGTGCTTACAGCCTGTGTCATCTCAACATCGCTAGTCTCTATCGATTTTGCATCCCTTAAGTCCATCTCAATGTTATCAAGCTGTTGTTTGGATGGTTGAGTCATAAATAATTAACCAAAAATTAAAAAAGCCTCGAAACCACACATACGTCTTTAACCTCGTTAAATCGTTTAAAGCATAAAACATCCGGAAGGAGGGTTAGCAAACGTTGACTATAAGAGAAAATGCGACAGAAATGACATTTTATAAATCCATGGATGACTCATTGATTCCATCGAGTTTACATTATCATTGGCTGTCATGACCTTGCCTTATAAGTGGGAGTATAAGTAACCATTTCTATTGGGGATATTGAACGAAAATCGGTATATTTGCTCGTCCATTGCGATCCATATTATTAGCTAAATGGCCATTTAGCTAGAGTAGAAGGTATTTCTTTTATTCAGAGGTTCAAAGCGTACTATTCTCTTGGGTAAACTGTGCAAAGATTATCCAAATTTATGAAATTTTATCGAATTTATGGCTTTAAAAGTATTGAAAATATTTTGGTAATGAAATAGATTGCTTTAAATTCGCTTATAAAGTAACAATAACTCACTCTCAGTGTGTTATCGAAAGAAGGGCGAAGTTTTAGACAAGAAGAGAAATGGCCTTGATTTATATGTTTACTTAGAAATAGGAATTAACTGGTGACAAGAGAAATCAATTATGATTTTAGTCCTGTTTGTTGCTTGTTAGTCTAAATACGTTTAAGCATTTAGTATTAATGAGACTATTTACTCTACTTATCTATTGTTGATTTCGACATTTTTCATCCCTCTTCTTTTCTCTCTTTTACATTAACGAACTTCTAACTAGGTTACAATAACTCCGGGGGCATTCATTCGATGAGAGAAAAAATAATTTTGTTGTGCGAGTCGAAAATAAATTTGAAAGCAATCAAAGCCATAGATCGTGGTGATAAGTTGACATAATAAGGGTGAAAATAATCGTGGTGACAGTAAGTGGTGGTAATTGTGTGGTTGGAAGTGAGATGGGTATATTTTGCAAAGAACATTTTGTTAGATGTTGGATGGTGTCAACACGTGGGGGCCTTAGTGGCCGACTCCTAATTGACGCTATTCAGTGACGAGCTACGATTAACGTAATTGGATTGCACACAAAGAGCAATGCTACCAATTGGCAATAACGAAAGGATGCGTATTTCCACCTGCATTGCCGTCTTTCCAATCATCTTGATGAAACTTCTAAAGCTTTAACTATAGAGACAGCTTTCGCAATTTGCAATACTTCACCAACACATTTGCTTAATTGCTAAAACACATGCCTCACATCCCTTTATAATGAACCCGCCATTAAATTATAATATAAATCAAAATTATTATTATTTTTATTGACGCTTTTTACACAAAATTCTTTATTATACCCCATAAAAATTTAATTTAATTTTAAAAACTTTCATTAATTAAATATTTAATAGACAACGTAAATGTTTTATTCTGTACTTTCTACTAGGTACGTAGGCGCTTGGTGTGCTCGAAAAAGTGCATTTTTTAAATGTCTTCCGTTTATTTCGTAACAATTACTTATAATTGCATTTCATTCCTACTATTAAAGCACCCTATTCCTGCTTCAAGACAATAATAGCGTTAATTCTCGGTTGTCCTTACAATCGACGAACGCAGCAGCATCGAATGGGTTCAAAGAGTTTAAAAGGACGACAGAGAGCGCTTTTTATAGTGGCATAAATAACTTTTGAGGTACGATAATTTTATGCAACTTTCAGCAGTTCCACAACAGTCGATTTCAAATTTTATGTGCATAGCAATAATAGCTCTTGTTTATAGCATTTTAACAACGCTTACTGTAATTACCTGCATATTGCACTTTTCTAGAATCGATTGGTGTCGGCCTGGGAACGGTCTAACCAGGTCGCTAATGTAGCGAGTGGCATTCGAAGTTTAGGGAGATGCGACAGCAAAGTTAATTGCAGAGCAGAAGAGCTCGATCTCTCACCAGGGAGTAGAGAAGTGTTGGTTTTATTTCTTTAGGTCTTAAAGGTCGTGGTGATAAAGAGGTTGAGAAACGCTGATTTAATCAATATAAAACAATTACTTCTACTACTATGGGCACTTCAGTTACTTTCACCAAAAAATTTTACGTTCGTATATTCAACGATTTTTGATGGTTCCCGATTAACACAGACACACGGAGAACTTTATAAATTGAAATCTTTGATATTTAAACGAACAATTATCTAAAAGATTCCATTACAAAACGCCAAAACTTCTCCTATCTGTTAATTTGAACAAATTTTCGAGAACTCAGATGTATTATTCTCTCAACTATTAATAAATAAATTTAAACTTAAATCAAGAAACTTATGCCTTGTGGTTGTGAGAGCAAACAAATGATGTTTAACTTAACGTTTTAAAACTTTTAATTAAATTTTAATTTAAAATTCATCTTATATACACACGGTGGTTTAAATTATAACAAAGGGATGAAAGTTTAAAACACTTTCACACACTAAGTACGCAACAATATAATGCTTGTTGATTATCGTATTAAAAAGGGTAAAAAATTTAAATCGATGTAAAGATTTAACGGCTTCCTTTGGGATAATTAACAATTGGGGTAGGTTTATAAAACACAACGCCTCGATCGAAAAAAGATATAAAAAAGAGGTTTGAAAAGAAATGTTTCTTTTAAAAGAGTTTTAAACAATTGAAAGGGCCTCCGCAAGTGTAATTTACTAAAAAACAAAAGATGTTTTAGTTCTTAAGTTGAGAAATTTTAAACTTTTGGTTTCCAACAAGAAGGGGTTGTTAGAAATAAATTAAAATTATCAATTTTAGATTTTATTGCTTATTAAATTGTGTTTTTAGCCCCTCGAAAAACTTTAAAAAAATTAAGATACAGGTCAGAAAAAATTTATTAGACTTGAGTTTATAAACTCAAACTAATTTTACATGCACTTGGGCATTTTTAAAAAATTCAAAACCAGAAACTTTCAAGTTTAATCTATTTAAATGGAAAAAATACAGGGTGATTTTTTAAGGGGTATTAACCTTGGAATCTCGTTAACCGTAAGAATTAAGAGATTGGTTAAATAATAAAAAAGTTCCATATTCTAATGACCTTTAAAAATCCGTTTAGAAAATTGCAAAATTCAAAATGGTTTCGGAGATAACGCAGAAAAACTGAAAATTGGCAATTTCGTTTTTTGACTGTAGTTTCAAAATGGCTCACTTTAGAACAAAAATTTTCAGTAAAAGCTATCAAACGATACCAAACTCGACCTTTTATCAGACCGACGCTAGGCGTCGAGACGTTCAACTTTTAATTTTCTTACGGGGGACATTAATTTTTTTTGCAAAAATTACTCAGGAGGCTTGTCTAAATACGGATACCAAATGACAACTTTCTATCTTGTAATTTTCTTAATTTACACAACTTTTTAAGTTATGTTATGTTAATGTTATTTTATGTTATTTTTTACGATTGAAAATAGCGACTAAAATTTAGTTTTTATAGTTTTAGAAAAGTAAGTAAATCGGAAAATAAAATTACATTAGGTACTAAGATTTAATAAATAATAATTTGATTTATCAAACTGATCAACTTACATTTCTAAAACTTTAAAAACCAAGTTTTAGTCGTTAATTTTCATCGTAAAAAATAACATAAAGTAATATATTAACGTAAGATAACAACATAACCTGAAAAGTTGTATAACTTTAGAAAACAAAAATTTAGAAAAAATTTTCAGAAGATCAAAAAATCTATCAAACGATACCAAACTCAACTTTTTATCGAATCGACGCTAGGCGTCGCGACGTTTAACTTTTCATTTTCTTATGACGGACATATGCTATTTTGTCTTTTCTTAATTTACACAACTTTTCACGTTATGTTATGTTAAGTTATGTTACGTTATGTTAATATGTTAATTTATGTTACTTTTTACGATGAAAAATGACTACTAAAACTTAGTTTTTAAAGTTTTAGAAAAGTAAGTTAATCAGGAAATAAAATTACATTACTTGATTTAATAAATTATAATTTGATTTATTTTTATTTCTTGATCAACTTACGATAAAACTTTAAAAACTAAGTTTTAGTCGTTAATTTTCATTGTAAAAAATAACATAAAGTAACATATTAACGTAAAGGAACAACATAACCTGAAAAGTTGTGTAAATTAAGAAAAGTACAAGATAGAAAGTTCTCGTTTGGTATCAGAATTTAAACAAACAAGCCTACTGAGTAATTAAGGCAAAAAAATATGTCCCCCATAAAATAATGAAAAGTTGAAGGTCGCGACGTGACGCTTAGCGTCGATGTGATAAAAAAATCAAGTTTGGTATCGTTTGATAGCTTTTTTGACCTTCTGAAGATTTTCCAAAAATTTTTTTTTCTAAAATAAGTCATTTTGAAACTACAGTCGGAAAACGAAATTGCCAATTTTCAGTTTTTTTGCGTTATCTGGGAAACCATTTGGAGTTTTGAAATTTTCTAAACGGGTTCTTAAAGGTCATCCAAATATGCTAGTACCTTTAAAAAAATCACCCTGTAGATGGCTCATGCGTGACGTTTTTTTTCTCTATCCATTGAAACTTTAAACGCCCCCCCCCCCCGGGGGGGGAGTTTAAATTTCGACAACACCCAAAATCAGGGTCACCCTAATGAATACTGCTAATAGCGGCCACGTTTTTTTAAAATTAACATTTGCTTCTTCTGTAGTTGGCCAAACATTTGTGTATGCGTTCACATCATTTGCATTTCTTTAACTAGAAAATCCAAAGGGTTAGTGTCTAGTAGTCGTCTAAGGCTTACGAACTCCCTTTCCTATCCATTTCTCGTCTATTATGTCTAAATATTAATTTCTACTATGTTACATCAATCATGTAGGATTAATTTGTTTGTCGTAATATTAATGCCTAATCCATAAGCTTTCCCTACCTGATTATATTATTGTTAAATAGTTCTCTTTATAGGCACTCTCGACGATTAATACGAAAATAAATATTTGTAGCCAACTACGAGGCGAGCTTTATGTATAAATGATTCAATATCTTAAACGATGCATTACAAAGGTATTTGCTGAATTAATACCGATTAGGAAATATGGCAGTGTTAACCTCGTTGAACAGATCAGTACGATTGGTTTATGCCCTAATGCGCATTAAAACGTTTAGCTTAGAGACGAGCAATTTATCCGAATAATATCCTTGTTGTTATAAGTTTAGTTTGTCATTTCGAATTTACATTTTCTCTTAGGGCTCCTTTCTTCTTTTTTGTAATAATTATGTAACTAAAATGGAAGTTTAAATTCACTAACTAACCGAATATAAATTGGTTAATAAATCAATTAAGGAAGGTGTTAAATTATAAATAATTATTGCAATTGCTGTTGGTTGTTGGCAAACAAAATAAATCACTAGTTGCTGATTCGACAGACAAGCGTACAACAAAAAAGGAGATCGTTTATCGTTTTAGAGCAAGCAGACAGGAAATTAAGCCTCGCCTGCTTGTCGTACAGGAAATTCACATATTCGTTTGGATGTGCGTGTGTCGCTAAAATGGATGTATTTATTATTTAGGGAAAAAAACTTTTAAATCAAAATTGAATAGACGTGTAATGCAATTATTACATTATTGGATAGTTTAATATCGGAATAACGCGACGCGTTCGAACACTGCTTCATTGGTTCACCATATACGTATCGATTTGTGCTTATTTCGACACTTTTTGTACAACTTTACTAGCTTATCATTAAAATGAACTAATTGAACATCACATTTGGCATTTAATAAAAATTACGAGTTTAATTAAATAAAAAAAATTGAATCGGTTTAATTAGTTGGAATAATTTTTCCATTATTTTGTACTGCTTTTCGATACGTTTTCATTGTTGTTAAACCGACCAGGACATAAATACACATTATACTTCTGTTTCGCTTTAATTGACGCTTATTTACCTGTCCATATTGACAATTTAAATAGATTATCGAATTTAGGCAATCATCAACTATGAGAAATGCTAGGTAAAATACATCCTGATAAACCGCTTGATGCAGATTTATATTTCGTTGTACAAAATCAACTTTTAAAACCCTCTCTCTATATACAATTAAAATATAAATGGGTATCATACAAGACACTTTTAATTGTTTTAGTTTTATTTAAAAAAATAGTATTTGTACTTCTTTACATAAGATTTTTATACTCAAGGTCAAGAGGGTGGGGCTTAAAGATAACGTAATGACGTCACAGTCTATTGAAATCAAGGTCAAAAGTCAATGATAACGCAATGACGTCACAGTCCATTGAAAATAAGGTCAAATAAGCAGAGATTGTGCATCTTATAAAAATGTGACTACAACTAGTGAATTCTAATTGTTTAACTTTCTAGTTATCTAGTGGTATAATTGTTTAATATGACAAGCTGAGGGGATGCACAGAGTCCTAAATTGGTATTTTTCCTCTCCAACCTATTTAAATTATTAAAGGGGCGTGGCCAAACCTTATCCCTACCCCTCCTTATCTTAAAAAATTATACCTGTAGATTAGTTAAAGTTTTCCAGGTAGTTAATTATTCTCGACGAAGCTGTTAACTCAAGGCTGGGATACTGTAACTATCCTGCAACACGCTAAGCTACTTACTCTCGGCCCCTCTCCTACATATTTATAGAAATTGGTAGAAAAAGGGTAAAAGGTAAGTAGTTTAGTGTATCGCTGCGCTACGCTAATAGTTACAGGATTCCAACCCTGATACGTTTTCATCTAAATTACGATTAAATTACATGATAAAATCAACTTCTTTATAAAAACTCCGCACCCTGTAACATCCTCTACTATGTCCATTGTCCATTTAATAGGTACATCTAAACCAATCCCACAAAAAACGTGCGATATTCGAATAGAATTTTTCTATTTGTTGCATTTTGAAAATACAGTTTATAACAATCACACAAGAATTGACCTGTGTCAACCTTATTTGACAGAAATTTATGTGGAGTGGCTTAGCAGTATCTGTTCGCTGGACAGAGTAGAGATGGGGATGAATTTTTATTAGTTACGGTGACCGTGTGCGTTCCAGATTTAAAAATAGAACCACCGTGTCTATCCCTGACTATCGTAAAATGCGACTTAAGCTAGACGTGCATTGAATCGACTCAGCTCGGCTCGTCACAGTCAATTTTTTTGCTATACACTAAAATGTATTACTGTGGACTGTGCTGATCCGAGCTATACATACATTTTAGTGTATAGCAATGAAATTGACTGTGCCGAGCCGGGCCGATCCGACCGAATCGATTTAAAGCGCATCCAGCTTAAAGAGAGTACATTGCGTGTATTCTACACTTTCAAAGCCTTTATAATCAATTCTTGGTGTGGGGGACATATTCTTTGACCGCCCGCCGTTAGGTTCTCTAGCAATCCCTTTTCGTAGTGTCCATCTTTTCGAACGAGCTTCACTCCTAAAACTCAAGGTTCTAGAGAGAATCCTTTCTTAGTATCTGCGAGGGTCCAACCACTGTTCGGAATTTCTACACAGACTACCGATGACTACCGTTGACTAGTCGTACGTAACTGTGCAGCTACATCAGAAAGGAGTCGTTATCGCATTGGTTTCTTTTTCGGTTTTTATGTAATGCATAGTCTACTATAATGCTGGGAGCCTGTGGTCATGGTATTAGGGTATTTTCCAATTTTTAAAATATCGATTATTCCTGCGTTATTGCTTAGCAAAGTCGATTATCAATGACTTGGGCACACTAAAAATATGTTAATCAAAAAAGTTTAATCAAAAACTGCTTTAGAAAAAGTATTAAATGGTACAGTTTCAAAGTGAAGATTAAAACGGAAGTGACGTCACGAGTCATACACATCACGTTTGTTGCTTAGTTAAGTACATGTATTAAATGTCAGTTAATGTGTAATCAAGGTTATAATAAGTTGGAGCTCATTAGTTGAATATTGACGAATATTGCCAGCAACGACTCGTGACGTCATGCCGCTTTTATGAGGGAAACTTTATAGTTTGAATTTCAAATAATTTTTTTGGCAAAACCTACAGTCGCAATTTTTCTTTAATGTGGTTTTGAGATTACGCTATCAATAAGGTAACTTTCTAGATAAATTTTAAAAATTGGAAAATACCCTAGTTAGTAGTCTCGGTTGCTAGAAACCTTCCTACCAACCGTCAAAAAGTTACACTAGCCTCATGTTCAACTAATTCCTGAAAATACTCGCCTAGATTCTGGATTATTAGTGGAGGGGAAGCAAGCTCCCAGCACTTAGGCCCTTGTTTGGGCCCATTGTACAACCTCCAAGCGCCTCTCCAGGCTCATCAGGTTTCAAGCCATCCTACTTTTAGGATGTACTCCAGAACTTTGGCGGGAAGAGTGGTGCTTATTCTGGCCATGCCGAGCCAGAAGTCCCCAAACACGGATCCTCTTATAGACGCTAGAACTGGACACTGACAAAGCACGTGTTCATCGGTCTCGTCTTCGTGATTGCATGCTCGACATCTAGGATTATCTATCTAGTATATGACGATGCTTATTTAGCCGAAAGTGTCCCGTTAGTATCTCTGCAATTGTTCGTAGATTAACTCGGGACAGCTGTAGACAAAAATACTCGCCTATGATGGGTAATTGAGAGAGAAACAGGTCGTCGTCGTATTAATTAGTAGACGAAACAAAGGAAAGAGTTGAAGTAGGTGGTGACCATACGACCCTACATACTGCAGCTTGGTGAGTGCATTGTCCTTCCCACAAGGCGATTGCCAGGCATTTTCAAGCAGCTCTGCCTCAATTGTATTGACTTGCATTAGAATAAACACATAGGAAGCTGTTTCCTCCGTCACATGGCATCTATATCTATATAAACTAGAGTTTCCCAACAATGGGGCCCATGCTCCAGCACAAGGGAGCAATTCGAAAATGGACTCTTTAGAGTTTAAGTTCACGGTATGACCATTCACAGGCTTAGATGGGGCATGGCACAAAAAAGGTTGGTAAACACTGATGTAAGCTCAATAATCTTCTTTAAGAAGGTTCTTACTGTCGGCTTTTTTGCTATTCTATTATTTTTGTCCTTGCTCTTCTTAGCCTATTCCAGGGGTTGTTAATTACCTTATCTTTTTTACAATTGCGTAGATAAATTATTAACATCGAGAATCGTTAGCTTTCGGTCCCTCCGAACAGGAAACTAGGAAGAAATTTTAATTTTTTGAGGATTTGAAAGGATTAGAATTCCGGAAATCTACGTGGTGATGTATTCAATCAGTTCTACAAAGAAGGACAACGTTATTCAAGGTCACAAGGGTGGAGCTTATGAGTTTTAATAACACGTGACAAGTGTAGAAAACTGGAGGTTAAATTGTTTATTTTTTTATTCCTCTTTGTATTTTTTGTGTTAAGAGACATTTCTACTAAAGTAAATTTATTTCTTATCTTTGAAGTGAAGCTCTCTTGTTGGTATAAAAAAATGTCCATTTTTATTTACAAGATAAATTTATCTAATCAAGTTTTTATCTATTTCATTTTATTTTTACCAAGTTTTTGTAACCTTTCTTAAGCTTTACTTCGCATACTTGAAAGATTAATCGTTTGATAATTCGTATACACCCGCACTTGTTTCTTTTCAACAATAGTCTTTTGACCAACTTCTTACTTTTAAACAACAATTCATAAACTTATACAACTATTGTTAGATTCTGTTGTGCTGTCACCGACCAGAGTTGATGGTTTTTCATTTATTAACACGTACTTACATTAATCAAATTATATCCATCATTAATCAAAAGAATAATTGGAGAAAAAAGGAGTTGCATGATTTTATGTGTTTAAATCATCCAGGCTCGCTACACAGGGTGTTTTATTTCATCCTGTTATATTGCCACGCTTGGAAATATTACGCAAATTACTCAATGTAATTGCTAAGTTAATTCAAGTTTTTAGAGTTAGTCAGTTAAGTCGGTAACTACGTTAGCCATAGACAGTCGCTAGGTCATTTGAGTCATTCCAAATATCTCGGTACAACCTGGAATTATCCACGGTCACGAACTCCCACGTGACATATGGTGGAGGCGCCGGACATTTTCTAATATTTATGATTAAGACTTTGAAAAATATGGTGGAGGTGCGAGCTTAATTTTTATTTAAACAGATTTCAAAAGGTTCAATTAGGGGAATTTTGTTCCCTTATAATAGTGGAAGTACAATAGAAAGTCAGTCTATTTGACCATGTGACTTTATGTTTGTTAAACTGTTATTTATTAATAAATGCACACTCGTTTCTCCTAAATAGAACGAGCAAGACTGCTAGTATAAATCTTTTGAATACTAGGACAAAACCTGTTAACCTCTTCTTCGAAACGTATAAATAGGGGTAGTTTGTTAATACACTACCTGTAGTTAAAAATAAAGCGCCCTGTATACAATACGAACTTTTGCGTAACTTTATCATTTCGGTTGCACAATAAATTTAGCGGATTATTAAAAATGAACTATAGCCCTATAATTTATTAATTTGTTTTATCTTTTGTTTCAGGTATGGCAACCCAATTTGTATTTAATTCTTACCACTTCCTTGGTAAGTTTTTTTTATTATTATTTTTTAATAAAAGAGGAAAAGATATATTCGTTTTGGTTGTAATGTGCTTTTACTGCCAAGTTTCATACTTTTATTTTCTACTTAAAGGTACTTGGTTGAAGTGATTACTGCAAGTATAAATTCTTCAAATACTTCAAATGTTCTGAAATGTTAACTTAAACTTGCACGAAAGTTTTTGTGCTCTTATAGAAAACCATATTTAAATGAAAAATTCTCCTTGTTCGTTTCTCAGGAAAATATAAATTTTTAAATTATTCGGTTGTTAAATTTAATGTATATTTCTTTAGAATTTTATATTATTTTGGTTAAAGCTTGATAAAGTGGAAGAGCTCATTAAATACTCTCTTCTCCACCGATTCGAATTTAGCGAGCGTGGACTTGATAAAACAAGTGTAACGCCTAAACTTTTAGCGAAAATTTGTTTTGCTCAATATTAATGTAAAACTATAACTTTTTGAGTTGAGGTGGAACGTATATGAGGGAAAGGAAAGGAAACCACATGAAAATGTAACCGCATTTCACTAAAAGTTTATTTGGAACTATCAATAGTACTGAAATGGTTTGTTTAGTCTTTGTTTGTAGTTACCAAAGCACTCCACATAGTTTCTTTGGAATAAAAGTTTTTAGACGCCATTTCCAACGTCGAATGAATTTCTGTGAGGCCACCCAAAAATTATAAAAAAATGTTAATATTTCGATTTTAATTCGAAAATCGTTTCATTGAAAAAGTTTCGTTGAAAGTATACCGGGTGCACACTTTCAAAGCGGGACATAGCTAAATAACACAGGAAATTACATTTGCAGTTTTCTGCTCACCAGCTTCATCTACAAGAACGGTAATGATATCTATTGAAAGAGAATTATTTTCTAAATCTGTTGGTACCTAATACTTCTTAATGAATGACTTTTTTAACATTGAAGAAGCAATTTAAATATTTCCATAATTTGAAAAACTATGAACAGCCATGACATGTCAAATTCAAATAATTCTATTAATTTGACATATCATGGCTGCTTCTTTGTGTTATTTGGCTATGTCCCGCTTTGATCGTGGACACTCTGTATAAGAAACAATAGATTATCATGGAATTACCGGCGTAGAACAAAATTTTTACCATTTCTACCTCGAATATTCAAGTTGAATCTTGTGTACTGTTCGATAATGAGACCTAGAAGGTATAGGTGCAATCGAGTTCCATATTTTTTATTTAAATTTCAGTTATACTGTCATCAGAGTGTCCAACGATATTTATACAATCTTCAAAGTCCCGTCAGAAGCCACCCGAATTATTGCTTTTAGGCTTTTTAATACTGAACGTTCAAAACCAATGCTTCCTGAGCATGATTGTCTCTAAATATAGTTCTAGAGACGTCTTATCTCAGATTTTACCTTCACGATTTTTTCATCATCATCAGTTGGATAAAATGAGATTTGGAATTCCTTACTATCCGCCCCAAATAATTGAGTTTGCTATTTTATATTTTTCATCACTATTAGATCCTTGTGCATCCGTTGCCACCTTCTCTCTGCAACTGATTCGAAACATTCAGAGTTTCTAATTTTTTAAAGGCAGCTTGTGTGATTGTCCATGTTTTCATATTGGAGAGCAATAGTGAAAAAAATACGATTCTTGCCCTATTTTTTCTTCTCTGTTATTCATACAACCGTCAAAGTTCCAGCGTCCAAAACCATCCGATTTGTTGTTCGAGGCTTTTTAATAACGAACATAAGTTCAAAACCAGTGCTTCCTGAGCATGATTGTCCCTAAATAGAGTTCTAGAGACGTCTTATCTCAGATAAGACGTACTCCGTACGCGTCGTACTCTTATCTTCACGATTATCACTTAGCTACTACATAAATGCTTTTTATGCGATTATGTAGGTGGCGATAGATGCGGGCTTGAAAGAGGCATCGAATGGTATAAGTTTCGATGGGATAAGTGAATTAGAAATAAATTTTAAAAAACATTTAAAATAATTAAATATTTGAAATGAATGAAACGTGACGTTAGAAAGGAAAATTAAAATGATGAAAAAATATATTTAGGTTACCTGACGGGCCAAAATAAATTAAAATTAAATAAATAATTGTAATTTATCTGGTGGACTGAAATTAAACCGGCGACCTCGAGTACATTTACAGTACATTAGGTTGTAAACGCCGGATAAACATTTATACCATGGCATCGCAGATGGTACAAAAACGGAGGATCAGATAGTTGCTGATGAATTACGTACGAGCTATTTTTAATAAAAAACACTTGGGCGCGCAAACTATGTTAATTTTTCACGTATCAGAGCAGAATCTTAAGGATTCGTAACACTTTGACACGTGTAGAAAAACGCATCGTTACATGATATTTAGAATTCCTCACTATATGCCCCAAATAATTGAGTTTGGTGTTTTATGTCTTTCATCACTTTCAGATCCTTGTGCATCCGTCCAAAAATCTTCACACTTGCCACCTTCTCACTGATTCGAAACATTCAGAGTTTCTAATTTTTTAAAGGCAGCTTGTGAGACTGTCCACGTTTTCATATTGGAGAGAAATATTGAAAAAAATAAATTTCTGACCATATTGATGTCATTAATTTTTTAAGTTTTTTCCAACTCGAGTTTTCTTAAAAGTATCGAGTGACGCGTTTATATTAAATCGTTCCTAAAAATTAAGTTTTCGATTTGAGTTATACCGAAGGCAGTTACAGTCTGTTATGTGGGCCGAAATTCCCGATTCCTGATTCATATGGCTTTTTGTGCCCATTCTGTAGATTAAACCTAGACCCAACAGCCTAAAAACGATTTTTTTCTCTACTCGCACTCGTATGCATATTAATATTATGTGGATTTTAGACTACAATACCATTCGCTAACACCCTCGTCCTGTTACTTCTGCACTGCTATGAAAGAATTATCTTTAACATCGGCTGAATACGTTTTTGAATTTTCTGCTCCGTTGTAATAAAAAATTAAAAAACGGAACCTACATTAAAATTGCAAAATAATAAGGAATTTATTAGCGGCTTAAAATAATAGTATATTATAATACATGTGTATAAGAAAGACTTTATCGCATTAGCGACGAAAATTACAAACACGAGCTTGCGAGTGCTTGTAACGGCGCGTATGCGATAAAGTCTACTTATACACGAGTATTATACGCTATTTTTTATTATAATTGCAACTAAAACCTCTATAAAAGAGAAAAAATCTGTATTTAAAATTTAAAAATTCAGGATGCCGATTTTGGATATATTTGTTGCCACAGAGATGCTTTGTGTTTACATTGGAGAACAACAGTCACACAACAGTTAATATTATTGTTGTTACCTAGACGACTTTATAGAGCACTTGTGCTATAAAGACGATTTTATGAACGCTTTTTAGTGTGAAATTGGCAGATTATAATGCAAGTATAATAAAAAAATAATTATGTTCCACTACTCTAGCAAATCTTTTTTAGTATCTTCACCCGCTTTTTATGTTGCTAAAGCTATATTAAATTTAATACCGATTAATTTAGTGTTGTGCAAAAACAGCAGAGTATACGCCTTCATTTTATTGCCACTAATAAAAGGATTTGTAATGTATTACCTTACGCTATTTTATTATCCTCTTTTTTTTATCTCTCTCGCGCCCACTCTCTCTTTTTTAAACCTTTTATTTATGCAGAATTATTCACCAAAACTTGTGGGATCAAAAAGGACAATTTTCAAATTGCGTAGTTGCTACAATTTTATGCGTTTGTGCAACGCTTGCTCAAGCAATAATTTTTAAATTGTACCCAATTTTTTTATATGACGTATAGCAGCTATAATCTTGCGGTTTGTTGCTTCTTTGTTATCCCCTTTGGTGGCTGTAATAATCAATTTTCTTAAAAATAAAAGAAATAATTGAAACGCACTTGGGTGGTCCAAGTTCGGTCCGCACGTACTTGACAAATTCACTTTTAAATGTAATTTACGCTTTTTTCACACAGACCGTTGCAACCTGTGTCGGCGCTTAAGAGTGGGTGCATCCACATCTCGTGGCCTTAAAACATACAAACGGGTAACACTTGCACCCGCATTAATTGTTCGCATTTTTTTCATTTCTTTTTCAGTAATTTAAAGCAAATCTGTTTCTACGCCAGTTTAACCCGTACGTCCCGCCGTTGCAAAGAGGCGTTTACTTGCCCATAGCGCAGTTGAATGTCATAATTTCCTGAGTGCAGAATTTTTAACCAAATCGAGAAAACTACTATTATCGTACGGGACACGATAAATGTGACCTTCATAGTTACACCTATTGAGAGCGCACTGTTCCTACTGTAAGAGCTACCGATTTTATCAGTTAATTTTTCCTTCCCGGAAATCAAGTCCTGTGATTTTAAGAATATGGTTCATGAGCAGAAGTCAGACCAGACCGTCTCACCAGATCAGATCGTCTGTAGGGGCCATTCCTTCAGAGAAGTCAAGGATACGTAATAGTATGGGACAACTCGACTACTTTTTCTAACCTAACCTAATTCACTCTAAGATAACCACGATACTAGGGCTGGGCGATACCTCGAATCAGGTATCAATCAGGTATCAACGAGGTATCGTCGTGGTATCGATACTATTCAAAAGTATCGAAGTATCGAAAGTATCGAGGTATCGAAAGTATCGAGGAAAGTATAAGGCATTTAAGAAGCTACACTTTATGAGACCATTTTGTGATGATAATAATAATAATTGTATATTACAGAGAGCTGAGAAAGTTATTGTCGTTTCTACGACAATTTGCATTAAATGTTGTAACTTTCAAAAATGAGTTAATCTTTTGAATGCGACCATCAATTTTGATAAAATTTGTTTTAAATGAAAGCTAATATAACAGGTTACCTAATCCATATATTTTATAAGTTGAAATATCTCTATATTTCTTATTAACTATACCAAAACTATCATTATTTTGCAGTAATTTAGATGCTAAAAAATGTCGAAGTTTGTGATTTTTTTTGGGTACTTAGAGAATCTTAAGGACTTTGAAAAACATGCAATAGGTAGATAATTTTATCTAATTTATGATAGAATTTTTTCAACTTGATCGTTTAAAAAATGCGGAAGATTAACTCATTTTCCTGACCGCATGTTTCCCTATATACTCAGTATAGGCAGGACGCGCACCTTAAGAAATTATAATGTTGATGTTGCGTCTCGCGACAGCACTGTGTTGTTTCACTTTAATCTTTCGTTACTTTTGATACCTCGATACTTTCGATACCTCGATACTTTCGATACTTCGATACTTTCGACCCTCGGTATCGGTATTCGATACCACCTAAGGTATCGATACTTCTAATAAGTATCGATACTTTGCCCAGCCCTACACGATACCCAGTAGTCGTCCACAAGTTTAAAGCCGACACATCTACATTGGCGGAGCTGTGGGATGAAGTCCCACCCACCAAAAGTGTAAAAATTGTAATTCCAATAAATTCGACTGACACCTTCCCCTGGTTAAGTAACAGATCCAGGGGATGGAAATTGTAACACCTTAAACCGGGTGGCGTACAAAATTTCCCCTTCAGCTTTACTCAGAGCCGGAGACGGGAGGGGTTCGAAATTAAACACACTTTCAACAAGGGAATAAATGTTTATTAATAATAAAAGAAATAATTCAAAGTACCTTTAGGTAGGTACAAGTACAAAATAAACTCTTAAGACATCAAGAATGTTGATCGAAAGATACAATATCTATATGACTTCGGCTCTTGTTTTTATCCACCAGATTTCGAGTCCTCTCACAAAGAGAGATCACAGGGTTCTGATGGTTGAACAAACAAGGTCGTAGTCTACCAGATCTCTTTTTTCTCAGTCTGGTTGCAACCCTTGACTCAATCTGAAGCATCGGAAGGCAAATAAATCGCTTTTATGATTTTAGCTCCTTGAGGAAACTCTAATAGCAAATTTGAAACCCTTCATTTGACAATTTTAACGATAAATTTTCTTTAAAGTTTAATTGATGAAGTAAGTTGTAAAATTCTGTGTGACGAAATATAACAAAGATTGATGAAAATTGTTAGCGACAATTTATAATGTCCACTTGGATTAGTGTTTGTTATTTGCAAGATTATAATCGATTTCTAAAATGTATTAGAATAGAATTTTGCGGTTCAATCAACTGTAAAACACAATGTTTAATTCATCGAACCACGTTCGTTGATTAAGCATAAAACAAGAATTGTTTTAGTTTTGTATTAAATTTAATTAAGGAAGAGTTAAATTGTAATTTAAGTTTAGAAACTAAAACTTAACTAACTCAATTTGGTTTTTAATTGGTTGTTTTAACATTAAAAGGAAAACAAGGCAGTTTCTACTTGTGTATAATGCACGTACACAGTCGTACAGAGATACCTAGGAAGAATATTTTTGTTTGGTCAAATAAAATTGCAAATCCCTCAAGCATCAACAGATGGTTTATTTTATGAATTTACTCAAATGAGAATTTTGCTAGATTAAACATTTTAACAATAGCTTCATCACAACATTCTTGGTTACGGTTATTATTAGTGTTTTCTAAAATTGTTACATTCTTCCACAGCATTCTTCTTTTATATGCAAAAATTATTGTTCGTATTTAAATTTTTTTTGTTTTGTTAAAAGGGAGCTGTGACACGATTTAAATTTTTCAAACGTTTGCTTTCTATGAATAAAATAAAAGCAGAAGAAGGCTTAATGTTTATTGTAGTTTTATTAGTCAAGTTGTTAAAATTAATCGAAAGGGTGGATTTTAAAATTGGCTTAAAGTTCACATGCTCTTCTCCAAGCCATCCTCTTCTCCATTTTTGGGACATGTGAAGCGCGCCAGGGAGCTACTACAAAGAGTACCACTAAAACCAAATAGTTAAATAACGTCACTATTCTCTCTAGACCCGTGTATAATTATTATGTTTGATTCGAAAGATATAAATTAGGGGGAGTTGTTGAAACTTAAAAAGCCCTACGTTGGGCGTCAAATGTAACGCCAAAAATTGTAGTTACAATAATTCTCTGTTTACCATTGCTCAAATGGAAAGCGGGGGGGGGGTAGAAAGGAAACACAATGAAAATTTAAATAAATATTGTAGAAATTTATAGTAAAGAAACCATTATAAAAAAAAATTAATGTACACTTTAACCAACAAAATATAATAAATTATTCTAAATATGACTCGGCCACTTGGATTCTTCTACAGATTACCAGTCCTATCTTTTAGATTAAAATAGTCCTAGAAAAGAGATCAATAGCCCCTCAGATCAGTAGTTATTAGATCAAAATAGTTCCAAGAGAGAGATAGATAGTCCTGGGAACTTTAGGGATAAGGGTATCTTCCAGATAACTAGTGCTCTCTTTTAGATCCGAATGATTCTAAAAGAACGATCAATAGTCGTAGAGGAATACGTGAGTACTCACACCACATCACTTGTCCTCTCCCTTAGATTAAAATATTCCTAAGGGCAAGATCTATAATCCTGGAGGAACACGGGCGGGACGCGATAGTGGGAAACTGGCCTCCCAACAGATTACTAGCCCTCTTTTTTAGATCAGAATAGTCCTACGTAAAAGGTCAATAGTGCTGGGAATACACGGACGTGGTGGGACAATCCTCATATTACAAATAAGCTCCCTGAGATCAAAATAGTTTTAAAAGAGAGATCGATAGTCCTTGGGACTTCAGGGATAAGGGCAACTTCATGATAACTAGTTGTTTCTCCTAGATCCGAACGATTTTTAGAGAAAGATCAATAGTCGTGGAGGAATAAGTGAGTACTCCCACCACATCACTAGTCTTTTTCCTTAGATGAAAATAGTCGTAAGGGCAATATCTATAATCCTGGTGGAACACGGACGAGACGATAGAGGGAAACTGGCTTCCCAACAGACCACTATTCCTCTTTCTAAGATCAGAATAATCCTACGAGAGAGGTCAATTGATAGTCCTGGAAATGCACGGACAAGGTGGGGCAATCCTCATATTACAAATCAGCTCTCTGAGATCAAAATAGTTCTAAGAGAGAGATCGATAGTTCTGGGGACTTCAGGGATAAGAGCATCCTTCAGATCACTAGTTGTCTCTCCTAGAGCCCAACTATTCTAAATGAACGATCAATAGTCGTGGAGAGACAAGTGAGCACTCTTACCACTTTACTAGTCCTTTAGATAAAAATAGCCCTAAGGGCGAGATCAACAATTCTGGAGGAACAAAGACAGGATGATAGTGAGAAACTGACCTCCCAACACATTACTATTACTCTTTCTTAGATCGAAATAGCTCTATAAAAGAGGTATAAAAGAGTCCTGAAAATACTCGGAAGGGATGGGGTAATCCCTATATCACTAATCGGCTTTGGGAGATCAAAACAGTTGTAAGAGAGAGATCGATAGTAGTGGGGACTTCACAGATAAGGGCATCTCTCAGAATCTTGAGAGTCCTATGGGAGAGACTAATATACCTGGGGGATTATCAAGAAGGGAGCGGATATTTCTCGTCCTAGATCAGTTGTGATTCTTTTAGATGAAAATAGTTCTAAGAGGCAGTTCGGTAGTGCTGAAGATAAAGGCATCTCCCAGATAACTAATTTTTTCTCCTAGATCCGAAAGATTCAAAATGAACGATCATTAGGCCCGGAAGGACAAGTTAGTACTCCCATCAGATCGCTAGTCCTTTCCCTTAGATCAAAATAGTCCTAAGGGCGAGAACAACTATCCTGAAAGATCACGGACGAGGCGATAGAGGGAAACTGGACTCCCAACAGATCACTAATCCTCTCTGTTATATCAGAAGAGTCCTACGTGAGAGGCCAATTAAAGTTCTGAGGCGATTACAGAGGGGAGGGGGGTATTTGTCGTCCTAGATCTGTAGTGGTATTACATCACAGTTGTCGCTGTTGTCAAGTTGTGGCCGGTTGTCAAGGATTATCACTTTTCTAAACACCAACGTAGAATACCACTACAACAGTTGTAATTCCCTAGATGAAAATAGTACTAGGTAAAGATCTATAGTTCTAAGATTCTAATTAAATGATTGTCTAAATCACAAATTCATCCTAGGGGTCAATTAATGAAAATTAAAGTTGTGTAATTTGGATGAAATCTCAACAAGATTAGAGACTTAAATGGAAGAACTTGAAGAATTGTAAAATCTGATGTAAAAACTATCTTCATTTTGTTCTCAGGGGCGGTGCTACGGAAACCATTAGCAAAGATGAGTTAAAAAGTGGCAAGTGGCCGGTTTGAGCGACGCAAAATTTCCAGGAGACTGAAATACTGTATCAGCATTTTGATGCAGTACCCTAATAAAATTTCACATGTTTCGGATTCCTGATTAATCTGCAGGGTTCCATGCATCAATTGGGGACTTGGGGTCATTGGCGAGGGTAAAAAATTTAGTAATGTAAAATTAGGTTAGGTCTTTTAAAAAATGAGAAAATTGAATTTATTTATGCGTCAATGTTTGGCCCTTATCGGCAATGTACGATCTGCCGATCTGGCCAGTCCGACTCTGTAGAGGTGAGGACCTCTTAATTCTTGTGATTGATTTTTCTACTTTTATTCTATTTTAGCACGGTTTAAGTGGAAGTACAGCTTAGCCGAACTTAACTCAGATAAATGAAAATCAATTTATTACTAATGAAAGGAAATTATTTAAGCGAAATTATAAACACCTTAATTAATTATTACGTGTTAATTTTGATTAAGAATAGTGCGATTTTAAAATTAATTGATGTTGGATATAGTAGGCTTATCAAATAACATTTAGGGTCTAATATTATTATGTTAGTATCAAGGAAATTGAAGAAAATACAGAGTAATTGAATAAGCAAACTTGGTTTGTTTTGCATTTGTGGGATTTAATTAAATAGTTTTGATCCTGCTGCTTTATTATTACAACCTAATTTCTCAATTAGAACTTAATTAAATTAATCCATCTTATGTAAATCGATATGGCTTTTCTATAGATTTACTTACTGTGTGTAGACTTTTGTCAACAAACGCTAGCTTTTAAACATAATCACTTACATAATGTAAAAATGTAGAGAAGAAAAGAGAAAATTATGCTTGCTAGTCACGTGTGTATATTCAGAAAAGCTTTGCCTTTTGGGGGCCTTTTATGGCACGTAATAACATTTAGGAAGTTGTTGTGGTGCAGTATAACAGAAATAAATCTGCAGGTCGCGCACAACTCAAAAAAAACACTAACTGATATACATTTTAACAACCCTTAACGAGCGAAGGGGCTTAAAATACGTCTATTAAATTTAAAAGAAAATCAAATTAGCGCGTTGAGAGCATTTATACGCAACGTAAAATTTAGTCGGGCACGATACGCGTGCAAGCAGGTGAAATAAACGTATTTATCTCTCATACTTCATACCTTTTTAATTAATGTTCCTCCTCTTGTTTGTGTACACTTTCGTCGCCACCTACCCCTCTTGCACCACCCCAACTTGCGAATGTTTAAAACATTTTAGTCATTTGTTCGTAAATGGCGACCGAATGTCTTTTTCCCTTTATCCATCCATCTTTCTCGCGTTAATTTAATTACCTGCTTAAACGTCAAATAGTTTGGTTAATTACAATAGTTTTATCTCTCTCGAGTATGTACCTACCTACCTACTAAGATTTTGAAATATCTTATATGATTTGGGTTAAACTCGAGACGTTATAGTCGATAATACGGAGCACTTCATCTTACTCTCTTTGTTTTAAGCTTTATTGATTTCTTTTTCACTAAAAGCAAAAAGGCACACTTTTTCAAATTTATCATTTTAGCTTCTCTCTTTAATATAAAGTACTCTCGTAATACCTTTTTATTGACTTTTAATAAATTTGTAATTTTTTACAGTTAAGGGTTGTCTACTAACATTATTATTTGAAAATTAAGGATGAGGTTGTGTGTCCCTCTCCAATGTTTATGTCGACTTAATTTTTTCACAAATTGAGGCCCAGTTTTACCAGGTTAAAACTGGAGCGTAATTAGCTTGACTTGGCCTGAAAGCTAAGCTAACGTCATCTTTCGGTTCACAGTATTCGAACACAATGTGTTCGACATTGTCATGTACTTAGAACGTAAATCAGAGCTTAACCGAGACTGTAAAACTTCTTAAGTTCCTTAAAAATCTAATTAGAATTAGAATCTAATCTTGGCTTAAACTTTCAATTTTCAGTAGCAGAATATCGGCAATCGTGCGTACTCGCTTAGATAAACTCTCGAAGCGTTCGACACCGTGAGTCATTCCATCCTTGTCGAAAAGCTAGAACATTACGGTGTAAGAGGAAACATTAAAACTGTTTGAATCTTACCTGAATAACAGAAACCAGTGCGTCTCTTGGCGGGGGGGATACTTTGAGTTCATAAGCAGACATGGTGTGCCACAAGGTTCAATATTGGATTACTACTCAAATGGATCCTACTGGACCCATAATATTACTCTTATGTTGACATAAAACAACACTAGTCAACGAGTCCTCCGAAGGACGACCAACCTAATACGAAATAATCATCTAATTCGAATCTTAAAACTTTTTAGATATTCACTTAGAACCCGTCCCCCCCCCTCTTAGTAATCCACAGATCTATTGGTTTCTCTCGTAGGACTTTTTTGATCTAAGAAAGAAGACTGGTGATCTGTTTGGAGACTAGTCTGCCACTATCGTTCCGTCTGTGTTCCTCCAGGATTATAGATCTCGTCCTTGGAACTATTTGAATCTAAGGAAAGGACTAGCGATTTGGTGGGAGTACTCACTTGTCCCTTCAAGACTATTAATCGTTCTTTTAGGACTTAGGGGAGAAAACTAGTTATCTAGGATATGCCCTTATCCCCAGAACTATCGATCTCTCTCTTAGAACTATTTTCATCTAAGGGAATCACAAGTGATAAAGAACGACAGGTACCCTCCCCTCTCTTAGTAATCCCTCCAGGCCTATGGGTTTCTCTCGTAGGACTATTCTGATCTTAGAAATAAAACTAGTGATCTGTTAAGAGGCCAGTTTCCCACTATCATCTCATCCGTGTTCCTCCAAGATTATAGATCTTACCCTTAGGATTATTTTGATCTAAGGGAAAGGACTAGTGATCTGATGGGAGTATTCGCTTGTCCCTTCAGGAATATTGGTCGTTCTTTTAGAATCCTAGGAGAGAAAACTAGTTATCTGGGAGATAACTATCCTATCCCTAGCACTATCGATATCTCTCTTAAAACTATGGTCATCTAAGGGAATCACAATTGATTTAAGCCGAGAAGTGCCCGCCTCCTCTTGGTAATCCCTCCAGGTCTATTGGTCTCTCTCGTAGGACTACTCTGATCTTAGAAAGAGGACTAGTGATCTGTTAAGCGACCAGCTTGCCACTATCATCCATGCTGGGTTCCTACAGGATTGCAGATCTCGTCCTTAGGACCATTTTGATCTAAGGGAAAGGACTAATGATCTGGTGGAAGTACTCACTTGCGTCTCCAGGACTATCATCGTATTTTTAGGACTTTTTTAAGGATAGGAGGAAAAAACCAGTTATCTGGGAGATGCCCTTATCCCCAGGACTATTGATCACTCTCTTAGAACTATTTTGATCTAAGGGGGAGGATTAGTGATCTGATGGGAGTATTCGATTGTCCCTTCAGGAATATTCGTCTTTTTTTTAGAATCGTTCGGATCTAGGAGAGAAAACTAGTTATCTGGGAGGTGACTATCCTATCCCCAGCACTATCGATCTCTCTCGTAAAACTATTTTCATCTAAGGGAATCACAACTGATCTAAGCCGAGGAAGTACCCGCCTCCTCTTGATAATCCCTCCAGGTCTATTGGTCTCTCTCGTAGGACTACTCCGATCTTAGAAAGAGGACTAGGGATCTGTTAAGCGGCCAGCTTGCCACTATCATCCATGCTGGGTTCCTGCAGGATTGCAGATCTCGTCCTTAGGACTATTTTGATCTAAGGGAAAGGACTAATGATCTCGTGGAAGTACTCACTTGCGCCTCCAGGACTATTATTGTATTTTTAGGATTTTTTTAGGATAGGAGGAAAAAATAAGTTATCTGGGAGATGCCCTTATCCCCAGGACTATTGATCTCTCTCTTAGAACTATTTTCTATAATTCTATAAATTCTATAAAAAAATTCTATAAAGGGAGAGGATTAGTGATCTGATGGGAGTACTCACTTGTCCCTCCGGAACTATTGAACGTTCTGAACGTTCTTTTAGGATCGTTCTGAACGTTCTTTTAGGATCGTTCTGAACGTTCTTTTAGGATCGTTCGGATCAAGGAGAGAAAACTAGTTATCTGGGAGATGCCCTTATCCCCTGGAATATATTGATCTCTTTCTTAAAACTATTTTGATCTAATGGAGATGATAGTACTCTGAGGATTACCCCATCCTGTCTTCTCAGGACTATTGATCTCTCTTCTAGGACTAGTTTTGTATAGAAGGTAATTTAGGGTGAAACACAAGTCACTCACAGTGGGACAAACGTATAATTTAACTGAACGAAACTTAATTATGATTATTTCTACTTCTGAATAGCTTATAAAACTTTGGAAAGTTAAGAATAAGCGACTTTAGTGAGTTGGGTTCGTAGACTAATAAAGGCACTCGCTTTAATTTCATGTTAACTTGGACCCAAGGTACTATGTTGACCTGAACAACACTGGTTAACGAATTCTCCGATGGACGACCAACTGACTTACGTGATTGCTTATATTGTTACCAACACCCAAATGAACTCAATGAACTAAAGCTGTACTCTAAATAGCGCTGGTTTAGCAATACACATTGTACTCATTTTTACTCATTTTTACATCCAATCCAATAAATAACAAAATAGTTATTTGTGGAACATGAATTCAATTTTGGAGAGAACTCGTAATGAATGCACTTTTAATTAATGCAATTAATAGGAAAAATTTTTATATCAAAGACATAAGCAGCTTATATCAACTTTTCAATTTAATTACAATATTTTTTTCATTAATGACGTCGTATAATTAGTGCTACTGGCTTTTTATTTTAAAGTAAACATGCTTTTGCTTTTAGAGTTTATTTAACAGTAAAATTCGAAGCTAAATGTTTTAAATTGACTAAACTCTTTTTTTTATATCATAAAACAAACGGGGATTTAATTAACTTTTCTATGATACATAGGTATTACGTATACCTTATTCAATTATTTTCTCTGTTTCTATTATTTTTCAATTAATTTTTATTAAAATTAATTTAAAAATTGAAATATTTTAGGTAATATTTTATGTATATTCGAGCAATATTTACTTAGATTATAAATATACGTGTATATACCAGCAATGTAATTTATTTAGATTGTTTCACATGTGCTCATAATACGTAATTAACCCAATTAAAGGTAACCATATAATTCAAATTTAATTTATGTCATCAAAAATATTGATTTGATTGAAAATGTTCTAGTCCCACAACAATATTGTTAACTACGTATTATAAATTTAAAATATACAGGGTGTAGCAAAACCGTAGAGGTATGATAAATGGTTGAGATAAAATACATGAGAACTTGTAATATATGTACAGAAAAGTGAATATAGCTTTCCAGGCTAATTACTTACCCACCATTTCACATTCTCCTCAAATACCTTCTTGATTAACCTAACGTTAAAGAATCAATTACTGTTAAACGGTTGTCGTATATAAATAAAATAAACAACACAGGACCTAAAGCGGGTCCCTGGGACACACCACTATTTATACTTCTCTATGTCTGCCTACTTAATTTTTAAGTAGTAAGTTGCCTCTGGATAGTAAAAATCAAAGTCAGTCCAGAGACCAATCAAAGTCCAGGCTATTTACTTACCCACCACTCGCATTTCACATTTTCCCCTTAACCACCCTCTTGTTTAAACCAACGTTAAAGAATAAATTACTGTTAAACGGTTGTCGTATATAAATAAAATAAAACATATAAGACCTAAAACGGGCCCCTGGGACACACCACTATACTTCTCTATATCTGCCTATTTAATTTATAAATAGTAAGTTGCCTTTAAATAGTAAAAATTAATTTTAAAAATCAAAGTTAGTCCAGAGACTGCTCTACTAATAATTCAAGAAAATATTCTCTTCTGCATAGTTCAATTTCTCATGTAAGACTTGAAGATATTCTCATTTAGGTGAAGAAGGTTTTTGATTTATCGAACTTGTAATAGAGGGGATAACAACCCTTGTTAATATGATGTAAAGGTATTAATAGTCCAAATTAAATTACCTCTTAGAGTATGTAAAATGCCCTTTTAAGCTATTCCTAAAGACAACATTCTTACTTAAAACTAAAAAAAATTGTTCTTTTATGTCACTTCACCTTCAGAAATCACGCCTACTTAACCTTGATTCAGTAAGTGTGCATGACCTTGTTACTTCCGCTCGGTCGACCTTGACTTGCGATTATTTAATTAATCTTTTGTTTCGATAGCCTTACACCTCTGTAAAGCACCCTTAGCTGTGAAAATGTACGCTTACTCGCTCGAATTAGAGCCAATAAATAAAAACGAATATAAGTGCAATTTGTTGGCCTTCGTCCATTCTCCTTCACCCTATCCTATGCATCGTCGCTTCTAATTATTTGCAGTTGATTGAAATTGTAATAATAATAATTCAATAGGAGATAATTGGGTTAGGGGTGGAAAAAGAGGTCACGTATTTACACATGTATACACTAAAATATAATTAACCATTCTGATTATAAGATTTGAAAGATTGCTTTACATTTAAAACTACCCCTTCTATTAAAGGTTGAAATTAAACTAATATAATTTATTATTGTTAAGAATTAATTATCGAAACAGCCTACGAACTAAGTAATAGAGGGAAGCTCCTTCAGGAAATCAAACCACTTGTTCGTGGAGCAACTCCCTCTAATGGTTATGTAACTTCAAGAAAACGTGTACTTGAGGCGTACGATCTTATCTAAATTAAGCAAATTCATGTAGCACAAATAATTAACCCATAGTTGATGGAAATTTTTACGTAATAACTTTTACGACATAATATTTCGATTTTTTTTTTTATTAAAAAAGAAAAGGAAAAGGAGATTATAGTTCTCGATGAAATACCTTCAGGATGTTATTTACCTCAAAGTATCATGCGATATATGTGTGTGTGTATGTGCTTAAAAGTAAATATTCTTCGTCTTTGTAAAACTCGGCTTCGTGCCAGAAGACTATTGTCGACAGCCTGAATTTTCTTCCTTTAATCATTTTTTATCAACAGGAAACTATTTCGAAACCCTACTTTGTGCAAACTTTCATATCTGTTACATGTATTAAGGAAAGCTTATTTTAACAAAAAAAGTTTAAACTTTTAAAAATTGTACACGAAATAAATTCACTCTGCAGTATGCTTGTTTAGTTTAAACTGATGCACTCATAACAAGCCACAGTAGTAGGTACTCTAGATATGATTAATTCCCAAAAGTACATTATAAAACAATAATAAATAACATGATGATTTTAAAAATAAAGATCTTACTTTTGGATAGAAAGAAATCCATAAAGCTTACAAAAAAGGGAGTAATGTGCTTTCCATTAGTGTCTTGAATTTAATACCAAGTATACAGGGTGCTCACTTAGCATGCTTACCATGGGGATATCGTAAACCGTAAGAGATGCGAGGTCGGTTAAATGACCAAATTAAATGGTTTTTATGGCCAAATGGGCCCATTAACCCATATGTAATTTTGATCGTTGTTTAATTAAGAATCCAAATATGCAAAAATATACAGGGTGTCTAGTTTTAATAAATCATGTTTTATCTGTACATTGTATTTAGGCTTTGAGCATGCGTAAAATTGATCGAAAGGCAATCGACAAAGATCATATGATAAGTAGACTTGATTCTCGAGTAATTCCCGAAAAACTTATATTTTTCCGATATTTTCTGAATATGAAAAAAAATAACAAAATCTATTTTTTAAAATTACCATGCTATTTGCATTTAAAACTTTGATTGGATTTCGTCACGGGTTAATTTTGGGATACAGCTTAAATATTTTGCGTACCTCTTTTATCTAAAAGAAGAAGTTTTTATCCTGGGAGCAAGAACATTTTGACCTAAGTTTACGTTAACGGACACCCTAAGGTTCAGGTTAACATGAAATTGAACCTAAGGTCTCTTTGTTAGTCTACGAGCCCCATTTCACTAAAGTTGGTTAACCAAGTGAAAATTTTAAAATTGCCCATTTACACTGATCGTCGTTAGAGAATAGAGAGAGTTGATGCTCTAGCCCTGGCGATCTATATCTTATCCAGCGTAATTCAGAATGCAGTCATTTAATTATTTCTTGTCGTCTCCAAGTCTATTTTGCGGAGCGACAATAAGGAAAGGTATCGCTATTAGTACGGAACCTAGGCAAAATGATGCTGCACTTTTGGTTAATGGCATGAAACTCGGTAAATGGTTTACTGGAACCATATCAAGTACAGGGGGGCTGTTGTACACCCCCTTTAATGCGTATTGTACACGGAGAATACCCCTGGTACTTTGAACTTATGGGCTGTAACACCAAAACCTAAGGGCTAGCTTAGTGGAGTAGGGGTGAGTTCAATAATTACAAAAATTTAAGAAAACGAAATCAAAATAATTTTTATTACTTATAAATATAAACTTAAGTATACATGTCATAAAATATTTACCACACAGTTTATGGTCCTTACAACCGACTATTATAAACCCTTTAATTTAGACAGGTATTGACACGGCTAGGCTCGGGACTAGTGTATTCCCAGACCACCAGACCTGTACTCAAAACCTAAACAGACTTTTAGGGACAGACCAATAGACCTGGAGGACACGAGGGGTTTGGTCGAATCCCCAGACCACCAGACCTGTCCTGAAGACCCAAACAGACCTTTAGAGACACTAAACACTTTTGGTTAATGAAATGAAACTCGGCACATAGTTTACTGGGGCCATATAGTACAATCTTGTCCGATGAGACCAAAGAAATATTCAATAATTGATGTTAATATGAATCTAAGATTGATAAAAAAGAGTGTGTGCAGCACCCCCCCTCGAATATTTCTTTGGTCTCATCGGACAAGATTGTACTATATGGTCCCAGTAAACTATGTGCCGAGTCTCATTCCATTAACCAAAAGTGCAATGTACCTGTGGTATTCGCCTAGCATCGCCCGTATTAAAGGAGGTGTGCAGCGACCCCCTAGACTTTCTTTTGTTGTTATCGGTGAAAATTACTTCATTATAATTCCAATAAAGTATGCAACCAGTTTTATTCCGTTAACGAAAAGTCAAATATAATTGAACTCGACCTCTTTTAAAATTTTTGAAAGAGCGCTCTTACAGACCCAGAGGAAAAAATGGCGGTTATGTGCCCATGGGGATGTTCAGATGGATCCGTTATTGGGACAGATTGATTCGTACTCTCAAAATATACGGCAACGATACT
This sequence comes from Malthinus seriepunctatus, assembly GCA_963924605.1. Classification (NCBI taxonomy): domain Eukaryota; kingdom Metazoa; phylum Arthropoda; class Insecta; order Coleoptera; family Cantharidae; genus Malthinus; species Malthinus seriepunctatus. The sequence goes on from OZ004600.1 coordinate 132,191,971, forward strand.
TTTCGCTAAAAAGTACGCCGAGTATCACATTTTGAGAAAAAGGGTGTATAGCGCCCCCCTCGAAGATATCTTTGGTCTCATCCGACAAAATTTGCCAATATAGTCCCAGTAAAGTGTGTTTCGAGTTTCATTTCATGAACTGTAAGTTCAAAGTACCTGAGGTTTTCCCCGTGTACAATTCGCATTCTAGGAGGTGTCCTGCGGCCCCCATCGAATATATTTTTGGTCTCATCGGACAAAATTACTCGATATGGTTTCAGTAAACTATGTACCGAGTTTCATGCCATTAACCAAAAGTGTAGCGTTCCATAGTTTTATGTTTCGTAGGCTCCCGTACTATATGCGACCGCTTTTCGCTCGGTGAAAATAGTTGTATAACTAGTTAGAAAAGCGAGACTCCAGTCCAATAACCACTGCAGTCCAAGAATTAACTTTTCCACGTATTGTAATATTAGGACAAAAGTTATGAATGAATAATAACCGGATATTATGCAAAATACGTGACAAGTATGGTTAATTATCATCTTGCAATTTATCAAATCTACTAACATGGTGTTATTCAGAAACTCCATTGTACATTGGTAAATTTTATAAATAGAAAAGTTACAATTTCTTTTATTGTTAAACTCAAAGGTAAACCAAATTTAAAAACAATAAACGCAACATTAGATACCTATTTATTAGCAGGCGAGCTCTTGTATAACATTTTGAGTTGCATATTATAATTTTTGAAACAAAATTAACGGTTGGACATTGGAAATTTAATAAATAATTGCAAGATATTAAATTATCATAATATCATCATAACCAATCTTGTTAGGGATTATGCATAACACCCGGTTATTATTCGTAATAACCAGTTAATCACATTTGTCGTAACTTCCATACTATTGTCTCTACCATCGGATTAAACTCGAAAATAAATTATTTTGTTGCTTATTTATGACGACCGTGATGTACACGTACAAGCTAGAGTCCCGACTTCTGATCAAGAATTTCCTAAATTGAACTATGATGTCACCTCTTGAAGGAAATGGCAAACCAACGAAAATAAAATGCTTGGTTAAGCTTTTCAGCTTAATCACTCTGTAAGGGCACGGGAATCGAAAATGATTCCTCTTGTTCCTAGTTGACAGTATCTAAGCTTAGATTAACTGTTATGGAGAAGAAACCTCTCAAGAAAATCTTCTCTATCTCCACGAGCACTTACGAGGACACCGGCTATAGCGTTTAACGTTTCAAGGATGAAAGAAAATGTAGTTTCTAATCAGGAACCAAGCAGCTTAAGTCATTTTCACCCTTAAATCCACCCCTGCTATTTTTGATGAAAGTAAGGTGTACCTGAATGTACTTTTATTTAAAAAAGAATAGGTTTTTAAACAAAAACATTATTGTACAAGAAGCCTGCGGCTTAAACCACGTACATTTTCACCAAATTAATAAAAAGCATATTATTATTAATAATAGGTACAGTTGAATTTTTAAAAGACTGCCGACACGTGACCACCTTTAAATGTATAGATGAAGGTGAAAACGACTTATTTCGTGAGTTTAATCATTTAATTTAGTTAATACATTTATTGTTAATTATTATTAAATATTTACTTAGAAAATTTATAATTAAATTAATTATTTATTGAATATTTTAAAAGTCACGTGTCGGTAGTCTTTTAAAAATTCAACTGTAACAAGAAATTTATTATTTAATTTTACGTGCCTTTTAGGTGAAAAATCATTTTCTCAATCAATAAATTTAAATTTTGAATAATCATAAATTCGTTTCGAGTCAACAACTACACTTTTCCGGTTGTTGTTTTGAGTTTTGAGCGAAAAAGAAAAATCTTGAAATTTTTGTAATAAAAATAAATATCTTTTGAATATTACGCTATTGGTTTTTTATAGGTAAAGTCGTAGTTTAAACATTTTTAAAGCGTAAACAAAATTTAAAATTAATTTTTCGCTGGAAAATTTTGTTTTTCTTAACCACTTTCGCCTTTAACCCGAGCTTTATTGATTTGTAAGGTTCGCATTTGCAACAGCTTTTATGTAAAGTACCGTGTACTTTAATTTTAAGATAAACCAAAGCGATTCGTAGCGATGTGTTTTTTTCTCTTTATATAATAACTTAATAACATGTTTTACTTTGGCTTTACTTCCTGGTTCTTTGAATCTCGAATTTGCTATTTTATGCGAGTTGGAGGTTTATAGAGCACTTACAGTTACAAACCTCTATTTTAACCAAAATTTATGTTGTTATTTTTTTATAACTTGATAGAAAAGGTTTTACATTGCCTCAGAGTTAGTGGAGCGGCAAGGACGTTGTTTTATACACAGGGGAGTTCAAACTTTATATCACCTTTGGCGTCTCGTATAATTTAGAATAGCCTCTTTGACATGTTGTTGTTCCTTCGTAATGGTAAGCTACCATGGAGCTCTACATTTCACACAACTTTACTGATTAGCTCTGATTTTTGCCCTCATAACTAGGAGCCATTTAATCTTTTCTACAGAGATCATTTTATCTATTTGACACTAAGGCGCAGTTTCACAATACTGGTTTAAACTCGAACTTAATTAAGCTCTGCTTGGTCTGAAAAGTAAGTTTACAACATCTTTGTATTTGACAGTATTTACCCACTAGCTTAGACATTAAACTAGAGCTTAATCTGACACTGTGAAACCGGCCTTAATACCATACTTTACATCTTTTAAGGGTGGCATTTATGCCATTAGAAATAAATGGGGTTTAGACACATTTTTATTCCGCAAGATCTTTTAAATTAGGGACTCTATTGCAAAAATTCAAAAAATATGTTAAAGGTAAAGGTTCAACTTAGAAAATGAGTATCTCGAAATTTCAATTTTTGGGGCATTATGCTTCGAAACGAGACTTGGAAAATAGGAAAAAATTGATAATATTTAAAGTAATAAAATCAGCACGTAACACAAAAAAATTAAAATTTCAAAATACTCATTTTCTAAGTCTATTCTTTCTCTTTCATTTGACACCTTATTTGTAGAAAAATATTGAGTATTTTGAAAGATCTTGCGGAATAAAATTTGTAAATTATTTACTTTGCAAATTTTTTTACTTGCTGTCGTATTGTAATCTAGTAACACAAATTAATGACAAACGTCATAAATTAGTGTACTAATGTTGTTGTAGATGGCTGACTTTTCAATGCGACTTGGCTATGTGTATGTATTTTAATGGAATTGACCAATTGACATGCATATTCGCTGACAAAGTGTCTGTCACAATTGCTGTCATAGCGTGGATTTTTACCACTTTTAGTAGTGAGAGAAAAGTGTAGATGTAGTATGCGTTCACTTTTTGGAATTAAATTAAATAATTAATTTTTGTTGTCAAGGTAGCATTTTTTATCACTTTCTATCCAAAAAGTGAATTTCTTTTCTAATAAATGCCACCCTTAAACCGATACTGTGAAACTGCTTTAAGGCTGGTTGTACTAACCAAGCTCAAGATAAGTTCACGATGACTGTAGTTGAGCAACCGATGTAAAACTTGGTTACTGTGTTCAGTTACCGTATCTTTATTGGTGCGGCCCACCCTTAAGCTCTAGATATTCGCTTGAACTTGAGAGGTTGGAAGCTTAATTGACATTATGAAACCGACCTTAAAACCATACTTTACACCTTAAACCGATACTGTGAAACTACTTAGGACGGATTGTACCAACCAAGTTCAAGGGAAGTTCACGGTGACTAGTTCAGCGACCGAGTTTTATATGATATAAAACTTGGTTACTGTGTTCAGTTACCGTGAACTGTACTGGTACAACCCGCCCTTAAGCTGTAAATGTTGACTTGAACTTGGTACCTTCAGATAGTAATCGATACCGTGAAACCCGTTCTAACTGATCTTGGGTTGTCAACTCTAGGCAGTCTTTCTAATTGTTTAGTAGGTATCTTATAGTTCTGTACATTAGTGACTGTGATCTAGTAGTACGGTACTGGACTAGAGCGAAAGCGCCCGGATTCGAATACCAGTCTGGCCTTGTCACGCTGGCTTGGTATTTCTCTGCCTGAGAGAGGTGCACTCAAAGCAGAGAATTGATTTCACTAGTGCGTATAGCGTGTGGTAATTCTAGGCGCTTAGAAGCTTAGTGCTGGCCACACTACCATGATTAGAATGCTCACCTCGCACCAAACTCTATAAAAAGAAGCTATTACTGTTATTTCTTATTATTTATATTATGTGTTGTATTAAATTTTAATATTTTATTTCTTTTCTAGGTAAGTCATGAAACTATTTACACTGAAGCTGTAGCAGAAAGGGGGTAAGGGTGTCAATTTTATTATTTATATTAATAGTAGGCGTAAATTTAAAATAAACGTTTTCACTTGAAGCCGGTTGATACAATAGTTATGAAAACAGAGCATAATGCTATATTCAGTTATAATATAACAAGACCTCATTTTTCAATCGATAAAAAATTGACAGTTGCACAAAAGTGCCAAAATGCATGTACATTTATTGAGACCTTTTTGAGCATTATTAATCTGAAAAAAGCTCTAGCGCGCAGCGCGAGGGCTTTTTTCTTGCATTAATAATGTTCAAAAAGGTCGAAATAAATTACCTTAGGCATTTTGGCACTTGAGTGCAAATGTCAATTTTTTATCGATTGAAAAATGACGTCGAATTATATTCTATAAGACAATTTTTTTTTAAAAAGGTAACGTGATTATGTACAAAAAAAAATTGTCAATAGAAAAAACAATTATTTTAAGCGGGTATCTCACTATCGATATTTTCATAATAGTATATTAGAGCACTAGTTTCATAAGGCATCTTGTTAACGTATACGAGTCCAAGTTTAGAAAAAGAGCCGCTTGCGGCGAGTTTTCTAAAGGACGAGTACGTTAACAAGCCTTATGAAAAGTGTTATCTATACTATTTTTTCTATTTCGGCATTTCTAAAAATTCAGGTATTAAAATTGCGTCAAAATAAATTTTTTGGGTTTTTTATGCGCAAATTAATTTATGTTGGCAGTACTTATTCTGACGTTTGACGTTCGTGTTTGAAAGTTAGTCTAATCTGACCAATGAAATTAATTTTATAACTGTCAAATATAATTCCTCTGTCAACATGCAGTGCTGCACATTGAAAAAAATTCCCTAGAAACTGTGCTGTTATAGACTCTATAAGCGTACTATTATGACGTCAAAACAGTGTGCTTATAGGTTTCTTAACGTACCGAAATAGAAAAATATTTTTATAAAAGTATGTGATCATGTGTGTAGGTATATCACGTCATAATTTGCTATCATTATTTTTACGGATTGTAGAATGTGTTGCATAAGCTGCAAAACCTCCAAGATCCAAGAAATACGCTCAAACACAAAACATGTGCCAGCACCACAAAACTAATCAAAGCGCACGCTCGCATCAAAAACCAATAGAACTCGTTTTTGCATCAACAAAAATAGAACCGTTTGTATTTATGTGACAAAAATGTTTATGACAATATTGATAGCGAAATATCTACTTTAGACTAATTATTACTATCGGAACGTCTTACGTATTACGTGACGAAAACTCTTTGCTCTCAATTTCTTCACTGCACCATGGCACTTGGAATGTCTGACTCAATTTAGAGCATTCCAAATGTTTCTCATTAGTTTAAAGAGTGGGCACCCTTCAGTCAAATCTGCATTCTATTGTTCATTTTATTCCTGTTGGCGCTACTCCTCATATCATCATCTCGCTTCTATGTACATTCAATATTATACCCATACAATCAGGACTATTATAAAGCTCTCGATTAATTAATATCGGTATCAAATTTAAAATTGAGCTTTTGATTTGTTCTTTCACAAAATTTCAAATTCTGATTGGATGAAGAAAACACTGGTAGGCAGGTCAAATTAATGTAACATAGAAATGAAAGTTTGCTTAAAGTTGCTAATTATTTTTCGTCTTTTGTTGAAATTCTTATAAAATTGTCGACTGCGTGTTTTGTTAAGTAGTTTTTATAGTAAATTAAATGTAAGAAAAATCATGCAATAGTCACAATAGATTTTTTCCTCTATTTCAAAGTAAAAGCTTGTCAACGTAATTAGTGCTTCTTTGGAAGTTATAAAAGCTTTTGATGTACATTTTGTTAATTAGAAATTCCAGTTATTCACTATGCTTTTACAAATAATAGAGAACAGGGCATTTGCATACTGCTCCCGTTGCTATTGCATCTTGGATGCCCGCATTTTCCTTTATATACAACATATTTCAATTTAATACTACTACAGGCACACCTTTAATTATAACTTTCTAAATAATAATAATAGTGGCAGTAGTGAAGTAAATATCCTCTTTAATTAGGCAGATTGAAATTTGATAGCATAAAGTATCTTTGTTTTGATACTAAAAACGGATTCTCTCAAGTATCGCTAACATAGAAAAACCTTAAATGAAATAAGACACCGACAAGAAAGAATACTTGGATGTTTAAGTGCATTCTTTGAAAAAGCATTATCGAAAGCTGATCCCACCACTTAAGATCTGATAAACCGCACGCCAAAAATTGTCATTCTTCATCTCCAAAATGTACTTTCTAATTTTTGGGATAAAGTTCAATTATTATTTGCACCGGCAGCGTACTTTATCTATTTTCAAATTAAGTTTTATGCTTGTAAATGATTATAAATTAGTTTTTAATTATTGTTGCGGCTTGGTGCAAACAAATTAAGCTCGTTTGCAACAAACGCTAATTGGCTTACGTAAAGACTGATGCTCTTTTTACAATTTTGTTCTCTTGTGACTTTACGTAATAATAATACAACAAAGCTCTCTTTTTTACATTTGGTAACCGTTTTATTATCTTCTTTTCTTAGGGTCGATACTTCGAGTTTCGGTTGAAATCCTGTTTAACTAATCCTCGTTACCAACGCTACTTTTCATGCCTTCTTGCAACCTCGTTTGTCTTTAAGCAATCGTCATATATACTTAACCGCGAAACTCAAAGTACCGATCCAATTTTGTTGCTTAAATGTGATGAGAACGACCTCCTGTGTATGTGCTGAAAATACCCCAACCCCATCCCTTGAGCTAACTTTAGGGGAGTAGCAAACGTGTGATTAATTCTAGCTTTTGGATGTTTTCTCCAAAATTAAGCTATACCTATACGTTAGTAATGGAATCATATTAGACTGAAAAGAGCATAAACTGCAAAGTACAGTGCTGAACTTTTATAAAAGATAGGGTGCAGCCATTGCTGACCATTGCGCAGTAACGAAAATGCGACCGGCCAGGTCCACTTTAGCGAAATAGGGGTGTTGCGTAAATTTAAAAGTTTCGGTTATAACCTCTGTCAAAAGTAAATTAAATACACGCCACCACTGATCTTTTCCCCTCCACATCTACTGCGCAAGGTGTCGTCATTGCCCTATCGTTTATAAAAGTTCAGCACTATACCCACGCCTTGAACAAATTTTGATTAATTTTTTTTTATTGAGTTGTAAATACCCTAAAGATCAAAGTTTATATTGTTAAAAAGTGTGCATTTGCTTCATCATCTTTTTAAACCACTTCTTGTGAATTTAATTTTCAAAATCCTGAAAAAAGAATTTTTATTTCATAATTTTGGGTGCAAATGCTTACGCGTTTGATAATTAGTAACTAAGCAACAAGTTTGCGGAAATAAAAAAAACTTCAAATTTTGCACCAATGTATATGATGCCCTCAAGATTAATAAAAAAAGTCTTCAAGTTCTGAAAACCCTCTGGGGCCGATTAAAAGGGGGGGGGGGACAACACCCTCGTTTTTTATTAGAAAAAATCAGACCTATCTAGAGATCTTGAGAGTGCGTTCTACAACGCCACCAAATTACAAGTTCCTAGGATGCTTATAAATGCTTGTAACTCAAAGTAACATCATCTTAGGAATCAGCTGAAAAATAATATATTACTGAGAAGAACCAACTCATTGATTGATCGAATTTTAATGAAATCTTTTTTATTGAATTCTAAATACTCTAATGATCAAAGTTTATAATGTAAAAAAAGTGTGCATTTTCCTCATCATCTCTTTAACCAATTCTTGTGATTTTGTTACTTTGAGTCACAAGCACTTTTAAGCATCCTAAGAACATGAAATTTGGTGTCATTGTAAATTAGACTTTAAAGATCCCTAAAAAAGGTCTGATTTCCTCTAAAAAGTACCTCGTATGGCCATGCACATCCGGTGTTTTTAGAATAGCTTCATGATACTGTTTAGATATTTCCACAGCATTAGATAATGTCGGAAGTTTTTAACAGAATTCAACAGCTGCTCATTTAGTCCCAGTGAATCCGAAGACGTTCTAATTTTCGGATATTAGAGTATAAGCTATTATGTTTCATTTTCTTAAACAATTATTAAAAATGTCCAGTACTTACTTTTAATTTAGGAGGAATTTTAAGAAAAAATTGCCTATTTTTCTACTTCTTCAATGTATTCAAGAGAAAAAAATGAAACTTGAGATAATAAATAAAATCTAAAGAGTTCATCCAAATTTGAAAAATAACTCATAAAGAACAATATCCGTGACATAATTTTTTTTTAAATAATCCTTCAAGTCAAATATCTTAAACTGTTTAAAAAATGGTACATGAAAAACTTCAATTGTTATTTAATACTACAAGATGTAATAGAAGTCAACTTAAAGGATATGAAAATGAAAGCTGAAACCTTCAGCTTTAAATTAATATAATATTTTTTTAATTTTACCGTAGTTCATCTTGGAGTAAAACAGTTTTTTGTCCATCAGGAGCGCATTTTTTTAGCATCATAGTGACTCGCCTACTTACTATTATTTTAGAAAACTTAACTCTTTTAAATCTCATTTTGTGAGAAAATCATTGCTCTAATAGAAGATATTGTTTAAAAACCCATAAAAATACATTCTAGTTATTTTTCTCTACATTGCCTTATTTTGGAGAAAACTTGCAAAAACTAGAAGTGGTTACATGTTTATCCCCCCCTCCATGAGTTAACCTTAGGGGATGGGGGTGGAGCATTTTAATCACATATGCAGGAGGTCACCCCCATCACATTTCAGAAATAAAATTGCTATTATAAATTTTTTCTCTAATCAAAACCTGTATTTTACTGGGCTATGTTTGAAATTCTTCTTGAAGAAAGATTGAACCTAGATTAGATCGGGCCTTTGAGGCCCAGGTTATTCGTACTAGCAGTCTATATTTTAGGTACTGCATCAATTTTATTAAGGATGAAATTTACTTCATATAGATCGAGTTAGCTACTTATTGATGAGAAAGAGAAAGAACGACATATTGTTAATTCTACTTTTTAACTGTTTTTTATTTACGATTTTTGTATAACCCAGTGGCTCTATTGCCCAAATTAAAAAAATAATTAAAGGGTATGTTGAACTTAAAATGGGAAAAAATTAATCATGTAATAAAATCAGCAAGGAATACGAAAAATTTTTAAATTCCAAAAAAATCAGCCTCTGATACTGGTGTCTGAGCCACTGGTGTAAAAGATCGCCTGTAATAAAAATATGTCTGCACACAATCGATTTTTAATGGAAATTTTGTGATGAAAAGTCTCGAGATAAACCTATCTTTTAATTCTTATTTTAAAAATATTTTATTTAAAATTTGAATAAATGTGCATTTTTATACATCGAAGCGATGATAAGAATTTCCGTAGATAATTTTTCAAGGTATTTATTCAGTATCGTGGCGTACTTCGTGCGTGATTGTGATGAGTGAAAGACAATTTATTAATTATATCGACGTAATTGATGAAAATTTTCCAAATATTTCCAACTTAATAAAGGGGTGAGTGTTTGCAAATTTAAATTTTCTTTTACCACCATAATTTTTAAACCTTTTTTATTAAAAAAATCCAACATTCTGACATTGGAAATTATTAGTAGTTGGAACACAAAAAACAAAGTTTACTAAACTGACCTAATTTAAGGGTGGAAAGTACAGGTTGGAAAAATTCAAAAAATTATGTAGCAACCAAACTATTTTTGAAAAGTCGTTGTCCTAAAGTTATTTGTTTTCGTCAGTTAAGTTTTAAACTTGACCACAAAATTAATTATTTACTTATTTTAAATGCTACATCCTGTATATTTTTACCGTTTGAAAATTGAGGAATGAGTTTGAACATCTCACATGTCATTATCTCAAGAACGGTTCGTCTCAAGGCAACGAAACTTAATACCATTTAGTATCTACACTTCAAGAGGAATCGAAATGTGAAAAATATACAGGGTGTTCCATTTGAAAATATCGAGAAAAATTACATTTCGCCTTTATCACTAGGGTTATGGTTTTCAAAAACTTTAGCACGTATTTTGTAAGTCAACAAACTATTATATCAATGGTTAGTGGTACAAACGGATATGAAAAATCTCCATTACAGCCCTGGCAACAAGGCTACAAAGTTGATTCTATATCATCATTGAAGTGACAATATCTCCAGAACGGTTAGCGATAGATAAAACCTTAAAAAGGAGTATAATTTTGATTCTTTGAAATGTGCAAAAGTACAGGTCAGTTCGGGTCTGTATTTTTTTCTGAATCACCCTGTATGTATCTAATATTTTTTAGTAAATCCAATGATCATTTATTACCATACCAAAATTGGTTTTGATAACTATCAGTTAAGAAGTAATCCTCCGTGCACACAGTAAACATCCTTGTATAATTTGTTTAATTGGTTTTTAAGTCAAACGATAACAGTTCACCCTGTACATTTGAAAATTTGAGGGTTATGTTATTTGTTTTAGTTACTTTATGTAAGTCAATGATTTACATATGAAACGACTCTGCTCAGAAACTTAATTTCACGCTCTTGTGTTTGTTGATACACAACTAACTGTAGCATAATACTAAAGACTCCGACTTGGGTTAACAATTTAATACCCCTTTTCTCTTTAGTTTATATTTAAATTTTATATTTTCCTATTCTAATAAAAACATTTTAGTGCAACATCTCAAAATGTATCGTCAATTTGTTACAACGTGCATTAGACAAATTGTACTTTTTAACAACAAGTTGTAACATTGTTACATCGATTCTTACGGTCGTATTCAACTTTTTAGAGATTTTAATCCTTGCCAAAGGCACATACATTTTCCACGAGCACTTTCTATGGAAGTTCATGTATCTATTATCCTTTTAAATAAAGGATTGGTAGATCGTGCATAAATTCCTATTTCTATACAACCATGTAGATTGATTATTGATTGTTTTAAATCACCTATTAATTTATTGTTCTAGTGTAATTAAATATACAGGGTGTCCTAATAGTATGAACGAATGTTTGTGCTTTAAAAAAAACTTTGATGTGGCCATAACTGCACTTTTTCGTGCTTATTAAAGCTCTTTTTTGGCATAAGTTTTTAAAATGAAAGAAATTGGTTCCATTTCCAGTTAAACCGGAAGTAAAGTTTAAAGTGTTGGGTATTATCAGATAGCTAATTTTACGATCTTTCGAAATGTTGAAAAATATACAGGGTGTTCCTAAAAATTTTTAATTTTTTTGTAATTTCTGGTTTAACCGGAAGCGTTGTGTTAACCAAAAATAGTGTAAAATAGTAGATATTTATAAAATTGATGCGCATTTACCAATTTTCAAGTTTTCATTTTCATTACAAAAGAGATAGCAGGTTTTTCAAGTTTTGACATTCAAAAAATGATAACTCCGGTCCTGGAAACTTCTAAGGAATAAAACGCACGGAATTCGATAGAGAACTGCTATGTCTATAACATATCCAAAAATGAAAAAAATAACTGAAATAATTTTAGAGAAAATCCATTTCAAATCCATTTATCCAATTTTGGCCTTTTAAAGGTAGGCAATTTTGAAACAATTTTAAAAATCGCCTAGGTTAGGACGAAAGCCTTATAAATAATAATTAGCAACCAAGTTATACCCGTTTTCTAAGTACGTAATATGTATACAGTTTCATTATAAATACGACATCTTCTGGGATGCTTATTATACGTTTATGATGAATATTCTGTGAATTTTGTTTTGTAAAATGTTTTATTGTTAGTAACGTTGGTGACTCTATCTACTTGCATTAGTGTCGTGAATTCCCGAATAACTCACCTTGCAAAACAATAATGCAAGTCGTAAACAACGTCATTATAGTCCAACCTTCTCATATGCATCTATTACTTTTTCTACGAGCGTTTATGGTCGCGTGAGTTGACTTTGCTTTAACTTCATAACTTTTTTTAATTTTCTATAAATAATATCCAAGTTGAATCACGTTTGTACCCTGTTTACTTTTCTTTTAATAAAAACTCGGCTTAATTTATCTAGACTTGGCGTTCTGAGCTGAAGTTGTCTACGTATCCAACTAGTTGACCAATCAACGAAGACGAGGTCAGAAAGTGTCCAGCTTTGATTATTTCATTTCAATTTAGGTCTTAAGGCTCGTTCACACACACACACCGGAGCGTGTGAACACACACCGTTCAGGCGGTCTGTACAGGCCAAATCGGAAGGCAAGACCTGTATGTGTCATCGGGCCTTTATGGAGGCGCCACATACACAGGCTCGTCTAGGCAAGGCAAGGTCTGTATGTGTGTGAACGAGCATTTAGTCTTGTAATTTGAACCATTGTATTTCTTGTCCATTGAGTAGGAGGACAGTCTAATGGCATTTTGTGGTTTCAATGTATTATTATTTCCACCTTCTTCAAATCCTGGTATCTCACTGTACATTTACCTACTGGGAACACCCTAGTGACCTTTTAGGGTTGTAATGTCTTACTATTTCAACCATTGCATTTCTTGTGACTCTGATGCCATCCGATTGCTTGTACATCGAGTGGAAGGACAACCTAGTGATCTTTTAGGGTTGTAGTGTCTTACTATTTCATCCATTCCACTTCTTGAGACTCTGATGCTATCCGATTGCTAGTCCATCGAGTAGGAGGCAGCTTAGTGACCTCTTAGGGTTTTAATGTCTTGCTATTTCAACCATTGCGTTTCTTGAGACTCTGATGCCATCCGATTGCTTGTACATCGAGTGGAAGGGCAGTTTAGTGACCTTTTGTGGCTTGAGTTGATGTTAACCTTTCTTTGTCTAGTCTCATACCCTTATTTTCTTTACGAACATTTTACCTTGCTCATCGTAGCACAACAAGGATGTTGACGCTTGTTTGAAAGATAATCAAAATCGATTGCTCTTCTACGTGCGTCTTTACAACGGCTTTGACTTTCTTTAAATAAACCAAACAAAAGCAGAAAATGAAACAATTCTCCAATAAAAAGGAAACATGTAAGGCAGTGAACTGTTTTTGACTATTAAAATTCATAAAGATCTTATTACTACGCCGTAAGTTAATTTATTTAATGGAAAAGACCATTCATTCATTGATCTCTGGTCACTAAAGGAAGGTTGTTTGCTGCATTCCGGTTACCGAATTCGACTGTCGCATGGATGATCAGTTTAATATATTGTTCTACTTCTTCCACATTAACGCTTTACAATTTACAAAAGGACTTAATTCGATTATTTTAAATTGAGTTAATCCTGAATCAAATACAAGAACAAACCGCACAAAAATCAATTTACTATGCCATAAAGCCGTTTGTTAAACGTCAAAGTGCATTAGAGAGTCAAATATTTTTATGATTAACTTACAATTATATACAGGGTGCGTCATTATGTTTTGGAACGACTTTTTTATTTCTTATCTATTTGACTAGATACCATACTGTATATTTGTGCGCATTTTCAAGACAAAAAACTTTCAAACGATATCAGATGTACTATGGTTATTTTGAATGTCCTTAAGGCGCAAAATGGAAATTAAACAGAATATTTAAGGTAAAAGGATCTTACACTAAGAATAAACCTCGGAATAAACAATCTCAAAGACTACTAACAAGAGCATTTAGATATTTCGTAACTCATGTGATAGAATATTAATCAGAGCAGACCATTTTGTATCTTCTAAGTCAGCAGTTTGTTCTTGAAAACCCTTGATTTTACAGGGAATAATCTATTGGAGGAAGTTAGGGCGATTTTAGTGGCTACTTAACGTGTCCCTTGCACGTTATAGAGAATACAGCGATTATTCAATATAGAAGTTTATTTTAAGTTCTCTGCAAAAATATACAGAGGGTTCATTTTTTTTTAAACTGATGGCATAACGAAAACCATCCTAAAGATATCAAACAAACAAAAATTAAATACTTCGTTGTTTTTCAATATTACTGTTAATTTCAAACAGTCTCTCACTGATGCTGCTTAGGAGACTTTTAGTATTTTTACCTCGTAACTAGGTAGTTTTAACACAATCATGAGGAAAAAAATATAGGAAACTTAAAAAATTTTGCCCACTGCTAAGAGTAACTTAAAATCAAAATAAAGAGTTTTGAAGTTATTATTAACCATAGAAAATCGAGTGGGGGGTTATGGGAAACGATGATAGACCATCTAACAGATGATCATGATCGTCATTCGATCATTTACGACAGTTGTTCATAGAAAATTACGAATTAATAAAAGGTCTAGAATAAGAACGCGAGAGTTAGTTATGCTAACTGGCTAAGTTTACAGTTAGACTATCAATTAGGATTGAGAGGGCGAGGAGCCCTAATTAACGATTGATCGTAAGAGAGGCGCGAATTTAACTCGTAATTAAGTGTAATAGGTAATAACAGCAGAATGAATAAGAATTTATTATTGGAAGAAACATGTATTTTCTCTTGACGTACATTTATAAACCTCCAATTATCCTAGTACAACCTGAGAGTTCCTCAGGAGTCACGAGTCCAGTTTTGTCAATACTAGAATACTTCATCGAAGGTACTCCACATTAACGTAGGTACTAACAATGAGACCATTATTGGATGCTCACCATCCAAATCAATAAATGGCAGAAGGGGGCGATTGAGTGGCCTCCTAGTGTACGGTTCAGTACCGTCAGTCGGCCTTGGGGTGTAGTTATGTTGGAGCTGCGATAAGCGCTAAGAGCGACGATTAGAAAGAAATAGATAAAATAAAACATTGCCTTTATTTAATCTGTTTCTCTCTAAAGGCCCGTCCACACACACAGACTTGCCTTCCAGTTTGGCAAGTGCAGGCGGACTGCACACTTGCACAGGCCAAACCAGAGCGTCTGGACAGAGTTCAAGCCGTCTGCACAGACCAAACCAGAAGGCAAGACCTGTGTGTATGGTCTGTCCTTATCGTCACTCTTATCGCGTATCGCAGTTCCAACATAAACGTAGTATAAAGACTCGTCCACACACACAGGCTTGCCTTCCGGTTTGCCTGAACGCTGTCAAGATGCTCCGGTTTGGCCTGTGCAGGCTGCCCAAACGGGCTCAATACCTACACGCTCCGGTTTGGAAGGCAAGCTTGTGTGTGTGGACGGGCCATTAGTCCTGGTAACATATGGCAAGGTTCCTTGCCCGGTTATACGGTCATTATTTTTATTTGAAATTCTATAGCTTCGCTCTCCACAATTAAGGGACAATTTAGCAAAATTTTGGAAACTATAAGGAATAGACAAAAAATAAATAGAAATAATATTATAGGAAATTTTATAAGCTTTCAATTTACTAAGGGTAATATTTCCCCTAGGACCCACCGTTTTCGTGATATAAGCGAATATCCTAAAAACGGGACTATTACACCCCCTCCCGTCCTTAGTCATATAGCTAGGACATAAAGGGGGGACTTTCAGTATTTATATCTCCTAACTACTCCAAACACATTCCTGAAGTAAAAAACTCCACCCTCTTCCATGTCCTCTATAACCCCTTCGTTGACTATAGAGATGTGTTAATCAAGCTGTTTAGGACACCCAGTATAGTAGTAGAAGTTAAATAATTAGCAGCCGAGTTTCGGTTTACCGAATACTCGCTATTTACGTCAATCATAAAATGGAACAGGATTTGGTGGTGTACTTCGAAATAGGTAATTGGTATGGAAGCGAAATTTGAATTAAATTATTGATAGATATATTGAAAGTTAGTGACAAAACGTTTGAATTGTGTCAAATACGTACGTCTATATCGGGAGAATATAAATATTTTTATGTAAGTAAATATGGTTTAGACATCTGGATGTTATTGGCAAGGTGGTAAAATCAGATTGTATCGACATTTTTGACAAATATCGTATGGTTTGGGTTTCATATTGTAGTTCCAATATCGTTTTTTATTTCTTTTGTACGATTTTGATATAAAATATAAAGGCAATAACTAAACTAAACTGACCAATAATTGTCGACCGGTATTCTATATTACAGAGAACCTTTTATGACAGGCAACACTTGCGGAAAACAAATTTGTAGCTAAAATGGGATTAAACCTTTGGTTATTATTTGTGTTCACAAAAAAGTTATATTTTTATGAAAAGCTTTTGTTATTCCGATTATATACACTCTTTTTATTTTTTATTATTTTCCGCAATATTTTCACTCGTAATAATGACTGCTTCAGTTAATTTGTATTTTTTTGTGAAAATTGCAAGCTACAGAACTTCAACTTTTATGATTTAAGACTATGTTTTCTGCAAAAACTTTTGGTGGTTGGGTTCTTTCACTTCTCACAAAGTTTTAATCAATAAATGCTCGCTTTATACTACTAGGAAATGTTTATTAAGATTTTCAGTTTTTTTTTGTGTGTGTTACAATTTTGTATAAATGCTCGAGAGGCAAGTTTTTCTTCTTGTAAAATACTAGAACAATCAGACTTTTTGTCTTTTGTCCGGTCTATCAGAAAATGTATTCAAAACAAATGCTTAGTCCCAAGGGTTTAAATTATTCATAGCCTCCGGCCCTGTCGACTCTTTATACTAAGAGTAAAGATGGTTTTAAAGAAGGAAAAAGGAAGATTAGTACGACCGAGACGTATATGCAATATGTCGTCACTTTAACATCATACAAAGTCGTTTTGGGTGTGGGGAAGAATAAGGGTCGTCGCTCGAGGCAATAGTGCAAGTGCTTCAGGTTATGTATAGAGAGAGGGTTAGTGTGTACAAACAACGTTTTGTTTTGCTTGCCTATTAATGCTTGCTTGCAACTTTAAAGTGGTTCTGTCGGATGGGTTTACAAGTCGTTTTGTGTTTGCATTAAGAAGAGACCGTCGTGTTTTAGGGCTAAGTTATATTTGTTCACTTCCTCATTTGTGGTAACTTTTCAAATCTCACTTTTTTAATTTATCTCTCTCTTTTTGCGGTTTAAACTTTTGTTTAATTAAATGTACAAAAGTTGGCAAATAATTTTGTTGCTAAAGGGTATAAGAATTCAGTTATTAGGACGTCAAAATTGGAGCAAACACTCGAGGTCTTTGAACAGACGATTTCTCGTTGTAACAATTGGAGAGATAAAACGAATAAGGATTAAAAAGAAACAAAAAAAGTTGGGTAGTTGTAGAAGTATAGTTAGTAGTAGTTGTTAGATAATTGAAATACAGAACTGGACGTCTGCAAATACGAGAGTTTACCCTAATAAATTCCAAATTCTACAAACTCCAAGTAACATGTAAGTTGTTTTGAGAATGCCAAACAATCGTTTAGTCGACTATTGATTTTGACAATTGAACTTTATAAGAATTTCAATGTTTTTCCTTGCACTAAAAAGATATTGAAGTTTAAACTTAATAATATATCCATAAAGTATGCTTTGTTATAGCAATACCAACAGTAAACATATCTTAATAAAAGGAAAGTGGTCTTACGATTTATCGATTTTCTTTGGCCAATAAAATTTTATTTTTACAAAATATTGATGATGCGACTTATTTATTTACGTGGCAAATTGACCAAAGAAGAAATATCAAAATATTCGAGACTTTTTTTAATCAAAATGCTCTTCCAAGATTTTCTTTACTTGCTCATAAACTCTTCCTCAACTCCTTCACACCGTGCAAAAGCTTAGATTTGCCTGATTAAATTTTTATGTTATCAAAAACACTTTCTCTTAAACAAACTCTCATTGCTCCAGGAAAATTTATAAGATGTAGATGTCTTCTTCTAGATTTAGACTTGGTCAAGAGATTTGATATCTCGAGCTCTTGCTTGAAGAGATTAAACAAGTAGTTGTAGCTCATGTTAAATGAGTGGCCACATCGACGTACCGCACCTCGCACTGTTCCTAGTCCCACTAAAAAAACTAATAAACCATTGCCTCATTTATCTCTTTAGTGCGATGCTAAGTGCGGTGGTACGGGCAATGCGAGGTGCGGTGGGTCGATATGGCCACGCACTATTGCATTTTCCTTAGTTCGTTTGAATTTATTTAATCAACCAACGTTCTACTTGCTACGCTACCGTAGTCTCGACTAGACATTGTTCACCGACAAGATGCAGCTAAGCCACTCCCTAAAAATGTCTGTGAAATAAGGCTGACGCATGTCAATTTATTCTTGTGTGAGTGTTGGAAAACAGATTTTCAAAATTCGACCAATAGAAAGCTTCTATTCGTATATCGCGTGCTTTTTTTGAGAGTGGCTTAGCTGCATATTCTCGGTGAATACTGTGAATAGCGTGTAGTATTTTTAAATATATGAATAGTCGTCTTAATAATTATATTGAAAAATAATCAGAAAGCTATATTCCTCTATACGGTATTCATCCAACAGAAATAGTGAAGCCACTCCCACAAAAAGCGCGCGATATTCGAATAGAATTTTTCTATTGGTCGAATTTTTAAAATCCGATTTACAATAGTCACCAAAGAATTCGCATTTGTCAAACTTATTCGACAGATCTAATCTATTTCATTCCCGTGTGTTTTGTATCGTGTGAAACTGGTTGTTGCGCTCATCGTTCTGCGCAATCATAAATTTTTGGGGCGTGGCTTCACTATTTCTTTTGAATGAATGAACTATAGTTAAGAATATAAGTAGGAGCAGGGGCGTCCAAGAGGGCCCCCCGACCGTTGTCACCTTCCCTCAAATTTAATTTTTGACCTTGAGACGACAAAAATTAGGCAAACCCCAGAGCTCCCCTGTAGACGTTCTTTTAGAGATGTCGATTAAATTTTAGCCCTATTACTAAATAGAGGCTTTGCCATTAACTTTGCACGCGACCCCCTGTACTGCTTGTTACGCCATTGAGTAGGTTGTGGGTCTGTACGTTGCGAATATGCGTTGTATTTCTTTTGATAATTTCCAGCATCTCTTCCATCTTGTAGGTGACCTCCCTGCTTAGGAGCTTCAATTTGAGCTTTCCATCTTGAACAATTTTCCCCATTCGATTTTCTGACAAGCGTGTTAGTTTCATCCTTTTCTTCTTGAAAGACTGGCCAGGTCGGTAGCTCATCAATTGCTGACAGAGCCAAACGCTTTTAGAGGTCAAGTATCATTTATTAATAAACCTAACATCCCCCACTTGACTGTTTATAAACGAAGGTAGTGGAAAATTCTTCACTATAGAAAATACACAGATAAAATGCCGGTGAGATGTGTTAATTTGCAGTAATAAAAAATGAAATGGTACTCATACTCATAGACCTCATGATAAAAGGGACCCCCAAAATATCATTTAGTATAAAAATTTGTTATAAAATCGATTGTTAAAGTAGAATGATTATTAACGGTGTGTATGGACCCCACTCTGGATATTGCGGTAGGGCCCCCAAACTCTTAGTTACGCCACTGGTCATTGGTCTTTTCGTATTCAGCCGTACCGCAACAAGCAGACCCGTTTTAGACTTGATAGGACCCTGCTGCGGTTTTATACTGTCCATTGTCAAGGTTATCACAATGTAGAAGCAAGCACATGTGCTGAAGACAAAAACCAATTATCACAGTCGTCTCACGACTAGATCAATCAGTAGTCGGTGTACCCAGGCTGTTGGAATGAACAATAGCCTCAGATTTCTGCTCTTTCTTTCGATAAGGTTTAGGGATTGAGTGAGATGGGGCAGAACCACCTGGCCTAACCTAACCTCGGATAAAAGCAGAAATAGTATTTATATTTCTTGTTAATTCAAAAATGCTTTCTTTATTACTTGAAGATTGTTGATTTTTCTAGGGAAGGGGAGGGAGCAAAAGCCAAATTACAGCTATTGCCGACAGGATCAAATGAAGCAAGATCAACTCTGCATCTTCTCGATTGGGGAAAAATATTGAGAACGTGTCTTTGTACCTTTAATACTTCGATAGGTGGAATCTCTTTCTAGCAATTACTAGGAGCTTTGGACCTGCCTTGCATCGATACAAAATTTATTTTTCTTAGCACAATTTTTTCTGTTTTTCTCAACCATTCGAATTCAAGCATTCAAAGACGATAAATCGCCGCTTTGCTTCTGCACCTAAAGTCATTTTGTATTCCTTTGGTCTTGTCTACCTCTTACTAGTGGGTCCAATAAATTTCCTAGGGATTTTATCGTGGCGACGATCTTTTCTTTTCAGATTCAAGACTCCAGATTACTTAGAAGCTCAATTTAAACAAAAAAGAACTTAAGGCAGAACTTTCCACCCTCTATTATCTTAGGAATGCTCGACTTTCTTTAACTTTTTTAAGGGTTGGACACATTGGACATATTGGATGCATTCACCGGACGTAATAGTTGTGGACAGCTACAAAATCGTTCGGTGACCCACCCCTGCTTTGAGGGGTCGCCATTTTATAGAGCGCAGTTGCGCTAGTGATATAGCAGTTGGTAGCTGTTCCACAACTGTTACGTCCGGTGAATGCACCCATTGTTTAACACCAGCTACCACAACTAAAAACTAAAACCCCTTATGGTACCTACAATGGTTAAGACGTTTAAAATTTAGTGGTGATAACTGTTGATAGACGATGGCTCCAGTGTGCTCAACCGCTTAATATTTACAAAAAAATTATGCTTTAATAAGTTTTCTGCATAAAATCGTTTATTCAAAATTAATTCATATGCTTAACTAAAGAATAATTGAGTAAATCGTCAAATCACTTGACGTTGAAAATTTAGCCTTCATAATTCACTTCATTGAACACCAATCAACAAAATTGGTTTAGTTGTGATTAAATTTTTTTTTCTATAAGAAAAGCAAAAAATTGAATCGCTTTACTAATATCGTCAACAACAAGTTTTTATGTTACTTTTTTTCTTTGTTAATTCGTTACTCCGATAAACTAGATTAGATGAGTAGATTATCAAAATGATACTGTTTCATGAAGGGTTGCATAATTAATTTACAATGTTGCAAGTAATAGAAAATAATAATACAATGGGGTTGTTACTTGAAAATTTATAAACGTTAATTCTACGATATTATACATAGAGAATATACAGGGTGTTTTTTTTGCAAATTTTAGTCTTTTGATTAGTACGTGAGCCGTACTGGATACTAGCATATTGAATGTTGGGGAAACAAATTGAATCAATTTGAAGAGCAAATAAAGAAGTAGGGGTAAAATAATTTAATGGATTCTAAACTTAATATTTTGAATGCAGCTAACAATCAATTAAAACTTAAATTTGATTATTTTAAAATTAGTTCTAACCCCTCACTATTAACGTTAATTTTTCCACCCCTATAACGGTTTTCATCAATACAGGGTGATTTTTTAAGTTCACCAACATTGATTAAAAAGTTGCAGGTTTTGGTGAGCTTTAAGAATTCGTTTAGAAAATTTTAAATGTCAAAATGATTATTGAGATAACGTAAAAAAACTGAAAATTGGAAATTTAGTTTTTTGACTGTAGTTTCAAAATGGTTTACTTTAAAAAAAGTACCTGAGAAAAATTTTTAAGGGGGTCAAAACAGCTATCAAACGATACTAAACTCGACATTTTATCACATTGACGCTAGACGTCGCGACGTTCAACTTTTTATTTTTTTTAGGGAGACCTATATTATTGTGATTACAGTAAATTACTCAGTTAAATAAATTCGAACACTAAACGAGAACTTTTAATCTTATACTTTTTTTGAAACAAAACACTAGGTCTCTATAAAAAACAAAAAATTGAACATCGCAACGCTTAGCGTCGGTATGATAAAATGTCGAGTTTGGTATCGTTTGATAGCTCTCTTGACATCCTCAAAATATGCCTGAAATTTTTTTTTCCAAAGTAAACCATTTTCAAACCACAATCGAAAAATTAAATTATTAATTTTCAGTTTTTTTGCGTTACATCCAGAACCATACCGTTATAGTTGGAAATAGTTTAGAACAAAGTATTTTTGTTTTAAAAGCTTTCATTTATATAAGAAAATCAATTTCCATAATATATTAGAAATTTCTGAACTGAATAGCAATTATAAACTAACAGAAACTAATAATAGAATTTCCCTTTAATCCAATATAGCTGTGTAATAAATAATTTCCAGCTCCTTAAAAGCTATTATAACGAAACTTTATTATTATTTTATATAATTTTACGACGTTGTAGAAGAATGCAACTATGTAAATTGTCTCATTCTTCCCAAATTTTTTGCTAAATCATTAGGAAAAACAAAAAGAGCAAGTTTATTTCAAATCTCTTTAAAACAACAGAGAAACTTTACGATAAAGACTGATTTATTCTAAAGCTCCAAAGATCGGATAATGCTAAAATGTAGTAAAACAGGAACAATAAATAAATCAATTTTTATTGTAAGAGTTTTTCAATCAAAAATTACAAAAAAAGGAGAGGAAAAAAGAAGGTATACCGGAAAAACTTTTTCACGCTTTGTTTTGTTACCTAATCACGTAACAGATTCCTTTCCTATTTTTCAATTAGAATACGCACGAATTAATCCAAACTTTTTGATTTGAAGGAGCTTAAATTGATACAGGAAGCATTTTTAGTGGAAGAAAAAGAGTAAAATAAGGGGTTAGAAAAGGTGAGATAAAATGCAATATTTATGATATGTAAACTGTATTTCTTTGTGGAAGAATAGGATCGTGATCGATGAACGACCACCCAGTTCCAGTTGGATATGCAACTATGCATTATTCATTCCACACTACGAAAAGCAGATATTTTGGCCATCCTCGTATCCTTATCCGATCGACCAACTTCATGCTCATCTTGACTTCAATATTTCTACCAAAAATAAAATTTTAGTCCAAATGTAAATCAAATATTCATTTTATACATGAACTGAAACTAAATTATCCATTTCTATAATACTTCTCTTATATGTCTCGTCAAATTTTTTTTCTCATCAAATTATTATTCCGGCGCCATTTTGATATAAATTTTCCTAACTAAAATGAAAATAAAGTTTAAATTTCCTAATTAAAATTATCGATTTTTGTCGATTGTTTTTATTTTCAATTGTAATTAAAAAGGAATTTTTTTATACTTTCTCGTACTGACTAATTACAAACTACTGCTCCGTGGCGAAAGTTATTATGACACGGAAAATAAATTACCTACTACAGTTGGAAAATTTTAAGGATAATTTAAACTTTATTCCAGAGCACAAAAATTACAAAACTTTATTGTTTCTTCGAGGGGACTACATGTAAAATGCATAAAAATTGGAAATTTAAATTTTTAGTCAAAAATGTTCGCTTGAGAAACAATTATTTTTTTAAATATGTTATTTTGATCCTGCATGTTGGAATATATTAATGTTAGGATGAGCTTGGTTTTTAATTTCGAGACGACGTCGAAAAATCATGATTTAGGCGAGACGTTTTGTCTCGGGTCAAGAGATAGTAACAGCAATGGTGGAAGGTCCAGCAGGAAACTTCTTAGTTTGTTCTGCGTAAATTCTTATATTCGGTAGATATTGTTAGAAGTTTCAGTGTCCTGTAAGAAGGCCTGTTACCTGTTAATTTCGAGACGAGGCCGAAAATCGTGAATTAGGCGAGACGTCTCTTCTCAGGAGGAGAGATTGCAGCTTAGTAACAGCAATCGTGGAAGGTACAGCAGGAAATCCGCTTTCTGAAAGACCTATCAAGAGATGGTACCATAGCTTCCACGATAGGCATTTTCTTGCTCTTTACAACCCTTCTTAGTTTGTTCTGCGTAAATTCTTATATTAGGTAGATATTTTTAGAAGTTTCAGTGTCCTGTAAGAAGGCCTGTTACCTGTTAATTTCGAGACGAGGACAAAAACTCATGAATTAGGCGAGACGTTTCTTCTCAGCAGGAGAGGTTGCAGCCTAGTAACAGCAATGGTGGAACATCTAGCAGGAAATTAGCTTTCTGAAAGACCTTTCAAGCTATGGAAGGATCGCTTCCATGATAGGCATTTTCTTGACCTTACAACCTTACTAAGGTTGTTCTCTGTTTATTTTTATATTAGGTAGATATTTCCAGACGTTTTATTGTCCTGTAAGAAGGCCTGTTGCCGTTTAACCTGAGATCTGTTGCATAATTTTTAGCCCAATTAATTTCACTGAAAGAAAAGGTTGAAAACTTCTAAACAAACCACCCAATAAATGCAAAACAAGAAGTTTGCGCTAATTTTTCGACTAGTTAAGTCGATTAAAGATTATTGAGAGGTCCTTCAAGGAACAACATATTGTCGATTTTTCAATTAACGATTATAGGAGCCCCTTTTCGGTGTAATGGAAAAACCAACAAATATCCAGCATTGGTGAACATCTAACAGGATACGCTCAATCTATTTCGACCGGTCCAATCGAGTGCAAACTTATCGAGTTAAATTATTTGAAATTTTTAGCATAAAAGATTTCCCTTTTTTCCAAATAGTAGATCTCGATACGCTTTTTCTTTTATAAAAAAGTAAATTTTCTAAATATCTTTAATTTATGTTTTTTTCTTTCCACGTAAACAAATAATTCACTTTGAAAATTTTTCGTGGGTACAAATTGAAACTTAAAATTAGATAGACCATGTGAAAGTTGATAACAGGAGAGAAAAGTGTTTGGTAAATCATGTAGAAAACGATTTATGACGTGACTGATAAAGGTCCGTCTTACTACAGAACAACTAAATTGTGTTACTACAACCTAAAAAGATTTATTCTAAACCACGTATCTAACTTAGCAAAGACAGCAAAATCTACAGCTTGGTTCAAATTGATTTAAGATTGGGGATTATGTGCACAAACAAGAAATTTTTACACACAATTACCTACCCCAATAAATTTGAATATTTAACTACAAAAATGTTCTTTTTTTAATGTAGTAATTTTACGATTTTTGCATACACGGGGGTTGTTCAATCGGAGTTCGTATTCAGTAACGTTGGAACGGGTGTCTCTCAAGGAGTTGTGTTTAGTTCAATTTTACGTAAGCAATCAGCAATTTTGATAAACTGTCAACACTCTAAATTAGCTCTTATTTAGGGCCTTAACTAATATCCTTTTATTCTTCTGATCATGAGCAATATTCATAAACTCTCCGCCCTCTAAACAGACCCATATTTTTACCAAAAAAATTTATATTGTAAAAAATTAAATTCTTTGGTTACTAGGAAAGTCTTAATTGTGAAGGAGGGGGTCAACAAGAAAGAAGTCTTTTACGGTGTTAATCATGGGCTGGAATAGCCGGACCATGTCGGTTGGCATGGTCGGTGGCTAAAACGTTACAATTGATTAAGATCGACTTTCAGCAAATTTTGTTGTATGTCCAACTCCTTATGAATAAAAAATTTGTTAAGTGCCTTCACAAACGTCAAATAACCACAGGTACTTATCCAACCCATGGCGAAACTTCAATAGTATAGCAATTTAGGTCGTATTTCAAAAACAAATTGGAATTACTAATTTAAGCTTTTCACGTCCACTTTGTTACGTATGCGAGTTAGATTGAATGGTATTTATAGCCGTTACTGTCTAAATGGGAACCTTTCGCTAGAGTAACCTATTTAATAGAATTCGGTATAAAAATTTGTAAAGCGAAATTATCGTAGAAGGCGACACAAAAAGCATTTAAAAAAGCTGCATTGTAGAAAATTGCCAAGAAAGTACAAGCAGGGGCGACTTGATGCGAGTTAAGAGCCCTAATCGTTCCACAATGCAACTTTTCAATTACCCCGACAATACGTCCCTAAATTTGCACTAACTTTAAATGATGGGGGGTTTTAATCCACTATAAAAGTACATTTATTGTATTTTTTATTCAACAAAAATTGCATTAATGCGAAAAACAGGCAACTCATTTTAAAATCGTAAAATATTTTATAGCTACTCTATGTTATGTTAGGTAATTGAAGTTAATTATTAATCGTTCATTTCAAATAATAGTTATTGTAACATAAAATTGCTCTACAGTGTACTTAATTTTATTAATAAACAATACTTCTGCCCAATTATTGATTAAACGAAGTGCTTTAACCTGTTTGAATTAATTTTTGATCAAAATCAATGTAGGTGTTGACGTGTGGAGGAATTGATTAAGCTTTCAAATTGAACATCGTATACCTACTATTTATAATTTGTAAAGTTAATTTTATTCCGATCGGCTGTTATACATTAATCGCGTAATATAAATTTTCCAATTGATGCTTTAAACATTTTCCCAAACAGGGTTTCCACAAGGTATGGAATATATCAATTATCTCGACGTATAAAAATATTTTGGGCAGATCCTCTACATCGTGTAACGATGCCAAATTTTATCCGGATGCTGGACTCAAATACTGCCACAGTATTACAGCATCCTGGAAATTTTGTATCATTTAAAGCAGCCACTTGTCATTTTTTATAGTTTTTCCCTTATTCAGCTCTTCAAACTCTTCTATTTGAGCCTAATCTCAAAGAGATTGGTGCAATCTACCCAATTTTAATTTTTGTACTTACACTATCAGCGTTATCAGTGATAACAGCCGATTTTCTTGTAACTTGGCAACCATAAGAATTTGGGCCCGCTGTTGTTCTTTTTAGGTTTGGGGGTTTAACTCAGAGGTCCGTTTTTGCGTCAAAAGTGAGGTCTGGTGGTCTGGAAGAACAGTGGCCGAGTCATATAGTTATCCCATCGGAGATTTGTATTTAGTTGGTTTCCTTTTATATATTATCAAAATATATTATCAAAATAACGCCTTTTACCATACAGTGTAAGGCTACAAACTCCAAATTAACTACAACTTCATAACAAATAAAACATTAAATTTCTTTACATTCGTTGAATATACTATAAAAATAATAATGTGTTATCCACCATACCCAATACTTCCAATCACTATGCTGTCAACCGTATCCCTCCATTCTTTTTTGTTTACTGCTAATTTCTTTGCCGATGACAGCGTGAGGCCCTTCTTACTTACTATCTTTTCTAATACATTGTTCCACTTTGTCCTGGGCCTTCCTCTTTTTCTCTTTGTTATCGTTCCAGCTTCCCACACTTTTTTCACCTGTCTTCCGTCCTTCATCCTACTTATGTGCCCAAACCATTTTAATTGATTCTGTTCTATTACTCTCAAAACTGCTTCTACTCCCATCTCCTCCCGTATCACCGTACTTCTAATCTTGTCTTTTCTAGTTACTCCCTTCACTCTTCTTAGATACTTCATTTCCATTGCCTGGACTCTGCTTTTCTGTTTCTTTGTCAAGACCCACGTTTCCGAACCAAAAGTTAATATCGGTCTATATACTGATTTGAATACTTTTACTTTTGTATTTTTCGTTACTTCTCTTTTACTAATGAAACTTTTGCTTAACGCTCCATATACTTTGGCTGCTGCTTTAATTCGTTCGTTTAGTTCCGTCTCTTGTCTTCCCTTCTCTTCCAACACTATTCCTAAGTATTTAAATTCTGTCACTTGTTGAATTTCATTTCCGTTTATCTGTATGTTTGTCTTTCTTGTTTTGTTGGATACCACCATTACCTTAGTTTTCTCTTCGTTTATTTTCATATTCCTTTCCAACAATGCATTATTCCAAACTTCCAAGCTTCTTTGCAGTTCCTTTTCACTCCCAGCGAAGATTGCCAGATCGTCCGCGAACGCACACTCTGTAACTTCTACTCTTGACATGTTTCTGTAACCCACTTGCAGTTTCTTTACTTTTTTACTTTCTACTTCTTTCATTACTTCATCCATCATCAGTATGAACAGGGTTGGGCTTAAACAACTTCCCTGTCTTAGTCCTTGTTCCGTTATAAATTCCTCCGATTGTATATTTTCGAGCCTCACTACATTTCTACACACCCTGTACATACTTTTTATGGCTCTGGTCAACTTTTTGCCTACTTTTCTGGTGTTTAAAATGTCCCATATCTTCTGTCTCGGTATCCGATCGAATGCTTTTTCCAAGTCTACAAAAGCCACAAAAGCCTCCAGGTCTTGTTCGAGTATTTTTTCCGTTATTTGTTTTATGCTAAATATATGGTCCTGAATGCTATATCCTTTTCTGAAGCCGCTCTGTGAGTCTTTCAATGTATGTTCTACTTTTCTTTTTAATCTTGCTTCTAGGATCCGTTCGAATACTTTAGCCACTACACTAATCAAAGTTACTCCCCTGTAGTTATGACAATCTTTTTGGTCCCCTTTTTTGAATATAGGTACTATTATTCCTACTTCCCAATCCTTTGGCACTCTTTCCAGGTCCCATATTCTTCTAAAAAGCTCTGTTATCATTTCTATTCCTTCAATTCCCATAGCTTTCAACATCTCTGGTTTAATTCCGTCTACACCCGCCGATTTTCCTCTTTTCATCTTTTTAATAGCTTCTATTACTTCCTCTGTACCTATTTTTTCCTCTTCCTCTTCGTCTATACTATTTTGACTTTGGTTGTCTTGGTTGCTCAACTCTACTTGTTCCGTTTGACTTCTTGTTACACCGAGTAAGCTCTCAAAATATTCCTTCCATCTTTCGCTTGCCTTTTTCTCGTTTGTTATCAGCTCTCCGTTTTTGTTTTTTATACCTGTTGCCGCGGCTTGCTTTCTCTTTCTTAATGACTTTACTATATTGTAAAATAGTTTCTGGTTTCCTTTACTCTTATCCTCCATTCGCTCTCCAAATTCTTCCCACGCCCTCTTTTTTGCTTCACTTACTAATTCCTTTACCTTCTTTCTTTGGTTTTTGTACTCGTTGTATTCCACTTCTGTTTTCTTACTTAAATATGTTTTCCAATTATTCTTTTTTATTTCTATCTCTTTCTTTATTTCCGACGTCCACCACGATGTTTGCTTTTTACTTTTGTTTACTTTAGCTGTTCCACATACTTTCCGCGCTGATGTTATTACAATGTTTTTAAATGCCAGCCAAATTGTTTCTTCATCTCCTTCCATTGCCCTCTCCCAGCTTTCCTCCACCTCGCAGGCCATCTGCGCCTGGTATGCCTCTATTGTTTCTTGCTCATTCAGTTTGTATGATTTTATTGTCTCATATTTTACCTTGTGCGTATTTTGATCTTGCATTTTTCCTGTGCTTCCATCGATGTCTTTGATTGTTGCTACCAAAAGATAATGGTCACTATATATTTCTGCTCCTCTTCTTACTTTTACGTCATTAACCATAATCCTGTCTTGTTCTTCTACCAGTATATAATCTATTATTGACCTTTCTTTTCTGCTTTTGACTTCCCTTGTGTACTTGTGTATTTCCTTATGCTTAAAGAATGTGTTTGCTACTATCAATTGATTTTCGACACAGAAATTTATTAATCTGTTTCCATTGCTATTCTTTGCTTCTTCTCCATATTTTCCTACTACTTCTTGCGATGCACTGTCCGGTTTTCCTACTCTACTATTTAAATCCCCTACTACAAATATTTTTCCTTTACCATTCTCAACTGCTATATTCAACTGCATCCAGAATAAATCCTTGATTTCTCCCGCGTCATTTTCATTAGGTCCGTATGCAATAATTATTGTCATTTGTTCTCGGTCCATCTTAAACTCCAGTACCATTATTCTTTCATTTATGTGCAAACGCTTTTCCAGTCTATTCCGCCACCCCTTCCCCACTATACATCCCACCCCAGCCCTGGCCCATTTATCTTGATCAACACCTCCATATACCAGCAGATTTCCTTCTTCTAATTCAATCTCTCCGTTGCCCTTTTTCTTAGTTTCTACCACTACTAATATATCCAGTTTCTCCTTTATAAATTCCTCATTTAATTCTGCTTCTTTTCCACTCAGTCCTCTTATGTTCCAGGTTGCTAATTTCCAAACTTTTTTCTTCTTATCAACTCGTATTCCTTGTCTTTGCGTGTCCGTCATCGTTGTATCCTTGTTCCTTTCTACTTCTATTGTCTTTCGCCGTTTTTTGACCCCCTAGTTATCCCCTCTTCTTCGTATGTTAGTATCTCCATTGTTTTCTTCTCTTCATCCCACTTCCATACCTGCCCGTCTACAATCAATTTTTGGTACCCAATTTTAACTTGCTTTCCATTTTTCTTAACCTCTTCTGCTCTATTCCTGATGTATCTCTGTATTTCCCTTTTCTTAACTGTTTGGTCGTGGTTTATGAATATTTTCTCCCCCCTTATATTTTTTAGTTTGCTTTTATTTTCCATAACCTTTATCTTATCCTCCCGTCCCAGGTGTATTAGGCAAGCTCTCTCTCCTATGGTTTCCTTTTATAGCATGTTTATTTTTCTTTTGAAGAAAGTGTTTTTTTGTACGTGCCATTTCGGCCCCCCGTCTTCAACTGAGCGACGCTTAAGAGAGATTTAATGCAATACCCGGTTTCCGGTGTTACATTTGGGGCTTTAAAGTTTCCAACACCCCTCCCGCCCCTTCTGCATTCTAACCCCACATTTGGGCTTACAATCGTGTTCAAATGAAAATTACTATCGGAATAGGTTTCTACGAGTCCTCACGCAGATCGCTCAAAATCGAAATACCCGTATGATGACCCACCCTGTATATCTACTATAAAATTTAAATTATGTAGTCTTTAAAGGGCTCAAATTGTCTCTTGGAGTTTTATTTTGTTAGTAAAAAATTTTCATTACCAAATTTAGTTAAAATGCACGCAAATTTAGAAAAGCTTCGTGCTAAGAAAATTTATTAGTTATATCTTGGGTGTCGTAATTTTTCCTAGTCTAATTTATCATTTACAACTAGCCAAGCTATAATTAATTTAACATGCAAAGACACGGCCATAAATTTATAAAGGAACGAAATTAATTTATTTTCTTGGCGATTGTAATAAAAACTTGTAATTCGTAATATTATTCTTAGTCAATGAGATAATGTAGAGTGAGAGAGAGAGAGAGAAAGAAAAAACCAATTTCTTAAGTCTATATTTTAGAAAATCTATAAGCCGTGATTTTTTTTTGTATTTTCTAAAAACGCAAGGGCAGAAAAAACAACGAATATATAAATAATAATTTATTAGATTTTCAACAAGAAAATAGATAGAATTTTCGTGTCGTTTGACATGTTCTCGACTATTATACTCTTCTTGTTAAAATTATACTTTTTGAAAGGATTAATACTAATAATGTCAAAAAAATTAATTAAAATATAAAGAGATACTTGTTAGAATATCGGATTCGAAAACAAAACGAAAGAATGAAAATGAATGCGCGAGTTAGGAAAAATGACTAGAGGAGAGAATAAATTTATTCAACTACAAACGATTTATTATTTGGAATAATTTTTCATTACAAAAGAAATGCTAACTGAACGCCTCCTAATTGGATAAATTTTCAATATCTCACAAGAAAAAGAAAATTTATGCCATAGAAATTATTGCTCTGCTTTTTTGCAGGAAAATCTTTTTTTATTTTTAAAAGAAAAAACAATTTGTGTATCAAGTTACTTAAGTTACATATAGTATTTAAGTCCACTGCCACTCTGAGTCACTAAAGGTTCGTTCGCACCTCACTTTTACTTATGGAAAGATTTTTATTCCTCTTTTTTATCTAATCCCTTACATACACAGTATTACTTCGTTTCGAAGCTGATCTTAACAATGTTTAGCAGAACAAAAAGTGTAGGGGACAAATAAAAATGTAAATAACGATGTCCATTTTGTTTATTGGTCTGAGGTTCAAACATACGAAAGAACATCGTAACGTAATGCTGGTGCTGACGTGGAATAGTACGCCACCCCCACTAAGTTTAAAAAGTCAGCGAATTATCGCCCATTTTGCAAATGTACCCCATAACGTTTGTTTGATGTAAAAATAATAAGAAAGCCGTAGAGCTGCTGTACGACCAGCGATTGGTGACTCACGGTCACTAGGTCTTCTAGGGAACCTGATTCCTTGCCTACACATTTAACCTAATGTGGGGGGGGATATCGACTTTTTTACTACAATATTTCATCGGAAATGCGCAGTAAGGTTCGAAAGAGATAGAGATATTAAAAAGAGATAGAGATAGATAGAGTGGGGGAAGTATGTGTTTTGTATTTAATTTGTTATTTTATAGTTAAGGATCAGAGAGGTAGATGAAAGCAGTTGAAGTTAGTTGATGAATGAAATGTCAAGTTAATATTTAAATAAAGTTAATTTAATATTGAATTAAAGATTATTAATAATAAAAACATTACATGGCGCAGTCAAATTAGGATGTTTATAAAAGAAACCTATAAAGAAAAAAATTTAATAAATGATAATACAGTGTGTAGAAAAATTTAAAAATTTTTAAAATACGCATACGTAGCAAAGAAAACAAAAATGAATTCAGGTGGACTATTTGTACTACCAACCCCATTGCTGTTAATAGGAAACTTAAAAGAAAATTGGAATAAATTCAAACAAACGTTCGAAATTTATATGAATGCCACTGGTTTTGGAGAAACATCAGAAGCACGACAAACTGCTATATTATTAAACTTAATTGGGAGTGACGCAGTGGAAATAAATAATACATTTAAATACAGAAAGGGAGAAGAAAACAAAATAAAGATAGTACTTGAAAAATTTCAAAACTATTATAATCCAAGGAAAAATATCTTACACTCAAGATTTTTATTTTACAATAGAAAGCAAGAAGAAGGGGAAAATTTCGACTCCTTTTTAATAAACGCGCAAAAATTAATTAAAGATTGTGAATTTAAAAATGAAAAAGAATTATTAAGAGATAAAGTTGTATTGAGGAGTAATGACATGGAAACAAAAAAGAAAATGATTAAATTAGAAGATGTGACAGTGGAAGTGGCAATAGAAGCGTTTAGAGTTGCAGAAATGTTAAGAAAGGAAATACAAGAAGTAAATAAAGGTATCAATAAAACTGAAGAGGTAAACAGAGTAAAGATGGAAGTAAACAAAAATGAAAAATTTAACTATTTGAAAAAAAGAAATGAAGGCGAGAGTTTCAGATTAAGTAAAGAATGTTCAAGGTGTGGAAGATTGCATAAATACAATGAATGTCCGGCATTTGGAAAAATTTGTACAAATTGTCAGAGAATGGGCCATTTTTCTAGTAAATGTTTCTTTGCAAATAAAAAAACGGATTTTGTGAGAGCCACAGAAGAAGATGATGATTATGAAGAAGAAGAGTTTGTTAAAGAAGATTATTTCGTCGAAACAATTACGAAAAGAAATGTAAATGTAGTGCGATGGGAAGAAAAAATTGCAATTGAAAATACCATTATTAAATTTAAAATAGATAGTGGTTCTGATGTCAACCTAATTCCTTATAATTTATTTAATGAAATAAAAAGAAACTCCACAAATCAAATCAAATTAAAAAATAATCAAATTAGTTTAAGTGGTTATGGAGGTTATCCAATTAAGGTATATGGAACAGTAGAATTAAAAGTAAAGACTGAAAAAGGAAGTAACAAAGAAAATTTTGTGATAACCGAAAAGGGATTTGTACCACTTTTAGGATTAGAAACCAGTGAAAAGTTAAACTTCATCAAAAGAAAAGTAATAAATAGTGTCAAACAAGAAGTAAATAAAGATAAGGTTCTAGAAAAATATGAAGATATATGTAAAGGAATAGACTGTTTTCCTAATAAATACAACATAAAAGTTAAATTAATAAATCTACAAAACAGAGTAAAGATGGAATTGGAGAGACTTTGTAAACTAGACATAAAAGAAAAGAGAAATGAGGCGTCTACATGGGTGAGTCGTTTAGTAATAGTAGAAAAACCAAATAAAAGTTTGAGATTATGCACGGATCCAAAAGAATTAAATGATAATTTAAAGAGTGAATTACAAAATTTTACAGAAAGTGATCCAGTATTAAAAAATTTAATAAGTGTCATAAAAAATGGTTGGCCTTCATCTAAGACAAAATGTCCAATGAATATTAAGTTTTATTATACTAAACAAAACGACATTGTTTACCAAGATAGGTTAATATTGTACGATCATAAAATTGTAGTGCCAGTGAGGTTACAACCAAAATTATTAAAATGGATTCATAATTCTCATTGTGGTATTGTAAAAACCAAGAAAAGAGCAAATTCCTTATTTTATTGGCCTGGTATAAATGATGATGTGAAAAAAATTGTTGAAAATTGTGACTTATGTCAAAAATATCAAAATCAAAATGCAAGACAGCCAATGAATGTGCAGGAAATACCAGTTGCGGGAACTGAATATTCACCATGTCAATTGAATTTCAGTCGAAGAACAAGAACAAAATTACCAATAACTAACGAATTGTTGAAACCAAGGATAACTTCCAATTTAAATGAGATATTTAAGCAAAACAAAAATAAAAGCAAAGTGTATTACGATAGAAATGCAAGAGTTAGAGAAAATAATTGTGAACTTGGTGAAAATATTAGGTATCAACAAGAAGGCATTTGGAAGCGTGGCAAAGTAGTGAAGGTGTATGAAGAACCAAGAGCGGTGGATGTGCAGGACAATAATACAGGTAGAATGAAGAGACGAAACACAGTTGATATCAATAGAACTAGGTGTGGAAGAATAGTGAAACCTTTAAAAAAATTAGATTTTTAAATTTCTTTAAGGGGAAGATGTTTTGTATTTAATTTGTTATTTTATAGTTAAGGATCAGAGAGGTAGATGAAAGCAGTTGAAGTTAGTTGATGAATGAAATGTCAAGTTAATATTTAAATAAAGTTAATTTAATATTGAATTAAAGATTATTAATAATAAAAACATTACAGTATGGTAAGGATTTGTTTAGAGAAATGGGGAGTGGGGGTAATAGGATAGGGATTGGTTTTGAGAAATAGGCGTGGTCTGTCACCATAGTTCCCATGTGACAAATGTCAATTAGTCACCATAGTTACTATATGTCAATGTAATCTCTTGACAACATATGACAATGTCAGAGAAGTGTTCATCTGTCACCCCCGAGATGAGTTACTATAAGTCAAATGTCAATTTGTCACAATAAGGTGGTCATTTGATATATCGGAGGGTCATCTGTCATCCTATATATCTAGGCATCTGTCAACCCATCGTACCTCCCATCTGCCATTCCATCTACTTTTCCAACTGTCATCCCATATGTCATTTCATCTCACAGACAAGTTTGACAGATACGATGAGTAACAGATAGGACGAGAATACAGATGAGATTAACAAACGAGATGACAGATTAACATGTGACACGATAGGACATCGTATGAGACTCATAGATGATATTTGTAGATGAGATTGACAGATGATATTTGTAGATCGGATTCACAGATGATATTTGTAGATAAGATTGACATTTGAGATTTACAGATGAGACGATATGACATTATGAGACTGGCAGATGATATTTGTAGATCTGATTGACAAATGATATTTGTAGATGAGACGATGTGACATTTGAGACTGACAGATGATATTCATAGATAGAAGAGGCATAAAAAGACTTAGCCAGACAGAATAAAAGAAGCGCAGCGCGCATTTATGGTCTAGTTGAACTAAAAACGTGAAAGAGTCACCGTTTAAAGTGTTGAAACCACACCGTTTCTAAAGGTCGTGGTTAAACTCTGTACTCTCGCTTCCAGAAGCGTCTACTGGAACCTCCGAGCTACCCACACATCGTAGCCTACACTGCGTAATTCAAATTTTAATTTTTATAAATATTGTACCTACTCGGTATGCTACTGCGCAATATTTTTCCTTTTTACCAACGTGCACTTAGTTTTATTTCTTGTACCATCCTTCAGCTTTTGGTTGTATACTAAACTTTAGACATTCATTTTTCTTGTTTGTCTTTACCAAAAAACCCTCAAGTCAATTTTTTACACGCATAATGATAAATTATACATCGGTGTTTCATTGATCTCTGAGAATCCTTCCCCAAGGACCCTTATCTTACACGATATCAAGTGTTTTATTAGGGAAACGGCGTCGGTAAACAAATAAAAAACGTCTACGTATTCTTCGAGAAGCTTTTTACGTTTTTCCAGAGTGCCTCCGGTTGAATTTCTCTTAATTAAAAAATAAAAAAAAAATTAAGAAATGTTGAGTCAAGTTACATCGAAATTTTTATTTTAATTTAATGAAAGAAATACATTTTTAATATTGCAGTTGTGGTATCAATGCCCAAAGAAACCAAAGGTCTAATTAAGTTATGCCCGGAGGATGACACGGTGACGCAATAACTAGAGTAGGTCGCTTTGTATGCGGAACAACAAAATTCACATTGCGGGATTTGCAATCTACAAAACTAAACAAAATAAAATTACCTTTTAAACGTATTCGGTTGCTTATTACAAGTTTATACAGGGTAACGAAAGATTTATTAAAAAAAAGTGATTTAAATAACAGTTACTAGGCTCAAAGTGCTTCACATGTCTTGACGTTGAGCTGTTCGTGCGTTATGGCGCGCGTAGGAACAAGAACTTAGAACTCTAATTTTTCAAATTTTTTTTTACATTTTTTGATTCGTCACATCTCGTGTTTGTGCCTGAAATTTTTCAAATTTTTGGTGGATTACATCAAGAAATATTTTGAAAAATCGGTCATTAAGTTATCAACTCTAATAAACATTGCAACTATTTTCGCGTTTCCACGACGACACACGAGCATTTCAAGGTCACGAACATGTGAAGCATTTCCAGCCTAGTAACTTTTCTTTAAATCTCTTCTTGAAATAAAATAGCCGTGTTGCGTTACTATTTCCTCGCCCTGTAATGATGAAAATTACTCTATACACATTTCCATCAACTAGTAGGAAAATTATTTAGTAAACCAAGTGACGTGAGAGAATGGGTAAAACCGCAAGGTTTAGACTTCAATCTTACTCAACTTACATGATTAATATTACAACAAAACTTAAATTACGTTTATATTAAAACTTTTCTGAAAAGAATTTCAGATCGATAGTAAACGCAAAATAAATACGTGGCCTTTAAATCGTTATATTTCCTTATTTTTCAGGCAGAAATATAAAAATTTTGTGCAATACTAAAGGAAGCCAATATACATATTTTGGGGTCGTAAATTTTCTTCTATCAACATGCACTTTGTCAGAACAATTTACCATACTAAGGTACCTACATAAAAGGAAAACATCATTCATCCTCTCGTGACGTCTTGTTCAATTTCAAACCAATCATTTTAACCTTACATATCCTCTCTTTACTATCTCATATTGAGGTACTCAACTACTTGTTTCGATCAATTTATTTTCCTTATCTCGGAAAAATAATAATAACCTTTTCAATTTATAAATCTTACAAGTAGAAAAATAGGGAGTACGAGTATAATTTTTTTCTTTTTAGTTTTTGTGTGCGAGTAAAATCGATACAATGTTAAAAAGTTTGTTGGCATTAAATTACTTCACTCGATCAATTTTCAATCGTTGTAGAATAAATTACAAATCGCACGTTGACATCCGTGTAACCGATGCAGAACTCGATCTGGAAAGCGATTAATCGTGAGTAAGGGCTGATGGAGTTTGAACGAATCGTAACCTGTGCCCTTAATCGGCGGGACGCACCGAGTGGTTCAACCATTATATTATAAACCTTATTGGAAAACAGTCAGCGTTTTTCGCTATGCAAATCTACTTTTACGGACTCTGATTTTCTATAGATTTATAAAAATACGATGTCCGATTGCAAATATGAGAGAGAGAGGACCTTCGTAATGTCGAATCATTAACTAAAGGTTTCAATAAATTGCTGTATTAACTTTCTTTTCTTTTTTCATTAGCCACTTTGACTCATCGAATTTTTGTTTGCCGCACAATTAAGTAAACTTGATGAAAATTTGCCATCGGTGATTCCTCTAATTGGAAAATTTTATCTTAACGTTCTAAAATGCAAATTTACCACTAAACCTCCTATGCAGACGTTTTATTCGTTTATGTCTCTTGAATTTAATTAAAAATGTAGGTACTTTAACTATTTGACGTTTACGTAGAAGTAAGTAGGGAAAGGCCAGTCGAGGCAGACGAACATGTAAATTCAAATGCACACTAGGTCGATATCAAATAGTTCAAAAAAACAGACGAGAGAGGTGGAACTGCAAACAAACATAGACAGACAGGCATCTTGTCAGATTAATAGTGAATTGAGAGAGAACTCGCTTAAAGACACTCATACGGACGCATAAATGGGGAAATACAAAATAAGAAAAATCGTTCAGATAAACATCTAGGTGGCACAGTTATTGAGGTCAAGTTAAATAAATTCAAAAGAGAATTACTAAAGCACAAAGTCAATCAACCATATTTATGACTAATTGAGCAAGTATTTACTTAGAGTGAATCATAGATATTGAGCGTTGTAAAAATGACAATAAGAGCTCCCATTAGGCTTGACAGCCACGTAATCAAAACTTAAACAGATTTGCATCAGTCGTACAAACAGCTTTGTCGTTTGGATGGCCAGAGTTCTTAGACAAAAATTAATCAGCGATTTAGTCAGAATTTTCAAAAATAATCACGTCCAATTTGGCTTAAAAACAATGAAATTTTTAATCAGCTACAATAAGGGCTGACAGTTAGGTCGGACTCATGGTCGGACTAGAATTCGGTAATTTAGTCACACATCCGTGCCTATCCTATTGCCTATCTCGTCTCAAAAAACAGTCAAGAATGGTAAATTATTAATAGGTGACCATATAGATACATTCAGCCTATCCTCAGCTTTCCTCTTTCTTTCCTGTTTGGGGCTTCAAGTTTAGTAATTTTTAGACAATTTATTGCTAGTCATTTGGGTAATGATCTACGTCAAAAATGAATTGGCAGTTTAGTCAGAATATTCGATCTTATAAGCACATCCAACTTATTTTAAAAAACAAAACAAATTCAGGGTGACACAAGGACTGACTGTTTGCGACTAGTATTCAGCCAATTAGTCAGACTTCTAAGATAGGCATCAGTCATACAAACAGCTTTGTCGTTTGGATGACCAGAGTTCTTAGACAAAAATTAATCAGCGATTTAGTCAGAATATTCAAAATTATAATCATGTCCAATTTGGCCTTATGGTCTGATATTTGGTGGCAAAGAGCATACATGCATACTGTCAGGTGTGATAAATGATTAATCGGCGACCACGTATTTACATTCAGCCTATCTTCAGCCTTCCTCTTTCTCCCATTTTTGTGGCTTTAATTTTAGTAATTTTTAGACAATTTATAGCTGGTGATTTGGGCATTGATCTACGTCAAAATTAGTCTGCGATTTAGTCCGAATATTCGAGCTTATAAGCACGCCTAACTTGTCTTAAGAAACAATCAACTGTTCAGTGTGACACAAGGACCCACAGTTTGCGACTAGTATTCAGCCTATTAGTCAGACAGTATGACATCTGAGTCAGGCGTCTAAGATAGGTCATGTGGTCTGATATCTTGTGGCAAAGAGCTTACATACATACGTGAATGCAGACAGATGTGGTAAAAGATTAATCGGCGATTATGTAGGTGCATCCAGACTATCTTCGGCCTTCCTGTTTCTCTCTCTTCCTGTGACTTCAATTCTAGTACCTTTTAGATTTATTGATGAGCATTTTAACATTGTTTAAACGTGGTCTTGTCAAATAAGTCATTTCACGTCGATGTCTTTCGCTTTCCATCTGTAACTATCTTATTTGGAATTCAATCATTATTTCTGTAGATCCAACTTCCACGTTTAACAGCTAAACAGAAGACATCTCTTAATGAAAATTTGATATTGTGCTCCATAAAACACAAAATTTTCTTGCTTATGTTATTGTTATATATCCTCATTTCTAGCACATCACTGCCATCCCTGTTAAATTGCACTTCTTGATCTTTCATAACAAATCATACGTAGATACACAGATGAGCAAACAGACAACCTTTACTCAATTCTAATGGATTTTGATTCAGGCTCAAATTATTTCGAATTTTAGGAAATTTCAAGTCATCTGATGCGTCTTACGATCCAGAGTCAGGTTAAATAAGCTCTACAAGGAGATCTGTTAAGGGCTAGGTCCTCGTCGTTGATCCTGGGTGACTCGTCATTAACGCTAAGTGCGAGATATTATGCTAGCTTTTACTCAACTTAAGAATACACTCGTGAGGGATAAGGGGACTCATGTCAATGAAACAAACGAGCTTCTTGGAACATTATTTCCATGATATAATGTTCCTATTCTTGATTATACATCACATAAACGCTCTCCCACAGAAACATGCAAAAATTTAAAATAACTCAGTCAAATCTAAAAGGAAAATTCTATGAATGGGCCCAAGGTGCTGAACCCCCAACCAAGTTACTGGGCCATTAAAGTAGACTCCGAGATATTTGTGGAAGACTTGATGTCTGAGCCTCACAACGTGCCCCTCTGGATCAGGAATCCCCGCTACCTTCAGCATTCGTTCAAAATGCTACATTCAAGTGATTACCCACATCTTCTGAGAACCTAGTTCCCATTGAGACTTTTCATCAGTTGACCAAGAACTACATTTTCCCAAAACATAAATTTTTTTACCAAAAACCAAAATTCGTATAAGAATTGGGCGAGGTCCTTTAGTTATAATAATTGAAAAACTTTCAATTATTTTGAAGGATTTTCATAAATAAATTCCCATTAAGTGGGATAATTGGAAAATAATTCACCACCGTCAATAACACAAAGGAGCAAATTATTGATAGTGCAAGAAATTAGCTTATACATTGTGTAATCTCGTGAGGTGCATGTAATGCACATACTAATAACTAGATTATTAATAATTGTTTTCGTAATAATTTAAATTAAGCGCGCAAATGAAAATCTTTTGTGCTTGAAGAATGTACAGCGAGGAAGGAAATCGTAATGAGATGACGCCGTGCGCGTTCTTGCTTTTCCAGTTGTTTTGTTCTTTGGTGAAATAGTTAATGGCAAAATTGAGCAAAAAGTTTTAAAGTTTTGTAGTCAAACATAATCGATTAGTAAATTTTTGAATAAAGAATTTGACAAAATAAGGATTGCTTAATGATGTGATAAAACGAACTTTTTAAAAAGTTTTCCCAAAAAAGGAGTGCACGAGCTACCTAGTTATGTATTAAGGCGTTGGGGGTGCAGAATGAAAATTTGTGTCGTTAAATATTTATTTTTTATTAAATTTCCTATAATGATATAAAGTTGAAGATGCGTTTGTATTATAGAAAATGAACAAATTGGTTGTAGCGTAAGTTGAAAAGGCATTAAAGAGAGTAGAAACGTGAAAAAGTATAAAAAGGGCAATTTATAAGAGTTTGTGGTGTAGGGTGGCAAGTTTTGAAGAAGTTATTTTCTTTAACAGGTGAAACCGCGCCGCACATGCCCCAGTGCTTTTGGTCTACTGGGAGCCACTCATCCGACGAATACAGATCAGCTTCCATTTCGTATATTTCACCCATCCGCTGTGCGGTCACATGGAAATTTCGCATTACTACAATAATTTAATAAAAGTTTCTCTTTAATAGGAAACCCTTGGGTAAAATAAGTAGAATTGTTTCATGCAAAAATGGATATTTTAAGTAGCGAATGAACTTTTCTGAAAGGTTACCTCTTCTGTTAACATTTACTACCGGACATTCAATAGTCATTGCTCCCCAGACATTTACACGTCCATTCTTTTCTTCGTTGTCTTTCATTTCATGCGCATGAATTTAAATAAAAATTTACCGATTTGTTGAATACCAAATTTGGGGTTAAAAGTTGTATTGGAACTTTGTGTTTTTTTTCTTTCTCTTTTTCTTCTCTTTCCCTTAACACATCGTTCATTATAATAACACACATTTTTATATTTTGACTTTGACGTTTTTATGTTTAAAATAAAACGAGCGGAATTAGACACTTGGGGTTTGAATTTTGATATACCAAACATCCTTGGAGGGGTAGAAGATGAAAACTTCAACATAAAATCTATAAAAAAAATTCGAAAAATTAACTTTTGATTTTATTAAGCGATACAAAGTGTTTTTTTAGTACAACTTAGAGAATTTATCTATCGTGGATTGTTTTTCTTATTCTTCAGGTGCAGGTCTAGTGGTTCTGTGCTTATTAGTAGGGTGGTACTTATTTGTAAAAGAAAATATTTTTAAATATGGACAGTTTAAGTTTCTATGTTTATGTATCTCTCAACTGAATGTACAGAAAACTCTAAATTAGATTGTTAAGATCCAAAGAAGATGATTTAACTGTAAACAAATGTGCCCGCCCTCCCTACAAATATAGAAACAGTAGCTGAAGATAAGCACTCCAATTCCATTTTTCTAAATACCTTCGGCATCATTTGACCATAGAGGCAAAGGTTTGAACACGTCGGTGGTAGCTTTGATCAAGTCCTAGAAGGGATGGCTGATCCATTGCTGGTGAGCTTCATATCTTGGATTTTTCTAAATACCTTCGGCTTAATTTGACCATAGAGGTAACGGTTTGACGCCTATAGGGATACGCAGACGGATGCAGCATGGTAACAGATTGATTCAGCACCCTTAGAAAATACGGTAGCAGTACTTTTCATAAAAAAATACGACCAATATCTCATTTTGGGGTAAAGGGGATGTGCACCGCCCCCTCAAAAATTCCTTTGGTCTCATCAGACAAGGATTGGAGAAACTTTGTCATTTGACAAAGTTGCTCTATAAGGTTCCAGCCTGTATATCTCGAAATAAAGTTTTTCTTGTAAAATAAATTGTGTACTCAGAAATGTTTAAAA
The DNA here is from genome assembly GCA_963924605.1 of Malthinus seriepunctatus. Classification (NCBI taxonomy): domain Eukaryota; kingdom Metazoa; phylum Arthropoda; class Insecta; order Coleoptera; family Cantharidae; genus Malthinus; species Malthinus seriepunctatus. Next base: position 132,234,751 of record OZ004600.1, read on the forward strand.
ATGTATACTTTTTCAACAAAAACTATAAAACTTAACACATCTTAAAGAAAAATGTAATAAATATTTTACTATGAAAAATAAAAAGATGTCAAAAACTATCGCCTCGAGTATATAACTTGAAGAAGAAATTTTAAAAATTCACCAACTCACACAAAATTATAATGAATAAATAATTGATACGTATAAAAGTTTAGCAAAATGTCATTGTGCGGCTAAATACGAAGGCGCCTTTTAAACATTTTCGCTTTAATAAAATATAATAAAGAAAGTCCTTTCGGCGAACGAAGAAAAACTAAAGACTTCCACGTAACCACAAATAATTTTAATTGTCTTTGATAATAATATACATACCATTGTGTAGACAATATAAGGAAAGATGTCTTTTTTCCTGAAATGGAATAAGAAAGATGGCCGAAAATGAAGAAATATTAATCTCCTCTGACAATTCCTACATTTTTATATAAACAACAAAGAAGTTGGAAAAGAAAATAAACTACAACACGATTCTTGCTTTCATATAATCTTTTCTATATAAAAAGAAGGGAATTACTTAAAGATGGATTAAAAATATTTACTTTTATAAGACGTCGAAAATTGTTTGTACAACGGAAATCGATCGCCCTTTAAATTTACATTTTAATAACCGCGTTAAAGAAGCAATTTTTGGCATAATTTCACGTAAAAGTGCCCTTAAGTTCAGAACAAAAGTAACGGCCCTCTTGTCATCGTGTTAAGTAGAATTTCCACGGAGAAACTGGAGAGTTGTCTCGGATCTGGGTAAGAATGGGCGTTACACCTCTCGTGGCCCTCACGTGAATTTTGAAAATCCGATGGTAATATCTCGAAGCCGTCGACACTGTGTTTTTCTTTTCTAATCCGAGAATTAGATTTGTAATCCTTAGATATTGTAACGTTACACAATAAATTAACGAATAAATAAAAAAAATGTCAAACTCTGACATTACTCTGTGTAAAGTTGCCATATCAAAGGATTGTAAATCAAATTCTCGGATTAAAATACAATTCGCTTTTATACAACCGAGCGTTAGTGTTCTAACCCAAATATCTCCTTGCTTGAGGATTCCTTGAAACTCGTTTAATAAAATAAAAGTCTTTCCGGACCTTTCGACGGCGTTTCGAGGTCATTTTGGGTTACCCTGTACATAAATCTCCATTTAGTAGGTCTGATGTGTGATGTGCAGATATAAATTTATAAGTCTTTGGTGATATTATGAGCTGTGATGATGAGAGTAAGAAACATAGCTACTAAAGAGAGTTATTAAATAGCTGAAAAGCAATAATTCCGCTCGGAATTTTGAATACCAATAATAAATTTTAATTAAAAAGCGTTGTGTTGTCTTAAAAACTTCACCTCAAAAAGTAAAATTTTTGCGTCTTTTAAATATTTGATTATAAGATGCTTTTAAATACATTAAGTGTATTCAAAATGTTGAAAAGTTAATATAAAAGCAGTCTAAACATTTAAGTTTCATTTTATTAAAATGTTTAAGCTTTCAGAATATTTTAATGCCAATTTTAATTTATATTTTTGCGATCTTAACATTTTTTTGACAGCTCTTTTAAAAACAACGTTTCTCTTATTTTTTACTTAATATCAAAAATTAAATGACAATAGCGATTTTAAAACTCGTTTATTAATTAATCAAATGAATCGTCCCATTTAAATTATTTTTCTTTTTCAGATGGTGCAGAGGCTTATCTTGACGAATTCGGATATTCAACCAACTTTAGCAGTTATCCTTATTTTGAGTTTAACGTTCCAAGAAATGTCACAACCACTGTTGGCCAAACTGCTTTCTTGCACTGTAGGGTTGAACAACTAGGAGACAAAGCTGTAAGTTATTTTAAAGTTTCTTTTCTTTTGCATTTTATAAAAGTTCATGATTAAAACGCCATCAAGTAAGAATATTTTGAAATTTTAAGGAAAGAGGATAGGTTTCTTAAACCTAAATATTTGGTAACCAAATTGGATTTAGTTTACATTATAGAAAATTCAATTATTTATAAGTTTTTGTAACAAAAATTGTCAAGATCTATTTATCAAGTCCCACGTAAAATAATCCTTAGGGGTATTTTCATTGAGGCAGTTGTGAGTTCAACTTTGAAGATTAATTTCTTCTAAAGTACTGACGTCAGAAAAATTTACTTCAGGTGAAAATAATAGAAAATTCAATTATTTATAAGTACGTGTAACAAAAATTGTCCATAAAAATCTATTTTTCACGTCCCACACAAAATAATTCTTAAAGGGGCATTTTCATTGACGCGGTTGCGAGTTCAATTTTGAATATTAATATATTAATCTTCCAAAGTACCTACTAACGTGAGAAAAAATTATTTCAAATGAAAATTATAGAAAATTTAATGTCTTATAAGTTTGTTTATTAATAAGAATTGTCATTAATAATCTATTTTCTACGTCCCACTCAAAATAATCACTAGAGAAGTATTTTAAGTAAAGAGTTTGTAAGTTCAACTTTGAAGATTAATTTCTTCTAAAGTACTGACCACAGAAAAATTTACTTTAGGTGAATATAATAGAAAATTCAATTATCTATAAGTATGTGTAACAAAAATTGTCAATAAAGATCTATTTTTTACGTTCCTCCCAAATAATTCTTAAAGGGGCATTTTCATTGACGCGGCTGTGAGTTCAATATTGAATATGAATATATCTTCTAAGGTACTGACGTGCAAAAAAGCTATTTCAGATGAAAATTATAGAAAATTCAATTTCCTATAAGCTTGTTAAATAACAATTGTCATTAATATTCTATTTTTTACGTCCCACTTTAAATAATTACTAGAGAGGTATTTTAAGTAAAGCGTTTGTAAGTTCAACTTTGAAGATTAATTTCTTCTAAAGTACTGACGTCAGAAAAATTTACTTTAGATGAAAATAATAGAAAATTCAATTATCTGTAACTATGTGTAACCAAAATTGTCAATAAAATTCTATTTTTCACGTCCCTTGCAAATTAATTCTTAGAGGGGCATTTTCATTCAAGCTTTTGTGAGTTGTGAGTTTAAATTTCAGGTTTTTATAAATATGCAGGGAAACTAAGAATAGATTGGGACAATAGGAAATTAACATTTTTTAATTTTAGATATAATGTGTGTTACGATAGAATCTAATTTGAAAATTTAATTTATTACGTTAGTTGTACTTACTTATCCTTATTATAACAGTCGCGCATTTATAACATTTAAAATTTTTTAAATCAAGATTTAGCGACTTTAGAGCAACATTATTTTAAAATAGCTCTCGCATTTTTTAATCTATTGTTATTCATCGTGTATTTTATTTTCGTAATGGTTTTGTTTTAGTTTTTACTTTTTGACCTCTGTAATTTGTAATAACTTGAGTTTACACGTTTTGCTTATCCGTGTTGGATGTTATGTTACAAGATTATCTTAACAGTACGTACTCAGCTTGTTCACTTTATGTTATAGCGTTGTGAGATTTTCCTCGTGAGAAAATAAATAAAGGAATTTTATTAAATAAAAAAGTTTTAATTAAGCGCGTTCTATATTTGTTGGTTTTACATAAACTTATTTGTTTGCTTTGTAATTTCCTCGCTTGCTGTAAACAAATTATATCTTTGTATGACTTTATATGCTGTAAAACTACCCTAACGAACTAAAAATTCATCGATCAATTTTAATTCATTTCTTATTTTCGTAATTCAAAACCAAAGTTAATGAAATTTAGGACACGATAAACAATTGGTGTGGTCCTAAATTGAAATTTTGGTTGAGGCTTCTAATCGGCTTTTATCTCTCATGGATTTGCAATTTTTTTAGTTTTCTAGTTGCATAAGCTTGAAGCGTTCCTTTTGCCTTGAAGCCTGCACACTGCACCTAAATTGCTGCTTCTTTTAGTCTTTTAGACGACTTTTTTGTCGTCCCTTTTATTCTCTGTGGGCTGTAATGGTCCTTTCAGGCTAAAAGGGTATTGAAACTTTATGAACCCATTAATTCTCTGAAGTTTTCGCCCAGTAAGTTATCTGCAAGACAGTTTCTCGTAGAGAACCTCCCTCAGTCTAAATGTGACGTAAAGGTAACCAAACACAGTCCGAAAATCTTATGAGGAATAACTGCTCAGGCCAGCTCCGTCTTCACAAGACGTTTGTCTGAAGCGTTGCTCGATGCAAAAGTAAAATTCAAAATGTACCTACAGTAAAACTAGGTCGGCTTTTGAAGCTCTGGTTATTCGTTCTAAAGGCCGGTCCTCACACACACACACCTTGCCCTCCGGTTTGGCCTGTGCAGGCGGCCTCAATGCTGTCCAAACCGGAAGGCAAACCTGTGTGTGTGTGTGGACGAGCCTTTCACCTTGATAAATAAATCTATGTGATGAAAAATCTCAGTCTAAACCTCTTTTAATTTGCAAAAATTTAAAAATATTTTAATAAAAATATCGATAAACAATGCACACTTTTGAATAATGCGCTTCGATGATAAGAATTTCGATAGATAATTTTTCAAGGTATTTATTCAGTTTCGTGGTGACCGTCGTGTGTGATTGTTATGAGTGACAGACAATTTACTAATTATATCGACGTAATGGACAAAAATGTTCCAAATATTTCCAACTTGGTAAGGGGTGAGTGTTTTCAAATTTAAATTTTCGTTTACCACCATATAAAAGTACCCCTTTTTGTCCACTTTATTAAATTTAAAACTTTTTTCCTTTTAAAAATACCTAACATTGGAAATTAGTTGTTGAAACTAAAAAAAACAAAGTTGGCTAAACTGACCTAATTGAGTAGTTGAAAAGGGAAAGAAAAGTAAAGGGAGTTGAAAAAATGAAAAACTTTATGGTATAACCAAACTCTTTTTGAAAAGTCGACGTCGTAAAGTAATTTGTTTTCGTCAGTAAAGTTCTAAACGTGACCACAAATTTGAATCTACTTTTAACCGCAAATATATTCTCCAAGTGTTGATAGTTCGACAGTTAACTAATGATATAATTACATTATTGATAAATTATTATTTTGGCTCTTTGTGACGTATTTTGATTAATTTTTTTTTATTATAAATGGACGGGATAAATTTTCAATTTTTTCCAAAATATATATATCGTTTTTAGATAATAATTGGCGAAATATATCAAATTTTCTTTCGAGTAGATATTGCACAATAGGGCAGTATTTAGCTTTTATAACAGATTTATTTAAGATGGTAATTTGCCAAATACACTTCTTCATCTTATAAAAATCGACCAATTTGTAAAATATTTAGTTACAAGAAGTGCTTAATTTGATACTAGAAACCACTGAGGGTGATAAATAAATAAATTAATGTTGTTTGGACCCTTATCAAGAAATTAAAATTTTCGGTTTTCTAAAATTTTGTTTATTGTTAGCATTTGCAAATGCAATAAAAGAAACCAATTTTTGCATCAGGAAATCATAATCACCTCTGTCACTACCTAACTTGTGATGTCATCAGAAAAGCCATATGCATTATGCAATGCATGTGCTGACTTCACCTCCTCCCATACTTGTTTGGCGGGAAATGGGGGTCTTAACTTTTTTTTTACATTTCTTAAATATTCAAATATTTATTAATTTTTCCTCCTCGTAATATTAAGGGGGTTGTAGTGAAGCGATGAGTGGAGATTAAATTATTTTGGATCTAGGGCTGTCTAAACATAAATAGTAGGTACATTGTAGCCAAATTTCATATTTTCCATTTCACTAATTAAATAGTAAATGGTCAATTGCAATATAAATTTTATTTAGTATTTTCAAATATTTATTAATTTTACTCCTCGTCATATTAAGGGGTTGTAGTTAAGCGATGAGTGGAAATTAAATTATTTTGGATCTAGGGCTGTCTAAACACAAATAGTAGGTTCATATTAGCCGAATTTCATATTTTACATTTCACTAATTAAATAGTAAGTGGTCAATTGCAATTTAAATTTTATTTTGAATTTTCAAATATTTATTAATTTTTACTCCTCGTCATATTAAGGGGGTTTTAGTGAAGCGATGACTGGAGATTAAATTATTTTGGATCTAGGGCTGTCTAAACACAAATAGTAGGTTCATATTAGCCGAATTTCATATTTTACATTTCACTAATTAAATAGTAAATGGTCAATTGCAATTTAAATTTTATTTTGAATTTTCAAATATTTATTAATTTTTCCTCATCGTCATATTAAGGGGTTGTAGTGAAGCGATGAGTGGAGATTAAATTATTTTGGATCTAGGGCTGTCTAAACACAAATAGTAGGTTCATATTAGCCGAATTTCATATTTTACATTTCACTAATTAAATAGTAAATGGTCAATTGCAATTTAAATTTTATTATGAATTTTCAAATATTTATTAATTTTTCCTCATCGTCATATTAAGGGGTTGTAGTGAAGCGATGAGTGGAGATTAAATTATTTTGGATCTAGGGCTGTCTAAACATAAATAGTAGGTACATTGTAGCCAAATTTCATATTTTCCATTTCACTAATTAAATAGTAAATGGTCAATTGCAATATAAATTTTATTTAGTATTTTCAAATATTTATTAATTTTTACTCCTCGTCATATTAAGGGGTTGTAGTTAAGCGATGAGTGGAAATTAAATTATTTTGGATCTAGGGCTGTCTAAACACAAATAGTAGGTTCATATTAGCCGAATTTCATATTTTACATTTCACTAATTAAATAGTAAGTGGTCAATTGCAATTTAAATTTTATTTTGAATTTTCAAATATTTATTAATTTTTACTCCTCGTCATATTAAGGGGGTTTTAGTGAAGCGATGACTGGAGATTAAATTATTTTGGATCTAGGGCTGTCTAAACACAAATAGTAGGTTCATATTAGCCGAATTTCATATTTTACATTTCACTAATTAAATAGTAAATGGTCAATTGCAATTTAAATTTTATTTTGAATTTTCAAATATTTATTAATTTTTCCTCATCGTCATATTAAGGGGTTGTAGTGAAGCGATGAGTGGAGATTAAATTATTTTGGATCTAGGGCTGTCTAAACACAAATAGTAGGTTCATATTAGCCGAATTTCATATTTTACATTTCACTAATTAAATAGTAAATGGTCAATTGCAATTTAAATTTTATTTTGAATTTTCAAATATTTATTAATTTTTCCTCATCGTCATATTAAGGGGTTGTAGTGAAGCGATGAGTGGAGATTAAATTATTTTGGATCTAGGGCTGTCTAAACATAAATAGTAGGTACATTGTAGCCAAATTTCATATTTTCCATTTCACTAATTAAATAGTAAATGGTCAATTGCAATATAAATTTTATTTAGTATTTTCAAATATTTATTAATTTTTACTCCTCGTCATACTAAGGGGTTGTAGTTAAGCGATGAGTGGAAATTAAATTATTTTGGATCTAGGGCTGTCTAAACATAAATAGTAGGTACATTGTAGTAAAATTTCATATTTTCCATTTCACTAATTAAATAGTAAATGGTCAATTGCAATTTAAATTTTATTTAGAATTTTCAAATATTTATTAATTTTTCCTCATCGTCATATTAAGGGGTTGTAGTGAAGCGATGAGTGGAGATTAAATTATTTTGGATCTAGGGCTGTCTAAACATAAATAGTAGGTACATTGTAGTAAAATTTCATATTTTCCATTTCACTAATTAAATAGTAAATGGTCAATTGCAATTTAAATTTTATTTAGAATTTTCAAATATTTATTAATTTTTACTCCTCGTCATATTAAGGGGTTGTAGTGAAGCGATGAGTGGAGATTAAATTATTTTGGATCTAGGGCTGTCTAAACATAAATAGTAGGTTCATATTAGCCGAATTTCATATTTTCCATTTCACTAATTAAATAGTAAGTGGTCAATTGCAATTTAAATTTTATTTTGAATTTTAAAATATTTATTAATTTTTACTCCTCGTCATATTAAGGGGGTTTTAGTGAAGCGATGAGTGGAGATTAAATTATTTTGGATCTAGGGCTGTCTAAACACAAATAGTAGGTTCATATTAGCCGAATTTCATATTTTACATTTCACTAATTAAATAGTAAATGGTCAATTGCAATTTAACTTTTATTTAGAATTTTCAAATATTTATTAATTTTTACTCCTCGTCATATTAAGGGGGTTTTAGTGAAGCGATGAGTGGAGATTAAATTATTTTGGATCTAGGGCTGTCTAACCACAAATAGTAGTTTCATATTAGCCGAATTTCATATTTTACATTTCACTAATTAAATAGTAAATGGTCAATTGCAATTTAAATTTTATTTTGAATTTTCAAATATTTATTAATTTTTCCTCATCGTCATATTAAGGGGTTGTAGTGAAGCGATGAGTGGAGATTAAATTATTTTGGATCTAGGGCTGTCTAAACATAAATAGTAGGTACATTGTAGTAAAATTTCATATTTTCCATTTCACTAATTAAATAGTAAATGGTCAATTGCAATTTAAATTTTATTTTGAATTTTCAAATATTTATTAATTTTTCCTCATCGTCATATTAAGGGGTTGTAGTGACGCCATGAGTGGAGATTAAATTATTTTGGATCTAGGGCTGTCTAAACACTAATAATAGGTACATTTTGCCGAATTTCATATTTTCCATTTCACTAATTAAATAGTAAGTGGTCAATTGCAATTTAAATTTTATATTGAATATTCAAATATTTATTAATTTTTACTCCTCGTCATATTAAGGGGGTTGTAGTGACGCGATGAGTGGAGATTAAATTATTTTGGATCTAGGGCTGTCTAAACAGAAATAGTAGGTACATTGTAGTAAAATTTCATATTTTCCATTTCACTAATTAAATAGTAAATGGTCAATTGCAATTTAAATTTTATTTAGAATTTTCAAATATTTATTAATTTTTACTCCTCGTCATATTAAGGGGTTGTAGTGAAGCGATGAGTGGAGATTAAATTATTTTGGATCTAGGGCTGTCTAAACATAAATAGTAGGTACATTGTAGTAAAATTTCATATTTTCCATTTCACTAATTAAATAGTAAATGGTCAATTGCAATTTAAATTTTATTTAGAATTTTCAAATATTTATTAATTTTTACTCCTCGTCATATTAAGGGGTTGTAGTGAAGCGATGAGTGGAGATTAAATTATTTTGGATCTAGGGCTGTCTAAACACAAATAGTAGGTTCATATTAGCCGAATTTCATATTTTCCATTTCACTAATTAAATAGTAAGTGGTCAATTGCAATTTAAATTTTATTTTGAATTTTAAAATATTTATTAATTTTTACTCCTCGTCATATTAAGGGGGTTTTAGTGAAGCGATGAGTGGAGATTAAATTATTTTGGATCTAGGGCTGTCTAAACAGAAATAGTAGGTTCATATTAGCCGAATTTCATATTTTACATTTCACTAATTAAATAGTAAATGGTCAATTGCAATTTAAATTTTATTATGAATTTTCAAATATTTATTAATTTTTCCTCATCGTCATATTAAGGGGTTGTAGTGAAGCCATGAGTGGAGATTAAATTATTTTGGATCTAGGGCTGTCTAAATACTAATAATAGGTACATTTTAGCCGAATTTCATATTTTCCATTTCACTAATTAAATAGTAAGTGGTCAATTGCAATTTAAATTTTATATTGAATATTCAAATATTTATTAATTTTTACTCCTCGTCATATTAAGGGGGTTGTAGTGACGCGATGAGTGGAGATTAAATTATTTTGGATCTAGGGCTGTCTAAACATAAATAGTAGGTACATAGTAGCCAAATTTCATATTTTCCATTTCACTAATTAAATAGTAAGTGGTCAATTGCAATTTAAATTTTATATTGAATATTCAAATATTTATTAATTTTTACTCCTCGTCATATTAAGGGGGTTGTAGTGAGGCGATGAGTGGAGATTAAATTATTTTGGTTCTAGGGCTGCCTAAACACAAATAGTAGGTACATTGTAGCCAAATTTCATATTTTCCATTTCACTAATTAAATAGTAAATGGTCAATTGCAATATAAATTTTATTTAGTATTTTCAAATATTTATTAATTTTTACTCCTCGTCATATTAAGGGGTTGTAGTTAAGCGATGAGTGGAAATTAAATTATTTTGGATCTAGGGCTGTCTAAACACAAATAGTAGGTTCATATTAGCCGAATTTCATATTTTACATTTCACTAATTAAATAGTAAATGGTCAATTGCAATTTAACTTTTATTTAGAATTTTCAAATATTTATTAATTTTTACTCCTCGTCATATTAAGGGGGTTTTAGTGAAGCGATGAGTGGAGATTAAATTATTTTGGATCTAGGGCTGTCTAACCACAAATAGTAGGTTCATATTAGCCGAATTTCATATTTTACATTTCACTAATTAAATAGTAAATGGTCAATTGCAATTTAAATTTTATTTTGAATTTTCAAATATTTATTAATTTTTCCTCATCGTCATATTAAGGGGTTGTAGTGAAGCGATGAGTGGAGATTAAATTATTTTGGATCTAGGGCTGTCTAAACACAAATAGTAGGTTCATATTAGCCGAATTTCATATTTTCCATTTCACTAATTAAATAGTAAATGGTCAATTGCAATTTACATTTTATTTAGAATTTTCAAATATTTATTAATTTTTACTCCTCGTCATATTAAGGGGTTGTAGTGAAGCGATGAGTGGAGATTAAATTATTTTGGATCTAGGGCTGTCTAAACACAAATAGTAGGTTCATATTAGCCGAATTTCATATTTTCCATTTCACTAATTAAATAGTAAGTGGTCAATTGCAATTTAAATTTTATTTTGAATTTTAAAATATTTATTAATTTTTACTCCTCGTCATATTAAGGGGGTTTTAGTGAAGCGATGAGTGGAGATTAAATTATTTTGGATCTAGGGCTGTCTAAACACAAATAGTAGTTTCATATTAGCCGAATTTCATATTTTACATTTCACTAATTAAATAGTAAATGGTCAATTGCAATTTAAATTTTATTTTGAATTTTCAAATATTTATTAATTTTTCCTCATCGTCATATTAAGGGGTTGTAGTGAAGCGATGAGTGGAGATTAAATTATTTTGGATCTAGGGCTGTCTAAACATAAATAGTAGGTACATTGTAGCCAAATTTCATATTTTCCATTTCACTAATTAAATAGTAAGTGGTCAATTGCAATTTAAATTTTATATTGAATATTCAAATATTTATTAATTTTTACTCCTCGTCATATTAAGGGGGTTGTAGTGAGGCGATGAGTGGAGATTAAATTATTTTGGTTCTAGGGCTGCCTAAACACAAATAGTAGGTACATTGTAGCCAAATTTCATATTTTCCATTTCACTAATTAAATAGTAAATGGTCAATTGCAATTTAAATTTTATTTTGAATTTTCAAATATTTATTAATTTTTACTCCTCGTCATATTAAGGGGTTGTAGTTAAGCGATGAGTGGAAATTAAATTATTTTGGATCTAGGGCTGTCTAAACACAAATAGTAGGTTCATATTAGCCGAATTTCATATTTTACATTTCACTAATTAAATAGTAAGTGGTCAATTGCAATTTAAATTTTATTTTGAATTTTCAAATATTTATTAATTTTTACTCCTCGTCATATTAAGGGGGTTTTAGTGAAGCGATGACTGGAGATTAAATTATTTTGGATCTAGGGCTGTCTAAACACAAATAGTAGGTTCATATTAGCCGAATTTCATATTTTACATTTCACTAATTAAATAGTAAATGGTCAATTGCAATTTAAATTTTATTTTGAATTTTCAAATATTTATTAATTTTTCCCCATCGTCATATTAAGGGGTTGTAGTGAAGCGATGAGTGGAGATTAAATTATTTTGGATCTAGGGCTGTCTAAACACAAATAGTAGGTTCATATTAGCCGAATTTCATATTTTACATTTCACTAATTAAATAGTAAATGGTCAATTGCAATTTAAATTTTATTTTGAATTTTCAAATATTTATTAATTTTTCCTCATCGTCATATTAAGGGGTTGTAGTGAAGCGATGAGTGGAGATTAAATTATTTTGGATCTAGGGCTGTCTAAACACAAATAGTAGGTTCATATTAGCCGAATTTCATATTTTACATTTCACTAATTAAATAGTAAATGGTCAATTGCAATTTAAATTTTATTTTGAATTTTCAAATATTTATTAATTTTTCCTCATCGTCATATTAAGGGGTTGTAGTGAAGCGATGAGTGGAGATTAAATTATTTTGGATCTAGGGCTGTCTAAACATAAATAGTAGGTACATTGTAGCCAAATTTCATATTTTCCATTTCACTAATTAAATAGTAAATGGTCAATTGCAATTTAAATTTTATTTAGAATTTTCAAATATTTATTAATTTTTCCTCATCGTCATATTAAGGGGTTGTAGTGAAGCGATGAGTGGAGATTAAATTATTTTGGATCTAGGGCTGTCTAAACATAAATAGTAGGTACATTGTAGTAAAATTTCATATTTTCCATTTCACTAATTAAATAGTAAATGGTCAATTGCAATTTAAATTTTATTTAGAATTTTCAAATATTTATTAATTTTTACTCCTCGTCATACTAAGGGGTTGTAGTTAAGCGATGAGTGGAAATTAAATTATTTTGGATCTAGGGCTGTCTAAACATAAATAGTAGGTACATTGTAGTAAAATTTCATATTTTCCATTTCACTAATTAAATAGTAAATGGTCAATTGCAATTTAAATTTTATTTAGAATTTTCAAATATTTATTAATTTTTCCTCATCGTCATATTAAGGGGTTGTAGTGAAGCGATGAGTGGAGATTAAATTATTTTGGATCTAGGGCTGTCTAAACATAAATAGTAGGTACATTGTAGTAAAATTTCATATTTTCCATTTCACTAATTAAATAGTAAATGGTCAATTGCAATTTAAATTTTATTTAGAATTTTCAAATATTTATTAATTTTTACTCCTCGTCATATTAAGGGGTTGTAGTGAAGCGATGAGTGGAGATTAAATTATTTTGGATCTAGGGCTGTCTAAACATAAATAGTAGGTTCATATTAGCCGAATTTCATATTTTCCATTTCACTAATTAAATAGTAAGTGGTCAATTGCAATTTAAATTTTATTTTGAATTTTAAAATATTTATTAATTTTTACTCCTCGTCATATTAAGGGGGTTTTAGTGAAGCGATGAGTGGAGATTAAATTATTTTGGATCTAGGGCTGTCTAAACACAAATAGTAGGTTCATATTAGCCGAATTTCATATTTTACATTTCACTAATTAAATAGTAAATGGTCAATTGCAATTTAACTTTTATTTAGAATTTTCAAATATTTATTAATTTTTACTCCTCGTCATATTAAGGGGGTTTTAGTGAAGCGATGAGTGGAGATTAAATTATTTTGGATCTAGGGCTGTCTAACCACAAATAGTAGTTTCATATTAGCCGAATTTCATATTTTACATTTCACTAATTAAATAGTAAATGGTCAATTGCAATTTAAATTTTATTTTGAATTTTCAAATATTTATTAATTTTTCCTCATCGTCATATTAAGGGGTTGTAGTGAAGCGATGAGTGGAGATTAAATTATTTTGGATCTAGGGCTGTCTAAACATAAATAGTAGGTACATTGTAGTAAAATTTCATATTTTCCATTTCACTAATTAAATAGTAAATGGTCAATTGCAATTTAAATTTTATTTTGAATTTTCAAATATTTATTAATTTTTCCTCATCGTCATATTAAGGGGTTGTAGTGACGCCATGAGTGGAGATTAAATTATTTTGGATCTAGGGCTGTCTAAACACTAATAATAGGTACATTTTAGCCGAATTTCATATTTTCCATTTCACTAATTAAATAGTAAGTGGTCAATTGCAATTTAAATTTTATATTGAATATTCAAATATTTATTAATTTTTACTCCTCGTCATATTAAGGGGGTTGTAGTGACGCGATGAGTGGAGATTAAATTATTTTGGATCTAGGGCTGTCTAAACAGAAATAGTAGGTACATTGTAGTAAAATTTCATATTTTCCATTTCACTAATTAAATAGTAAATGGTCAATTGCAATTTAAATTTTATTTAGAATTTTCAAATATTTATTAATTTTTACTCCTCGTCATATTAAGGGGTTGTAGTGAAGCGATGAGTGGAGATTAAATTATTTTGGATCTAGGGCTGTCTAAACACAAATAGTAGGTTCATATTAGCCGAATTTCATATTTTCCATTTCACTAATTAAATAGTAAGTGGTCAATTGCAATTTAAATTTTATTTTGAATTTTAAAATATTTATTAATTTTTACTCCTCGTCATATTAAGGGGGTTTTAGTGAAGCGATGAGTGGAGATTAAATTATTTTGGATCTAGGGCTGTCTAAACAGAAATAGTAGGTTCATATTAGCCGAATTTCATATTTTACATTTCACTAATTAAATAGTAAATGGTCAATTGCAATTTAAATTTTATTATGAATTTTCAAATATTTATTAATTTTTCCTCATCGTCATATTAAGGGGTTGTAGTGAAGCCATGAGTGGAGATTAAATTATTTTGGATCTAGGGCTGTCTAAATACTAATAATAGGTACATTTTAGCCGAATTTCATATTTTCCATTTCACTAATTAAATAGTAAGTGGTCAATTGCAATTTAAATTTTATATTGAATATTCAAATATTTATTAATTTTTACTCCTCGTCATATTAAGGGGGTTGTAGTGACGCGATGAGTGGAGATTAAATTATTTTGGATCTAGGGCTGTCTAAACATAAATAGTAGGTACATTGTAGCCAAATTTCATATTTTCCATTTCACTTATTAAATAGTAAGTGGTCAATTGCAATTTAAATTTTATATTGAATATTCAAATATTTATTAATTTTTACTCCTCGTCATATTAAGGGGGTTGTAGTGAGGCGATGAGTGGAGATTAAATTATTTTGGTTCTAGGGCTGCCTAAACACAAATAGTAGGTACATTGTAGCCAAATTTCATATTTTCCATTTCACTAATTAAATAGTAAATGGTCAATTGCAATATAAATTTTATTTAGTATTTTCAAATATTTATTAATTTTTACTCCTCGTCATATTAAGGGGTTGTAGTTAAGCGATGAGTGGAAATTAAATTATTTTGGATCCAGGGCTGTCTAAACACAAATAGTAGGTTCATATTAGCCGAATTTCATATTTTACATTTCACTAATTAAATAGTAAATGGTCAATTGCAATTTAACTTTTATTTAGAATTTTCAAATATTTATTAATTTTTACTCCTCGTCATATTAAGGGGGTTTTAGTGAAGCGATGAGTGGAGATTAAATTATTTTGGATCTAGGGCTGTCTAACCACAAATAGTAGGTTCATATTAGCCGAATTTCATATTTTACATTTCACTAATTAAATAGTAAATGGTCAATTGCAATTTAAATTTTATTTTGAATTTTCAAATATTTATTAATTTTTCCTCATCGTCATATTAAGGGGTTGTAGTGAAGCGATGAGTGGAGATTAAATTATTTTGGGTCTAGGGCTGTCTAAACATAAATAGTAGTTATTGTAGTAAAATTTCATATTTTCCATTTCACTAATTAAATAGTAAATGGTCAATTGCAATTTACATTTTATTTAGAATTTTCAAATATTTATTAATTTTTACTCCTCGTCATATTAAGGGGTTGTAGTGAAGCGATGAGTGGAGATTAAATTATTTTGGATCTAGGGCTGTCTAAACACAAATAGTAGGTTCATATTAGCCGAATTTCATATTTTCCATTTCACTAATTAAATAGTAAGTGGTCAATTGCAATTTAAATTTTATTTTGAATTTTAAAATATTTATTAATTTTTACTCCTCGTCATATTAAGGGGGTTTTAGTGAAGCGATGAGTGGAGATTAAATTATTTTGGATCTAGGGCTGTCTAAACACAAATAGTAGTTTCATATTAGCCGAATTTCATATTTTACATTTCACTAATTAAATAGTAAATGGTCAATTGCAATTTAAATTTTATTTTGAATTTTCAAATATTTATTAATTTTTCCTCATCGTCATATTAAAGGGTTGTAGTGAAGCGATGAGTGGAGATTAAATTATTTTGGATCTAGGGCTGTCTAAACATAAATAGTAGGTACATTGTAGCCAAATTTCATATTTTCCATTTCACTAATTAAATAGTAAGTGGTCAATTGCAATTTAAATTTTATATTGAATATTCAAATATTTATTAATTTTTACTCCTCGTCATATTAAGAGGGCGATATTTAACAAATGGGCGGGGAAGGTGATATTTAGACATTCCGCTCTTAAGCTTCAGCGCCTTTAATATCCGGTTGATATCACTAATATTTACAATTCGTGATAGGGTAAAGTTCAAAGAAGGCACTAAAGTATTTGTATATAAAAAATAAGAGTTTAGTTAGTGAGAAAAATGCAGTTGAACTTGGTGAAATTCAAAAAAAACAACGGATGTTGGGTAGAAACAACATCCTGTCTTTTTTTAAATTTCACCAAGTTCAACTGCATTTTTCTCACTAATTAGGCTCTTATTTTTTATATACAAATACTTTAGTGCCTTCTTTGAACTTTACCCTATCAGGAATTGAAAATATTAGTGATATCAACCAGATATTAAAGGCGCTGAAGCTTAAGAGCGGAATGTCTAAATATCACCTTCCCCGCCCATTTGTTAAATATGGCCCCCTTAAGGGGGTTGTAGTGAGGCGATGAGTGGAGATTAAATTATTTTGGTTCTAGGGCTGCCTAAACACAAATAGTAGGTACATTGTAGCCAAATTTCATATTTTCCATTTCACTAATTAAATAGTAAATGGTCAATTGCAATATAAATTTTATTTAGTATTTTCAAATATTTATTAATTTTTACTCCTCGTCATATTAAGGGGTTGTAGTTAAGCGATGAGTGGAAATTAAATTATTTTGGATCTAGGGCTGTCTAAACACAAATAGTAGGTTCATATTAGCCGAATTTCATATTTTACATTTCACTAATTAAATAGTAAATGGTCAATTGCAATTTAAATTTTATTTAGAATTTTCAAATATTTATTAATTTTTACTCCTCGTCATATTAAGGGGTTGTAGTGAAGCGATGAGTGGAGATTAAATTATTTTGGATCTAGGGCTGTCTAACCACAAATAGTAGGTTCATATTAGCCGAATTTCATATTTTACATTTCACTAATTAAATAGTAAATGGTCAATTGCAATTTAAATTTTATTTTGAATTTTCAAATATTTATTAATTTTTCCTCATCGTCATATTAAGGGGTTGTAGTGAAGCGATGAGTGGAGATTAAATTATTTTGGATCTAGGGCTGTCTAAACATAAATAGTAGGTACATTGTAGTAAAATTTCATATTTTCCATTTCACTAATTAAATAGTAAATGGTCAATTGCAATTTACATTTTATTTAGAATTTTCAAATATTTATTAATTTTTACTCCTCGTCATATTAAGGGGTTGTAGTGAAGCGATGAGTGGAGATTAAATTATTTTGGATCTAGGGCTGTCTAAACACAAATAGTAGGTTCATATTAGCCGAATTTCATATTTTCCATTTCACTAATTAAATAGTAAGTGGTCAATTGCAATTTAAATTTTATTTAGAATTTTCAAATATTTATTAATTTTTCCTCATCGTCATATTAAGGGGTTGTAGTGAAGCGATGAGTGGAGATTAAATTATTTTGGATCTAGGGCTGTCTAAACATAAATAGTAGGTACATTGTAGTAAAATTTCATATTTTCCATTTCACTAATTAAATAGTAAATGGTCAATTGCAATTTAAATTTTATTTAGAATTTTCAAATATTTATTAATTTTTACTCCTCGTCATATTAAGGGGTTGTAGTGAAGCGATGAGTGGAGATTAAATTATTTTGGATCTAGGGCTGTCTAAACACAAATAGTAGGTTCATATTAGCCGAATTTCATATTTTCCATTTCACTAATTAAATAGTAAGTGGTCAATTGCAATTTAAATTTTATTTTGAATTTTAAAATATTTATTAATTTTTACTCCTCGTCATATTAAGGGGGTTTTAGTGAAGCGATGAGTGGAGATTAAATTATTTTGGATCTAGGGCTGTCTAAACACAAATAGTAGGTACATTGTAGTAAAATTTCATATTTTCCATTTCACTAATTAAATAGTAAATGGTCAATTGCAATTTAAATTTTATTTAGAATTTTCAAATATTTATTAATTTTTACTCCTCGTCATATTAAGGGGTTGTAGTGAAGCGATGAGTGGAGATTAAATTATTTTGGATCTAGGGCTGTCTAAACATAAATAGTAGGTACATTGTAGTAAAATTTCATATTTTCCATTTCACTAATTAAATAGTAAATGGTCAATTGCAATTTAAATTTTATTTAGAATTTTCAAATATTTATTAATTTTTACTCCTCGTCATATTAAGGGGTTGTAGTGAAGCGATGAGTGGAGATTAAATTATTTTGGATCTAGGGCTGTCTAAACAGAAATAGTAGGTTCATATTAGCCGAATTTCATATTTTCCATTTCACTAATTAAATAGTAAGTGGTCAATTGCAATTTAAATTTTATTTTGAATTTTAAAATATTTATTAATTTTTACTCCTCGTCATATTAAGGGGGTTTTAGTGAAGCGATGAGTGGAGATTAAATTATTTTGGATCTAGGGCTGTCTAAACACAAATAGTAGGTTCATATTAGCCGAATTTCATATTTTACATTTCACTAATTAAATAGTAAATGGTCAATTGCAATTTAACTTTTATTTAGAATTTTCAAATATTTATTAATTTTTACTCCTCGTCATATTAAGGGGGTTTTAGTGAAGCGATGAGTGGAGATTAAATTATTTTGGATCTAGGGCTGTCTAACCACAAATAGTAGTTTCATATTAGCCGAATTTCATATTTTACATTTCACTAATTAAATAGTAAATGGTCAATTGCAATTTAAATTTTATTTTGAATTTTCAAATATTTATTAATTTTTCCTCATCGTCATATTAAGGGGTTGTAGTGAAGCGATGAGTGGAGATTAAATTATTTTGGATCTAGGGCTGTCTAAACATAAATAGTAGGTACATTGTAGTAAAATTTCATATTTTCCATTTCACTAATTAAATAGTAAATGGTCAATTGCAATTTAAATTTTATTTTGAATTTTCAAATATTTATTAATTTTTCCTCATCGTCATATTAAGGGGTTGTAGTGACGCCATGAGTGGAGATTAAATTATTTTGGATCTAGGGCTGTCTAAACACTAATAATAGGTACATTTTAGCCGAATTTCATATTTTCCATTTCACTAATTAAATAGTAAGTGGTCAATTGCAATTTAAATTTTATATTGAATATTCAAATATTTATTAATTTTTACTCCTCGTCATATTAAGGGGGTTGTAGTGACGCGATGAGTGGAGATTAAATTATTTTGGATCTAGGGCTGTCTAAACAGAAATAGTAGGTACATTGTAGTAAAATTTCATATTTTCCATTTCACTAATTAAATAGTAAATGGTCAATTGCAATTTAAATTTTATTTAGAATTTTCAAATATTTATTAATTTTTACTCCTCGTCATATTAAGGGGTTGTAGTGAAGCGATGAGTGGAGATTAAATTATTTTGGATCTAGGGCTGTCTAAACACAAATAGTAGGTTCATATTAGCCGAATTTCATATTTTCCATTTCACTAATTAAATAGTAAGTGGTCAATTGCAATTTAAATTTTATTTTGAATTTTAAAATATTTATTAATTTTTACTCCTCGTCATATTAAGGGGGTTTTAGTGAAGCGATGAGTGGAGATTAAATTATTTTGGATCTAGGGCTGTCTAAACAGAAATAGTAGGTTCATATTAGCCGAATTTCATATTTTACATTTCACTAATTAAATAGTAAATGGTCAA
Organism: Malthinus seriepunctatus; assembly: GCA_963924605.1. NCBI lineage: Eukaryota > Metazoa > Arthropoda > Insecta > Coleoptera > Cantharidae > Malthinus > Malthinus seriepunctatus. Next base: position 132,254,677 of record OZ004600.1, read on the forward strand.
TTGCAATTTAAATTTTATTATGAATTTTCAAATATTTATTAATTTTTCCTCATCGTCATATTAAGGGGTTGTAGTGAAGCCATGAGTGGAGATTAAATTATTTTGGATCTAGGGCTGTCTAAATACTAATAATAGGTACATTTTAGCCGAATTTCATATTTTCCATTTCACTAATTAAATAGTAAGTGGTCAATTGCAATTTAAATTTTATATTGAATATTCAAATATTTATTAATTTTTACTCCTCGTCATATTAAGGGGGTTGTAGTGACGCGATGAGTGGAGATTAAATTATTTTGGATCTAGGGCTGTCTAAACATAAATAGTAGGTACATTGTAGCCAAATTTCATATTTTCCATTTCACTTATTAAATAGTAAGTGGTCAATTGCAATTTAAATTTTATATTGAATATTCAAATATTTATTAATTTTTACTCCTCGTCATATTAAGGGGGTTGTAGTGAGGCGATGAGTGGAGATTAAATTATTTTGGTTCTAGGGCTGCCTAAACACAAATAGTAGGTACATTGTAGCCAAATTTCATATTTTCCATTTCACTAATTAAATAGTAAATGGTCAATTGCAATATAAATTTTATTTAGTATTTTCAAATATTTATTAATTTTTACTCCTCGTCATATTAAGGGGTTGTAGTTAAGCGATGAGTGGAAATTAAATTATTTTGGATCTAGGGCTGTCTAAACACAAATAGTAGGTTCATATTAGCCGAATTTCATATTTTACATTTCACTAATTAAATAGTAAATGGTCAATTGCAATTTAACTTTTATTTAGAATTTTCAAATATTTATTAATTTTTACTCCTCGTCATATTAAGGGGGTTTTAGTGAAGCGATGAGTGGAGATTAAATTATTTTGGATCTAGGGCTGTCTAACCACAAATAGTAGGTTCATATTAGCCGAATTTCATATTTTACATTTCACTAATTAAATAGTAAATGGTCAATTGCAATTTAAATTTTATTTTGAATTTTCAAATATTTATTAATTTTTCCTCATCGTCATATTAAGGGGTTGTACTGAAGCGATGAGTGGAGATTAAATTATTTTGGGTCTAGGGCTGTCTAAACATAAATAGTAGTTATTGTAGTAAAATTTCATATTTTCCATTTCACTAATTAAATAGTAAATGGTCAATTGCAATTTACATTTTATTTAGAATTTTCAAATATTTATTAATTTTTACTCCTCGTCATATTAAGGGGTTGTAGTGAAGCGATGAGTGGAGATTAAATTATTTTGGATCTAGGGCTGTCTAAACACAAATAGTAGGTTCATATTAGCCGAATTTCATATTTTCCATTTCACTAATTAAATAGTAAGTGGTCAATTGCAATTTAAATTTTATATTGAATTTTAAAATATTTATTAATTTTTACTCCTCGTCATATTAAGGGGGTTTTAGTGAAGCGATGAGTGGAGATTAAATTATTTTGGATCTAGGGCTGTCTAAACACAAATAGTAGGTACATTGTAGTAAAATTTCATATTTTCCATTTCACTAATTAAATAGTAAATGGTCAATTGCAATTTAAATTTTATTTAGAATTTTCAAATATTTATTAATTTTTACTCCTCGTCATATTAAGGGGTTGTAGTGAAGCGATGAGTGGAGATTAAATTATTTTGGATCTAGGGCTGTCTAAACATAAATAGTAGGTACATTGTAGTAAAATTTCATATTTTCCATTTCACTAATTAAATAGTAAATGGTCAATTGCAATTTAAATTTTATTTAGAATTTTCAAATATTTATTAATTTTTACTCCTCGTCATATTAAGGGGTTGTAGTGAAGCGATGAGTGGAGATTAAATTATTTTGGATCTAGGGCTGTCTAAACACAAATAGTAGGTTCATATTAGCCGAATTTCATATTTTCCATTTCACTAATTAAATAGTAAGTGGTCAATTGCAATTTAAATTTTATTTTGAATTTTAAAATATTTATTAATTTTTACTCCTCGTCATATTAAGGGGGTTTTAGTGAAGCGATGAGTGGAGATTAAATTATTTTGGATCTAGGGCTGTCTAAACACAAATAGTAGGTTCATATTAGCCGAATTTCATATTTTACATTTCACTAATTAAATAGTAAATGGTCAATTGCAATTTAACTTTTATTTAGAATTTTCAAATATTTATTAATTTTTACTCCTCGTCATATTAAGGGGGTTTTAGTGAAGCGATGAGTGGAGATTAAATTATTTTGGATCTAGGGCTGTCTAACCACAAATAGTAGTTTCATATTAGCCGAATTTCATATTTTACATTTCACTAATTAAATAGTAAATGGTCAATTGCAATTTAAATTTTATTTTGAATTTTCAAATATTTATTAATTTTTCCTCATCGTCATATTAAGGGGTTGTAGTGAAGCGATGAGTGGAGATTAAATTATTTTGGATCTAGGGCTGTCTAAACATAAATAGTAGGTACATTGTAGTAAAATTTCATATTTTCCATTTCACTAATTAAATAGTAAATGGTCAATTGCAATTTAAATTTTATTTTGAATTTTCAAATATTTATTAATTTTTCCTCATCGTCATATTAAGGGGTTGTAGTGACGCCATGAGTGGAGATTAAATTATTTTGGATCTAGGGCTGTCTAAACACTAATAATAGGTACATTTTAGCCGAATTTCATATTTTCCATTTCACTAATTAAATAGTAAGTGGTCAATTGCAATTTAAATTTTATATTGAATATTCAAATATTTATTAATTTTTACTCCTCGTCATATTAAGGGGGTTGTAGTGACGCGATGAGTGGAGATTAAATTATTTTGGATCTAGGGCTGTCTAAACAGAAATAGTAGGTACATTGTAGTAAAATTTCATATTTTCCATTTCACTAATTAAATAGTAAATGGTCAATTGCAATTTAAATTTTATTTAGAATTTTCAAATATTTATTAATTTTTACTCCTCGTCATATTAAGGGGTTGTAGTGAAGCGATGAGTGGAGATTAAATTATTTTGGATCTAGGGCTGTCTAAACACAAATAGTAGGTTCATATTAGCCGAATTTCATATTTTCCATTTCACTAATTAAATAGTAAGTGGTCAATTGCAATTTAAATTTTATTTTGAATTTTAAAATATTTATTAATTTTTACTCCTCGTCATATTAAGGGGGTTTTAGTGAAGCGATGAGTGGAGATTAAATTATTTTGGATCTAGGGCTGTCTAAACAGAAATAGTAGGTTCATATTAGCCGAATTTCATATTTTACATTTCACTAATTAAATAGTAAATGGTCAATTGCAATTTAAATTTTATTATGAATTTTCAAATATTTATTAATTTTTCCTCATCGTCATATTAAGGGGTTGTAGTGAAGCCATGAGTGGAGATTAAATTATTTTGGATCTAGGGCTGTCTAAATACTAATAATAGGTACATTTTAGCCGAATTTCATATTTTCCATTTCACTAATTAAATAGTAAGTGGTCAATTGCAATTTAAATTTTATATTGAATATTCAAATATTTATTAATTTTTACTCCTCGTCATATTAAGGGGGTTGTAGTGACGCGATGAGTGGAGATTAAATTATTTTGGATCTAGGGCTGTCTAAACATAAATAGTAGGTACATTGTAGCCAAATTTCATATTTTCCATTTCACTTATTAAATAGTAAGTGGTCAATTGCAATTTAAATTTTATATTGAATATTCAAATATTTATTAATTTTTACTCCTCGTCATATTAAGGGGGTTGTAGTGAGGCGATGAGTGGAGATTAAATTATTTTGGTTCTAGGGCTGCCTAAACACAAATAGTAGGTACATTGTAGCCAAATTTCATATTTTCCATTTCACTAATTAAATAGTAAATGGTCAATTGCAATATAAATTTTATTTAGTATTTTCAAATATTTATTAATTTTTACTCCTCGTCATATTAAGGGGTTGTAGTTAAGCGATGAGTGGAAATTAAATTATTTTGGATCTAGGGCTGTCTAAACACAAATAGTAGGTTCATATTAGCCGAATTTCATATTTTACATTTCACTAATTAAATAGTAAATGGTCAATTGCAATTTAACTTTTATTTAGAATTTTCAAATATTTATTAATTTTTACTCCTCGTCATATTAAGGGGGTTTTAGTGAAGCGATGAGTGGAGATTAAATTATTTTGGATCTAGGGCTGTCTAACCACAAATAGTAGGTTCATATTAGCCGAATTTCATATTTTACATTTCACTAATTAAATAGTAAATGGTCAATTGCAATTTAAATTTTATTTTGAATTTTCAAATATTTATTAATTTTTCCTCATCGTCATATTAAGGGGTTGTAGTGAAGCGATGAGTGGAGATTAAATTATTTTGGGTCTAGGGCTGTCTAAACATAAATAGTAGTTATTGTAGTAAAATTTCATATTTTCCATTTCACTAATTAAATAGTAAATGGTCAATTGCAATTTACATTTTATTTAGAATTTTCAAATATTTATTAATTTTTACTCCTCGTCATATTAAGGGGTTGTAGTGAAGCGATGAGTGGAGATTAAATTATTTTGGATCTAGGGCTGTCTAAACACAAATAGTAGGTTCATATTAGCCGAATTTCATATTTTCCATTTCACTAATTAAATAGTAAGTGGTCAATTGCAATTTAAATTTTATTTTGAATTTTAAAATATTTATTAATTTTTACTCCTCGTCATATTAAGGGGGTTTTAGTGAAGCGATGAGTGGAGATTAAATTATTTTGGATCTAGGGCTGTCTAAACACAAATAGTAGTTTCATATTAGCCGAATTTCATATTTTACATTTCACTAATTAAATAGTAAATGGTCAATTGCAATTTAAATTTTATTTTGAATTTTCAAATATTTATTAATTTTTCCTCATCGTCATATTAAGGGGTTGTAGTGAAGCGATGAGTGGAGATTAAATTATTTTGGATCTAGGGCTGTCTAAACATAAATAGTAGGTACATTGTAGCCAAATTTCATATTTTCCATTTCACTAATTAAATAGTAAGTGGTCAATTGCAATTTAAATTTTATATTGAATATTCAAATATTTATTAATTTTTACTCCTCGTCATATTAAGAGGGCGATATTTAACAAATGGGCGGGGAAGGTGATATTTAGACATTCCGCTCTTAAGCTTCAGCGCCTTTAATATCCGGTTGATATCACTAATATTTACAATTCGTGATAGGGTAAAGTTCAAAGAAGGCACTAAAGTATTTGTATATAAAAAATAAGAGTTTAGTTAGTGAGAAAAATGCAGTTGAACTTGGTGAAATTCAAAAAAAACAACGGATGTTGGGTAGAAACAACATCCTGTCTTTTTTTAAATTTCACCAAGTTCAACTGCATTTTTCTCACTAATTAGGCTCTTATTTTTTATATACAAATACTTTAGTGCCTTCTTTGAACTTTACCCTATCAGGAATTGAAAATATTAGTGATATCAACCAGATATTAAAGGCGCTGAAGCTTAAGAGCGGAATGTCTAAATATCACCTTCCCCGCCCATTTGTTAAATATGGCCCCCTTAAGGGGGTTGTAGTGAGGCGATGAGTGGAGATTAAATTATTTTGGTTCTAGGGCTGCCTAAACACAAATAGTAGGTACATTGTAGCCAAATTTCATATTTTCCATTTCACTAATTAAATAGTAAATGGTCAATTGCAATATAAATTTTATTTAGTATTTTCAAATATTTATTAATTTTTACTCCTCGTCATATTAAGGGGTTGTAGTTAAGCGATGAGTGGAAATTAAATTATTTTGGATCTAGGGCTGTCTAAACACAAATAGTAGGTTCATATTAGCCGAATTTCATATTTTACATTTCACTAATTAAATAGTAAATGGTCAATTGCAATTTAAATTTTATTTAGAATTTTCAAATATTTATTAATTTTTACTCCTCGTCATATTAAGGGGTTGTAGTGAAGCGATGAGTGGAGATTAAATTATTTTGGATCTAGGGCTGTCTAACCACAAATAGTAGGTTCATATTAGCCGAATTTCATATTTTACATTTCACTAATTAAATAGTAAATGGTCAATTGCAATTTAAATTTTATTTTGAATTTTCAAATATTTATTAATTTTTCCTCATCGTCATATTAAGGGGTTGTAGTGAAGCGATGAGTGGAGATTAAATTATTTTGGATCTAGGGCTGTCTAAACATAAATAGTAGTTATTGTAGTAAAATTTCATATTTTCCATTTCACTAATTAAATAGTAAATGGTCAATTGCAATTTACATTTTATTTAGAATTTTCAAATATTTATTAATTTTTACTCCTCGTCATATTAAGGGGTTGTAGTGAAGCGATGAGTGGAGATTAAATTATTTTGGATCTAGGGCTGTCTAAACACAAATAGTAGGTTCATATTAGCCGAATTTCATATTTTCCATTTCACTAATTAAATAGTAAGTGGTCAATTGCAATTTAAATTTTATTTAGAATTTTCAAATATTTATTAATTTTTACTCCTCGTCATATTAAGGGGGTTTTAGTGAAGCGATGAGTGGAGATTAAATTATTTTGGATCTAGGGCTGTCTAACCACAAATAGTAGTTTCATATTAGCCGAATTTCATATTTTACATTTCACTAATTAAATAGTAAATGGTCAATTGCAATTTAAATTTTATTTTGAATTTTCAAATATTTATTAATTTTTCCTCATCGTCATATTAAGGGGTTGTAGTGAAGCGATGAGTGGAGATTAAATTATTTTGGATCTAGGGCTGTCTAAACATAAATAGTAGGTACATTGTAGTAAAATTTCATATTTTCCATTTCACTAATTAAATAGTAAATGGTCAATTGCAATTTAAATTTTATTTAGAATTTTCAAATATTTATTAATTTTTACTCCTCGTCATATTAAGGGGTTGTAGTGAAGCGATGAGTGGAGATTAAATTATTTTGGATCTAGGGCTGTCTAAACACAAATAGTAGGTTCATATTAGCCGAATTTCATATTTTCCATTTCACTAATTAAATAGTAAGTGGTCAATTGCAATTTAAATTTTATTTTGAATTTTAAAATATTTATTAATTTTTACTCCTCGTCATATTAAGGGGGTTTTAGTGAAGCGATGAGTGGAGATTAAATTATTTTGGATCTAGGGCTGTCTAAACACAAATAGTAGGTACATTGTAGTAAAATTTCATATTTTCCATTTCACTAATTAAATAGTAAATGGTCAATTGCAATTTAAATTTTATTTAGAATTTTCAAATATTTATTAATTTTTACTCCTCGTCATATTAAGGGGTTGTAGTGAAGCGATGAGTGGAGATTAAATTATTTTGGATCTAGGGCTGTCTAAACATAAATAGTAGGTACATTGTAGTAAAATTTCATATTTTCCATTTCACTAATTAAATAGTAAATGGTCAATTGCAATTTAAATTTTATTTAGAATTTTCAAATATTTATTAATTTTTACTCCTCGTCATATTAAGGGGTTGTAGTGAAGCGATGAGTGGAGATTAAATTATTTTGGATCTAGGGCTGTCTAAACACAAATAGTAGGTTCATATTAGCCGAATTTCATATTTTCCATTTCACTAATTAAATAGTAAGTGGTCAATTGCAATTTAAATTTTATTTTGAATTTTAAAATATTTATTAATTTTTACTCCTCGTCATATTAAGGGGGTTTTAGTGAAGCGATGAGTGGAGATTAAATTATTTTGGATCTAGGGCTGTCTAAACACAAATAGTAGGTTCATATTAGCCGAATTTCATATTTTACATTTCACTAATTAAATAGTAAATGGTCAATTGCAATTTAAATTTTATTATGAATTTTCAAATATTTATTAATTTTTACTCCTCGTCATATTAAGGGGGTTTTAGTGAAGCGATGAGTGGAGATTAAATTATTTTGGATCTAGGGCTGTCTAAACACAAATAGTAGGTTCATATTAGCCGAATTTCATATTTTACATTTCACTAATTAAATAGTAAATGGTCAATTGCAATTTAAATTTTATTTTGAATTTTCAAATATTTATTAATTTTTCCTCATCGTCATATTAAGGGGTTGTAGTGAAGCCATGAGTGGAGATTAAATTAGTTTGGATCTAGGGCTGTCTAAACACTAATAATAGGTACATTTTAGCCGAATTTCATATTTTCCATTTCACTAATTAAATAGTAAATGGTCAATTGCAATTTAAATTTTATTTTGAATTTTCAAATATTTATTAATTTTTCCTCATCGTCATATTAAGGGGTTGTAGTGAAGCCATGAGTGGAGATTAAATTATTTTGGATCTAGGGCTGTCTAAACACTAATAATAGGTACATTTTAGCCGAATTTCATATTTTCCATTTCACTAATTAAATAGTAAATGGTCAATTGCAATTTAAATTTTATTATGAATTTTCAAATATTTATTAATTTTTCCTCATCGTCATATTAAGGGGTTGTAGTGAAGCCATGAGTGGAGATTAAATTATTTTGGATCTAGGGCTGTCTAAATACTAATAATAGGTTCATTTTAGCCGAATTTCATATTTTTCATTTCACTTATTAGATAATAAATGAGTAATTTAAATTTTATTTTCAATTTTCAAATATTTTTGAAAATTTTTTATTTTGGGTGTGCCTAATTAAATAGTGGGTAATTACAGTACTGGTTCTAAGAACTGGTAGCGTTGAGCAGTAAATGAACTTCTAGAGGGCATTTAAAATATCTTTTTGAAAAATTTACTTCCCTGAGAAAAACTTTCCATTTGCCAAAATTTATTATTTTTGCCTAATCCAAAAATACGAAATTTGGCCTGGTGATGATGTAGGGTTAAACTTTGTTACATTTGGCAAAGGACAAGGCTATTTATTAGTTTCTTTTTATAAAATTCCTATACTTTAAAAATCAATGTTTGAAGGATTACAAATTTTGTAATACTAGGCTCAAAAAAAGATTTCCGCGTAGAGACATTGATTAATATAATATTTTTTAAAAAGAGTTTAAAAAGTTTTAGTTTTGATGTCCTCCTTAAAAGAAAATGCAGTTAAGAAAGAAGAAGTAGTATGAGAAAGGAAGTTTTAATGAGTTATAATAAATTTTTGAAACTTGCACGTTATGAATTTTAAAACACCAATAACAAGAGGAATGTTGTAGAATTATAGAAAATGCTATAAAAAAATAAAATTATGCACGGTGGTTGGTTTAGGTTATAAAAACTAAAATTACAGGTTACCTTTAGTGTCGAACTTTTACTATCCCTTCAACCCTACAGGCTCGCGGATCGTAAAACATCAACTCTCTTGCAAAAGTCCATCTCTTGTGAAAACGAATTTTGTTATCTACTTTTGTCGAAAACCATACATGGCAAAAGTATTATTTACAGTTATTTTTAGTATAAGCGGCTTAATTGAATTTAGATGAAAATTTAATGTCCAAACGTTTTTTATCGTGAGTTATTTGATTGAATTCTTCAAAGTAAGAATAATTGTGGATTTGCATGGAAAATTCATTGGCTCTCTGAGTTTATTATGTACAGTTAAAATACTTGTCTGAGGAGGGCAGGTTTTATTTCCACAAAATTCGGAAAAACACTTAAATGTGCATGTGGTATTTGAAAACTACTCTGCTCGGTTCTACGTGAGTTCAACGACTCTGTTTTCTTTTAAACTATTTATTTTATGGTATTTAAATGTAGAAATTTTGTTGATTCTGTACCAATAACATTTTGATATGTTACACCTTGAATGAAATTATTTAGTTCGATATTTGAAACGAGCTCGTGCGGGTGCTTTTAACATCCTTTAAAACTAAAGGGGAATACTTAATAATGATTCCATCAGACAGTAAAAGAGTGTTAATATTAATTTTATAATTATAATAAAACTGACGTACCTGGGTATCAAAAAGCACGCATGAAACTTCGTAAGAACTAATAACTTCGTTTAAGAGTTTTACAGGGAAAAAAACGCAAAATTAACTTAATGTCACTCTTTTACATTTTTTATGAAGCGTAACAATTTAAATGTATATGTCGTGTAAATTTTGTTTTCGTCAGCTTTTTGCCTTATTTTTTTTTAAAACTAGGCTCTTATTCTTTCCTTTTTGTAATAAAGCGACCTTTATTTTAAATCCAAAATTATTTAAAAAATATTTTTGATCTCTATGTATCTATCCTGGGTGTTTAGGAAAGAGAATATAAAATTTTTACATACAATTTTATTTCCTAATTGTCACTCCCACCTACCTCTCAGCATTGGTGAAATCAGCCCTAAGAATTTTCAATGGCAAAGATGATCGAGCACCCAAGGGTTCTCATTTTTAAATTTTGGAACAATGTTTTTGAAGATGTTGCTCTTTAACATAATTTTCCCTGTTGGTCACTCTTTTCTGTAAGACACCCTCCAAAGTTTTTTCTCGAAAATCTCGACAAAATCGTAAAAATAGTTCAAGTATTAGCATATTAGTACAAAGTATCGTATATGGATTTTATTGAGTTTAACAAGCAACCCTTACAAATGTGAATTATCTGATAGTATTATCCGTTCACTATTTATTTGTGCTATGGTTGGCCATGTTAGGGTAGCAGATTCAACCCGGTATAAATTAGAAAAAAATCAGTTAGGTTAAGTATTGTAGAGTAGCGGCTTTTATTCAATTGTGTTAATAGTTGGTCTGTCAATGGTCTGTCATTTTTTTGGTACTGTCAAGAGCTGCCGGTCAACTTAACAGGGACTTTCTATTTTGGCAAACCAAAAAATAAATGTTCATGGCCAACCATAGCACAAATAAATAGTGAACGGATCATAGTATTTATTTTCAGTGTAGAAACTGCAAGCGTAATTTAAATTTTGTGCATTTAGTTTTATTTTTAATTTGTATACGAATTCCTATATGTTTGTGTAAGCTCTTTTGGTTGATAAATATTGACACAAGTAATAGCGCAAATGCAATAAACATAACATTATAAAACTAATGTAATGAGCAAATAAAATTCTTGAATATGCCATCCCAGGCATCAGACTACAGTTATTACCTACTTTAGAGACAGTTTGATAGTCGATTTAGTCGATGATATAAAAAGAACCTTTTCGTTTCGCTACTTAAAATTTTAAATCATTTTTTGATATACAGGGTGGGTGCTAACCAACATATTCACAAAGCACAAATTTAGGTTATAGTTAAATAAAGAGAAAGTGGTGCAAACGGGCCTAAGAGATTGGTAGCAGTAGGATGGTAGTAAGAGGTTAATAACGAATAAAAGTTTTGCAATCGTAGATTAAAATCGTAAAGTGTCGATTATAATAGGAGCCCCAAATTAAATGTTTTGTAAACAAAAATCAGAAAAGAAACTTTAACCCTTAAAAATGATATTTATAAATAAAAAATGTATTTTTAAATTATATCGCGTGTTGAAACATAGCTAAGTTTAATATAACGACACATAATCACGCATTTTAAGCATTACATGTTAAGAATTTGTAGATTAATTAAGTAATTTCGTATTTGGATTATTTCGTAATAAAATTAGAAGAAACTTTATGTATGTACCTACTTTGCAAAGATATCCCGCCTAAAAGTTTGCACTTTATTAAGATATCTTAAGTAATTTGCAAATCATAACGAAAGCCTTGTGGTTTACTAAGTTGAATTAACAAGTTATAGAGAGCAAACTCAACTGGTTTTGTATTTTAATTGAATTAACGTATTTATTATACAGCGAGTGCGCGAAAACTTTAAAGACGCCAATTTTACGTCAAAAGTGATATATTTTGAGTTATTTTCTAAAAATCGAGCGTTAAATTATGTTTTTCGCTCTTTCCAGCACATTTAGACCATTTAAAGAAATTCATGACTTAGGTAGGGGTGTCAAAGTTTCATGCCCGTTTTCACCGACGGTTCCTAAGCAATTGCCTACGTAAGAACTGCCTAAAGCTAAGACAACTTCTAACCCGAGGCAAAAAAATTAATAACCATTACGATATCGCTATCTTTTAAACCTTTGTTTATCTTATTTAGGAACCCTGGTGCGCGTGGTGAAACGTGGTGAAGAGCAATTTCAACTTAAAAAATGCTAATGTCAGATTAAGCAATGCCTAACTTTAAGAATCGTCGGTGAAAACGGGCATTAGTTTCTCTAAATATACGTATCAGAGACCCTTTACACAAATCGTAGGTTCCTCTATTGAACATTTTAGCACTTACGGGCCGGTAAGGGTCGGTTAAGCACTGTTTAGGTTAATTTGACACTTAATAAAGTTAAACGCGGTTACAAGTGGACGTTAGAACTAGGGTTGGTTCTTTTATAACCCTCTGGTTAGTTAAATAGGTTTCAAACTAACAAACCTTACTTGTTATGCTACTGGTAACTACGTTTAACTTGAAAGTATCAAATTTGCTTAAGCGAGACTAAAAGTACCAGTTCTGAGTTATAAACGAGCCCAATAATGGCTTACTAGATTTGCCATTTCTGAGGCTGGTTGCAAGTGGTTCATTGTATCGTGACCTTTCGGATTTGGTCTTCCCTTATGGGAGTTCTGTGCTTTTGATAAAGTCCAGAATTTTCCCTATTGATAAGTTAAGCAGTTCACTTTGGAGCATCTTCTCTTTACCGAGAATGCTGTAACGATTCCTTGTGAAAGCCTCACAGTGTAGCAGAAGATGAAATAGAGTATCTCCTTCCTCTGCACATCCTCTGGCCCGTTATTATTGCCGTTACCAGTTGTAGTTCATCTTTGCTCGCTATGAGTAGAGAGCGAGTTCTTTTGTCAGAGGATTTTCCAGTAGGGCTTTAGAATGTCTCTGTCCAGGAATTTCCAGTGTACAGTGTTTAATATGCCACTTCGCTAGAAGTGACTTTATTTATCTCTTTGCCATTTCATAATAAATGCCAAAGGCGGGCTATAGTCCAATGGGTCTTATTTTGCTGCACTCTTTGGCAGTCCGCTTTCTCCTTCCCTGGTATGTTGGCATGAGCTAGAACTCATACTAGGTTGACGAAAGAACCTCGCACTTATTACATGGAAAAACGGTTTCAGTCAAATTTCATGAAATTTTGGTAAGTTGTAGATATTGACTGTTTGAACAAAAGTTTCCATGGGCAAAAAGTTCTAAGACCTCGCTCTTCTGAGATAGGGACACAGTCGTTAGGATAGTTTACCTAACGTCCTCTAGGGGCTATACCGACACTAATGTGTTAATAAAATAAGACTTGTTTCATGCGAACCCCAAAGTTTCAGCTAAATCGGTCTAGGGGTTTGAAACTAAAAACTAAAAAACTAAAAACAATGTTCTCTGTAGGCCCATTTTGAGCCCCCGCTAGAACCCTTAATAATCAGATTTTAGCAAAACAAAAAATACAGGTCACTTTATTTAAAAAACTTTATTGGTTGGCATCATAATTTATCTTCACCCTGTAAAATGTATATTTACCATTGTTCTGAGAAACAAAAAATATGCGCTATTTGGCTATTTTCCATCTATTTTAACTACTTTGTTGACCCCTATCTCAGAAGGGTGAGGTCTTAGGTATTTTTGCCCATGGAGACTTTTGTTCAGAAGGTCAAGTTCTACAACTTACCAAAATTTCATGAAATCTGACTGAAACCGTTTTTCCGTATAAAAAGTGCGGGGTCCTTTGTCCCCGCTAGCGTATTCAGTTTGCGGATGCAGTCCGTTAATAGGCCGGGCCTCACCTCACAGGAGTTCAGCGCTTTGAGGGCTGCGTGGCTGTCAGATGCTACGAAGTTTCTTTGATTGTGATATCCTCTATCTAACAGCATGTGCGCACATGTTAAAATGGCGTAAATTTCTGCTTGGAAGACGGTTACGCGATCCCCGAGGCTTAAGATTACCCCTTGCCTTAAGTTGCCGTACCCGATGCTTCCAGCTTCTGTGCCTGTTGGGTTTTTAGAGCCGTCTGTGTAGAATACAAGTCCATTCATTTTGATTGCCTTGCATTCTCATTCTTCTCCTGTCGGAATTTTAATTCCTTGGTTTTTTTCGATTGTATATGCTTTGGTTTTATGTTAGACACCATACTAAATATGGGGTGTTCTTCCATCTCTCTTAGGATTGAGGCATGTCCTTGCCCATTTCTTCCTATGGAGGAGTGAATTTTTAGTCTGTAAGCTTCACTTAATGCTTTTGCTTTCACCACCAGATGTAAGGGTGGGAGATTCAACATTGCTTCCATTGCTGTTGTAGGTGCAGTACGCATTGCTACAGTAATTCTTAGGCAGGCTTTTGGATTTTGCCTAGTTTGTGTTTTCAGGTTTTTGTTTGTGTTTTTATCCACCACGCAAAACTTTACATGCAAATCACAATCGCTATTTGAGATAAAAACTAGAAACTTGAACAACAATGAAAACGTCTTTATGGAGTTGTACTGCAAGACAGATTTATGCTGGCGAGCGGTAGGGATAAATTCGCGCAGATTTGGCCACGCCTCTTTAATAAATTAAATACGTTTAATACTGCGTTGGTCGGGATAAATACAAATTTAGTGCTCTGCGCATCCCCACTGCTCACCAGAATCTATTTGTCTTGCAGTACAAGTCTAACGATGTAAGAAAGTAATTCCGGCGCATCCCGATCGTACAATCGGAAGAACTAGAAATAGAAATAGCAGAATGTTGAGTATTTTTTCCAACTTTTAAACGCACACACTGTATATTAAAAGTATCGAATTTTGAAGATGCTTATAAATGAAAATATTTAGATGAAATGTAATGAAATAACACAAAAAGAAAAGTAAAGAAAAATAAAAATGAAATTAAACTTTTGACGATTTCCTTGCGATTCCTTTATAACTTTATTAAAATTCATGAAGTTGTAAGAAAAATTTTCACGTTTTGATTTTAAAGTAATTTTTAAAACATGAATCAAACATAAGATTTTAAAAATTGAAGCTAAATTTGCACAAATTCGATCTTTTCCCAATTTCATATTTAAATATTAGATTTATTTTTTTTATAAATCATTAACCTTTCGTTCTAACTTCTGCAGAAAAGGGAGAGTGTGCAATAAGTCAGCCATGTTTTTCGTTTTGGTCCTCAATGAGGCAATTTGCTCAAAGTACAGCTTAAACTAATTTCCCTTATTGACTATGCCTTTAATTAGAAACTGTCATCCATTACCAAATACAGCTTTCTTCTCTTTTTACTTATTTAATGACGGGTCAGTGACGAGGTATAAGTCTCCATGGCATTTCCAGTAATTCGGCTAGATTTGGGAGAATAGTCAAAAAAGTCTCCCTTATGATGAAGGAAGTTTTCTAAACTCTATAAGTCGCATGGTGCTGCTCAAATGTCTTCCTTCGCGATCACACGTCGCTCCAGGTGCTGTAAAAAGTTCAATTAAGCCGTTACTTCGAGACCGTTCTTTGTGTTTTAAGCTGCCTGAACAGTTCCGACTCGAATTGTCTACCTGGATTACTCGCTATCGTCACTGATACACCACAATCTTAAGATCTTTAATAATTGGAACGGTGATATCTTGTATGTCAGGCCATCATTGTTAGAGCACGGTTAATTCTATGACTGTGCAAGAGGTTGACTACGTCGACATGAATGTTCCAGAAGCATGCCCGGGGTATGTACTCTCAAAGTCTTCAGTAGAACAGTATTGTTTGTCTGGTTTAGGCATATCCCACGAACTTTCATTTGCTTTCTTAAAGCTGCGCCACACACACACACGGTTTCGCCTGTGCTAGCCGACCTGTCTGACCGATGTCCAGATGCTCCGGTTTGACCTGTGCAGACCACCTGAAAGATGTCCAGACGCTCTGGAAGGCAAGCCTGAGTGTATGAGGTTTTTTAAAATTTATTTGTAGCTTGAAAGTTCCCATTGCTTAAATGGGATCATTTATAGTGCTAATGTAGGTAGGTAACTCCTTTGCGAGCTCACAGTAATTAAAAGATTAAATTAAGCAGTATGAGGGAATACAGGGTGTTATTTTTGAATAGTGAAACTTCGGAGTGTATCTAATACATCATGCATAGCCCACTAATTTAATGAATTACGAGTATAACAGGATATTGTAATTAAAAATTTATCAAAGAATTATTTAAGAGGCTCTTTTAACTATAAAATGCTTTTAATTTAAACTGCTTATATTAAATTATTAAGTCTCCTCTTTTGTTGTAACATATACGAAAATGGAGACTTTTCTTTCCTTTAGCCAATATTCTTTCGTTAATAAGTTGCTGTACAGAAACAAGATTTGCATTTATTATTCATTTACTGTTTAAATATTTAAAAAAGGCTGTGAAATTGTACAATTTTCGAGTTGATCAAAAAGTGTCATCTAATATCTCTTTACTTTTGTATTCTTCTGCTTATTGTCTCAGTAAGGAACCACTATAGTTTAATTTAACGAAAGGATTCTTAAAAGTTTAAAATATTGACAACGATGTCTGAGGTGTTACTAGGGGGCACACTAAAATGGAAAAGTCACGTGTTGACTCTTTTTACTAAAATTAATGATATTTTAACTTTTACACGATAACTAAAGGAGTTATTCAAAAATTTATAATAACAAATTTTAAACAATATTTCATACTCTATCTTATAAAAATTTTTTTTGCAAATCGGATGATTAATTACTGAAATAATGACGTCAATCGTCTACAATTTTCAACAGCGGCCCTAGGGAAACATGACCATAGGAACTGGCGGCACCTTGCAGTTTCACGTTGCTTAAGGTGTCATGAGTTCGAATCTAAAAAGAAACCGCGTCGGAAAATTTTTCTTACTCGTGCGCCACTACGGTCTGCTCTAAGTGTTAATAAATGGATTTGTAACATCTAGGTAGCACAGAAACATCCAATTAGTATCAGAGTACACCACTCTTTATTGAAACACCCTATACAAGTCTGAATTGCCTAAAACAAGTTGTTGGGCCTAGTCGATCGAGGTGACACGTTTCTGGAGTCTTTTAAATAATTCAGAGGTGTTATATTAATTTAATCTTACCCCTTTACACTAAATAATTAATTAAGCACTTCCAATGGCATCCTAAGCACTTTTTGTTACCAGGGTAGATCATACCCTAAATTTCCTTACAAATGTTTGAATTTCCCGAAAAAAATTCCATGGCATCAAGTAGAGCGTAGCCTACTCCCCAGGTGCATCCTAAGCACTTTAAATTTGTTAACAGGGTAGAACATACCCTAAATTTCCTTATAAATGTCTGAATTTTCCGAAAACTACTCCAGGGAATTAAAGAGAGCGGAACAGACATTCCAGGTGCATCTTAAGCACTTTAAATTTGTTACCAGGGTAGATCATACCTTAAATTTCCTTAGAAATGTCTGAATTTCACAAAAACTATTCAAAGGGATCAAGTAGATGGGAGCCTAAATCCCAGGTGCATCCTACGCACTTTAAATTTATTACTAAGGTAGATCATACCCTAAATTTCCTTAGAAATATCTGAATTTCGAAAACAATTCCAGGGAATTAAGTAGAGAAAAGTTTACGCCCCAGGTGCTTCCTAAGCACTTTAAATTTGTTATCAGGGTGGAACATACCCTAAATTTCCTTATAAATGTCTGAATTTTCCGAAAACTATTCCAGGGAATTAAGGAGAGGGGAACCTACATCCCAGGTGCATCTTAAGCACTTTAAATTTGTTACCAGGGTAGATCATACCTTAAATTTCCTTAGAAATGTCTGAATTTCACAAAAACTATTCAAAGGGATCAAGTAGATGGGAGCCTAAATCCCAGGTGCATCCTACGCACTTTAAATTTATTACTAAGGTAGATCATACCCTAAATTTCCTTAGAAATATCTGAATTTCGAAAACAATTCCAGGGAATTAAGTAGAGAAAAGTTTACGCCCCAGGTGCTTCCTAAGCACTTTAAATTTGTTATCAGGGTGGAACATACCCTAAATTTCCTTATAAATGTCTGAATTTTCCGAAAACTATTCCAGGGAATTAAGGAGAGGGGAACCTACATCCCAGGTGCATCTTAAGCACTTTAAATTTGTTACCAGGGTAGATCATACCTTAAATTTCCTTAGAAATGTCTGAATTTCACAAAAACTATTCAAAGGGATCAAGTAGATGGGAGCCTAAATCCCAGGTGCATCCTACGCACTTTAAATTTATTACTAAGGTAGATCATACCCTAAATTTCCTTAGAAATATCTGAATTTCGAAAACAATTCCAGGGAATTAAGTAGAGAAAAGTTTACGTCCCAGGTGCTTCCTAAGCACTTTAAATTTGTTATCAGGGTGGAACATACCCTAAATTTCCTTATAAATGTCTGAATTTTCCGAAAACTATTCCAGGGAATTAAGGAGAGGGGAACCTACATCCCAGGTGCATCTTAAGCACTTTAAATTTGTTACCAGGGTAGATCATACCTTAAATTTCCTTAGAAATGTCTGAATTTCACAAAAACTATTCAAAGGGATCAAGTAGATGGGAGCCTAAATCCCAGGTGCATCCTACGCACTTTAAATTTATTACTAAGGTAGATCATACCCTAAATTTCCTTAGAAATATCTGAATTTCGAAAACAATTCCAGGGAATTAAGTAGAGAAAAGTTTACGTCCCAGGTGCTTCCTAAGCACTTTAAATTTGTTATCAGGGTGGAACATACCCTAAATTTCCTTATAAATGTCTGAATTTTCCGAAAATTATTCCAGGGAATTAAGGAGAGGGGAACCTACATCCCAGGTGCATCTTAAGCACTTTAAATTTGTTACCAGGGTAGATCATACCTTAAATTTCCTTAGAAATGTCTGAATTTCCCGAAAACTATTCCAGGGGAGTCTACACCCCACAGGTTCATCATAGAAACTTTAAGTTTTGGAGAAGCCGACCAAGGGGCGAGTTGAGAGAGTTCTAAATTTATGTTTATACGAGATTTCTTCAAGTTAGAACTTGGTGCTTTTCTATCCAATTATGCCATCTCTTGCAAGCCCGATGTTCAGATTCTTAGCCACCTTTTGAATGGACCCCCAGGTGCTTAGAGAGGATGTTTGCACTTGTTTGGCTCGATATTATCAATTCCCGGTCCCGTCGACAGATTCTACTAATAATTCCATTGACCATCTCAATTTATCGATCCCTTAAATTCAACTTTTTTTTAAATTATTAGGTATACTGACTTGCATTCAGAGAAACAACAAAAAAAGGATTGAATTTAAAAACATTACTTTGAGAGGTTTTCCAGACTTTTAAAGAGCTTTCCAACATAAACTAGGTCAAGAAGTGGTGATTTAGTACGAAAACTGAAAGTTGATTCATAGACGTTTTCTTTAAATTAAATATAGAGACTTGCAGTTTAACAGTTGGTTTAAGAAATTATAACTCGAGTTGGTGGTGTCCAAGTTAAAGTTGTCTAATTTTAACGTTCACCTCGACATTAAGCAAGAAATAAGATGGCCTATCTATAAAACGGTCGATTCGAAACCCTTCTAAGCTCGAAACAAATGGAGGTTGTTTCTAAAATGTATTCAATTTGACGAGTGATGCTTTCAAAAAGTTTTTGCAAACCAAATAACGCAATTCGAGGTTTAATGCTATACGTTTTTTTTTTTTTTAAATTAAATAATATTAAAAAGTTTTTTTTTTCTACATTTCTCTAAACAAAAAGTTGATAACTTTTAATGCATTTTGTTTTCGTTCCATTATACACATAGTTTGTTTTTAAGCTCGTTTATATTTTAATTACAAAAATCTGGGAGAGTGAAAATAAAAATAAAAAGGAAAAATTGTGTGTTTGTTAGATTAAGTTTATTGACTAAATAGAGCGGTGGGATTTTGTAACGAAATTGGCATTTTGAATTTCTCGTTATGTTCACAATAATGTCTTGTTTGTGTGTTTGGTAGCTTATCTCAAAGTATCTGTCAGTCTATCTTTGCTAGTGTCTGCCTGCCTGTTTCGGTATTTATCGATCTGTCTGGATAATAGGAATTTTGACATCAGTTGCAAACTTTGTTTAAATCCTTCCGACAGGTTATAGTCTGCTAAATTGTTCTTTTTTATAATCTTTAAAATTAATTGATTAGTTGATTTCTATACAAGGTGTTATGGAAGTTTTCACAAATTATCGTATTTCGGGTCGGGGGAGAGCACATTAAGATGTCTATTCGCAGTAATTTGCAATTAGTACGAAAGATTAATTTATAAACCAAATAAACAAATTAAACAGAACGTGTCTGTGGAATCGAGCCTGAGACTACGTGTACGCTGATCCGATGAATTTGATCACGAAATTGCATATTGTGGTAGGAAATTCTAAAACAAATAACGAAAGCTTTCTACAAAAGCGATTTAACGCTCTTGTATTATGAAGTAATTGCAAAATATTTGTCTGCTAACAGAGAATTAGTTTTGGAGAAAATACAATTTTTAATTAGGGAAAATCAAACAGTATCTGTAACGATGCAAATTTTTATCCGAATGCTGGACTCAAATACCGGTTCAGTTACAGTATCCTGGAAATTTTGTATCGTTTAAAGTAGCTACTTGTCTTTTTTTTCTTTAGTTTTTCCCTAGCGCCATACCTGACATGAAAATGGAGATAATTTTTACATTCCCATAGTCAGCTCTTCAAGCACTGTAATTTGAGCCCAATCTCCGGGAGATTGGATCATTTTCAATTTTTGTATTTTAACTATCAGCGTTATTAGTGATAACAGCTGATTTACTTCTAACTATAAGAGCTAAAAGCAGCCATAAGAGCTATAGCTCACGTTTTATTTTTAGTGTGACTCAGGTGTCTTTTTTACCCTTTTGTAACTTAGTTCAACCTTATCAGTTCATTAATTCTTTATCTAAGATAAAGTCTATAGATCTCTCTTAAAGGACCAACTTGGATCTGGTGAGTGAAAATTTTCTTTTCATTAGGTCTAGTGATCTCTTTCTTAGGAGAGAGGACTAGTAAGCTGGTGGGAAAGAGAGTCTGGAGTTGTCCAGACACTCGCTAGTAACGAAGTTACTAGGCTTGAAGTGCTTCACATGCCTGTGACATTGAAATGCTTTTGAAATAGCAACCTGTAACTTTTTACATGTGGGGGGGGGGGACATAGAGCATCTATAGTCAAGTCGAGAAATCACGATTATAATGACCACCGCTAGATGAAACGAATATTAGTTTATACCACTTTTCGCCACTTTCAGGGTTTCAAAAATTTCATTTCAGGGAGACTTTTACTCTCTCCTCTCTTGCCACTATAATCGTTCTAAGGTTCATTTTAGGGCCTCTACTCGCGCCGATTGCTTCGATAGCACTACATTTTGGATTATTTGGGTTAAAGTTTCTTTTTTGTTTTTTTAAAACATTTTTTCTCATTCAGTCAACGCAGCAACAACAAAACTTTTTGTGTTATTAAAAGAGTAGTTTATCAAATGTCAGACGTTCTGTAAACTGAAATTTATCTTAAAAAAATTATGAAAGATGTACCAAGTTTCTAAATAAAATGTATACGTACAAAATCTCGCGAAAAAGTGTTAATAGGAAAATTGGAAAAGAGAGAAAAAAATAGGGTGGAGCTGAAAATTTGTGAAACATGTCAAGTTTCAATAATAGTTGAGCTTTTATATTTTGTCGTCAGTTTCGAACGATTGATTTTATTATTTCGTCGAGACAACTCGCTGAAAATATTTATTTTTGAACTTCATTTTGCTTTCAATTTTTGTAGCTTTTTGCAACTAAATTTGCTCTTTGGCGACAAAAATGTGAAGTGTTTTGAATCAAAGCCACCTTTTTTTTTTATTTCGTAAAATTTTCAGCTTGTGTTTCTTTCTCTCAATTTATTTTACCATCAAAACCTCTCCTTTATGAAGTATTTTACGATTTTTTAGAAATATTTATTTTCGTCTAGAATTCATCCGTACAAAAAGTTTCATAATAAAGTTTTTTCAATAATAAACTTTTCAGATCTCACTTTTCGCAAAATATTTTGCTTTTTTGCATGCAACGCTCATATTCATTCAATTAAGATAGGATGACCAAAAAACTGATGTTCAATTATGATAACTTGCAGTTAATAAGCTCAATGTGCTCTTATACATCAGGGTTCCTGATGATCCCTAATTCAGGAATCACAAAAGACCCATTTTCAAACTATTCGGCTACTTTTTCAATCAGATCACTGATAGTCGCTCTTGTGTTTAATTTCATTTGCTGCGTTCTTATTGTTTGTCGAGTGAATCCGAGTTGGTCGTCGGATTAACAATACAAGCACCTTCTCCATTTTTATAAGGAACTCCTCATTTTGCCATCGTGGTGAGCGGGAGCGCGTACTTTGTCAATTTTCCCTCTTTATAATTTTGTTTCGTGTTTAATTATTTTAATTAATTAATTTTTAGTTCGAACCCGTGTTCATTTTTATTTTACCCCGCGTTAAATTAATTAATTAAATTTAATTAATTAATTTAACGCGGGGTTTCCTTCCATTGCATTCAGCAAACCCGTGTGTCCTGTTTCTTCCAGGTCTAGTGGTCTGTCCTTGGAGGTCTGAATAGGTCTTGAGAACAGGCCTGGTGGTCTGGTGAAAGGAATTACCCGTGTGCCCCTATCTTCCAAGTCAGGTTGTCTCTCCTTAAAGGTCTTGAGAATAGGTCTGGTAGTTTGGGGTTCGGTTAACCCCTCCGTGTCTTTCAGGTCTGCTAGTCTGGAGATTCGGCAAACCCCTTCCGTGTCTTCCAGGTCAGGTGGTCTCTTCTTAAAGATTTGATAGAACTGCAGGGCAGATCTGGTGGTCTGGAGATTTGGCAAACTCCTCCCGTGTCTTCTAAGTCAGGTTGTTTCTCTTTAAAGGTCTGATAGGTAGGGATAACCGGAAATCGGATCAACTGTATAATTTTCAATATTGAGAAATTTCCTAAAATTATCCGATGATATAAAACACTACATATTTTGACTTCTGGTTTAACCGGAAATTGTCCTAGCTTTCATATTATTTTAAATGTTTTACGTAGGAAGAAGTTATGGCCCCATCAGAGTTTTATAAAGATTAATTGCGTTAGAAGGCAAAAAAAATATTATTTAAGACCGACGTAAGTAATTAAATGAAATTAAAGAATTAAATGAGTGGATACAAATTGGAAGTTGAAGCTCATCTTGACAGATAGCTTTGTGTGTCTCTAGTAGAGAAATATACCCTAATAAAGAAAACGAATAGTAGTAAAGTGTTCAAAAGATCTAATCTTTTATCATACCTTTTAGTATTACGTCTCTGCCATTTATTGCAAATTGAAAAACGTGTTTAGTATCATACGAGGTTAAATCGTTGAAAAATAAAATTTCAATTTCACTTAATAAATAAGCTAGCTCATTTTTGTCAATGGAAATTGCTTTTTAACAAAAATTTTCTTTTATTTGTTTTTTGAGTGGTTTCGTTATATTCCAAAGTCGGTGTTTTACAATTAGGAGCTAGAGATCATTCAAAAAAGGGTAATTGCGTATTAGAAGTCACTATAGGGTAGTGCAAAAATTATAATGTCGTTAGAAGAGATGCATATTGTTTCATCATTTCAATTTTAAAAAATCTGTTGTGTCAACACAAAACTTTCTGATTGAGGTGGTTATTGAAAAGACGGTTAAAAAATAAAACAATACTACAGCTAGAGTAATTTAAATTGAGGAGCGGTAGGGATAGGTTCGTGCAGATTTGGCCACGCCTCTTTAATAATTTAAATACTTTGACTACTGCGTTCACAGCTCCCCAGCATAAAATATTATTGCAGTGTACATTTTTATATCACTGCATAACAAAATAAACGTTAAATTTTTTGACATTTGTCAAAAGCGTCAGTTGCCAATTGTTAGAAGGGAGTAAAGAGACCGAAGGAGGCTGCAGTAGATTTAATAGATCTTTTTTGTTCACCCTCCATCCAACAATCCTAATCCTAACTGATGGTGTTTTTTTAATAAAGTTTATCAAATTCACATGATATTTTTGGACACACTGTATATGTTCAATAAAATTACGTTCAACAACTTTGGTGTCTTAAAAACAATTTTTTGTTTTCCTTCTTGTGTAATTCTTAAAGGTGTAAAAATATGATAATGGACTGTTTTGTTAAGGGGTTGAAAGTGCTATGTTTTGTAAGCAATCTGTGAGCTGTATGGGCTCTTGATTAAAATTTATGTAAATTAATGTTAATGAGGGTTGATATTGATGCGATTTTTTTAAATGCAAAAATCGAACGCATTTATTTTAGGATAAAATTCCGTAATTAAACAATAATTAATTAATTTGTAGTTGTAGGGATACCTACTGATTTAAAATAATGCCATTTAGGGGATACAATATCGTATTATTAATTATTAATTGTACAATTTATGTTAGTGACAGTTGCAAGCCAAACTGTTCATTAGCCGATTAAATGAGATTTTGTTTACTATTCATATTTTGGTATCATAAAATCAAAATTTGACATAAATTGTTTAAATTTATCGATGTAATAACAACAAATATGGAAGCGGCCGATTGGGCTTGCCATATTTTAATTTTAAAAAGCTGTTAATTAGAAATAAAATTTGTAAGATAAATTAGATAAAAGCGCAAGATTTTGTCGCACGAAAATATTTTAATGAAGGATAAGAAAATTAAGACGAGCTCAGAAGGAAAGTTTAATAAATGTGGAAAATAACCGAGTAGGCACTACCTGCTGCAAGGATAAAGTAATAAGGAGGATAATAAAAGAAGTTTGCAACTCATTTTATGGCATTTCATTAAGACGCCACCCTCTAGCTGACAGATTTAGAGTTTGCCAACAACTACTAATATTGTTCTTAACAGCCCAGAATAAAATTTATAAATTATTCTTACCCTAAACACACAACTCTGTCTCTTTATGTTCTTAAAAAGGCAAAAAGACGTTTTAATAAATTATATTTTTTTTAAAATACCGAACAATTTATTGATCAAGAACTCACCTACATCCTCACCGTGTTGTGAGAGATATTTCATAATTTTATTTCAATTGTGGTTCGTTTAAAATATTCATGTACACCAAGAGAGACAAAAAGATAATAAAATTGCTTACTATCCCACTTCTGATATTAATGTATTCATTTATTTATTTATTTCAAGGAGGTGTGAAACAATTTTTTACAGAAATGTGTTAAAAAAAATATCTGAATAGCAAACTCTTTAAATATCCGTAAGCTAAAATAAGTATATTCTAGCTACCATCCTTTAGGGTCGTTAACTATCAGATCAGATACAACCAGTCACGTAACAATGACTTTTTAATAAAAATTGTCGCATGCTAGCGTCGAATTAAATGCAGTAAAGGTTATTAAAAGAGCTAAAAAATCAAATTATTAAGTAAATAGTTTATCTTGTATCGTATAATCACATCTAAAATTTAAGCGATTGATTCAATGATGATTGATTTGATCAATAAGTTTGCTCGGTCTAATTGCTTAATATATAAACGGTGTTAGGTGCAGATTACTAGAAACTGAAGCAGCTTATTAAGTTTGTTTGCTGGGATTTGTGATATTAGAGAGAATTCAGATTGAATTTGTGCTGTTTACTAACTGATAATCCATAAACACTATTCTTAATAAACAGTAATAGGTAGTTCGTGATGTAATCGTCAATTTCAATTATTAATTTGCAATTTCCTTTTTACGATGTTAAACTAATTTTAATAAAATCGTTTGCAATATCGAGAGATCGTTAAGGAATTGATTGGTCGATTCATCACAAAATACTAGCCGTTTACCCATATTTCCCTAGGAGCATTTTTCTCATAACTAAAGTGTTGCTTACCTTGCTTACGTCCAAATTTTGGGGAAACCATGCATAAGATAAAAAATTGTTATTAATAAAAGTTATAGATAATGTAATAATAAACAAATTATCTTAATAAAATTTTTTCGCATCATCAACTCTAGATTAGTTTTAAAATGCGTTATGTGTAAGTTCAGATTTTGGGGAAACCATACATAAGATAAAACACCGGATGTGCATGGCCATACGAGGAACTTTTTCCTGTTGCATTTTTTTGTGTACTTCTTTAAAAGTTTATAGTTTAAAACTTTCATTTAGAAGATATCAAATTAAATTTTAATAAAAAAAAATATAAAATTATAATATTTTACGGACAGGAAAAAGTACTTTGTATGACCACATCCTTTGTTTTTATTATTAAATTTATTTTTATGTTAATGTAAATTACATGATATTAAAAAAAAAATTTTTTTTAATTTAAAAAATAGTATATTGTATTATTAGGATTAAAAGTGGAACTTTGTTTGGCTAGCAATTTTGCATTTGCAAGGCGAAGCGAAGCGTAGCCGAGCGGATGCAAAAACTAGCGCGCCAAACAAAGACACTTTTAATCCGAATGAGACATACTATTTTTTCTGCAACCGAAAGAATCGAATTTAAAATAATAAAAATTAAGATGAGAGAAATCAGAAAATGCTACTAAAATCGACTCGTCTTGATTTTTGTTTGCAATTTTAGTATTAAAAGTTACTTTTCCTACTTTTGCGTCTAAAATCGTACTTTACGCTTCATGAATGCACGTCTAAAGTTAGTCATTTCGATCGAACGAAAGTACATAACCAGAAAAAATTGTACATAGGAAAGTATATAAACAAAAAAATTATACATAGAAACAATTTAATCAAAAAAGAAGTACGACATATTTAAAACGAGGCGTGTCTTCAACAACTGTCATACATAACCTAAAAACTCCAAGTAAAATTTATTTAATTTTGCAAAAGGAGGAAAAATTTTGTATGTATCACGAGCTAAAAGCGTTTTTAGGCTCTAGATACATAAATAACTATTTAAGACGAAGATTAAAAGTGTTGCTTAGCAACGCGGATATTTTTATATTAGTAATACAAACGTCAACTTTTAATGTCAAAAATGGTATTAAAACACACGTCATTTAAGACGGTTGCAGAAAAAAGTTTTTTTTTTAAACTGCTTCCGTCCGGAACTTGTATGTAATTAAAATTTTTAGGTATAAACTGTTTCAAAAATTTCATTTTTTTGTAAAATTTGGCATAAATTGAAGTTTAAAATATACATTATTTTATATCTTAAGAAAGCTAATTTTACAAGCTTTCAAAATATTGAAAAATATACAGGGTGTTCCATTTAAATTAGGCCTTTTAATTCCATTTTCGGTTAAACCTAAGCTAATCTTACGATCTTTCAAATTATTAAAAAATATACAGGGTGTTCCTAAAAATTTTGATATTTTTGTAATTTCCGGTTTAACCGGAAGCGTTTTCTTAACCGAAAATAATGTCAAATAATAGATATTCATGGGATTGATATAAATATCCAATTTCAAGTTTTTATTTTTATTACAAAAGAAATTAGAGATTTTTGAAATTTTGACATTCAAAAAATCATAACTCCGAATCCGCATTATATAAGTCTTTAAAAATTTTAAGTTAGATATATAATTACGTTGTCTATAACATATAAGAAAATTAAAAAAATGTTCGGACCAGTTTTGAGAAAATCGATATCAAAATTTTGACCTACTTGGGCCCCTTAAAGGTAGGCAATTTTAAAACAATTTTGAAAATCGGCTTGTTTATGACGAAAGCCCTATATTTTGGCTGTACAATGTCATTTTGAAATTTTTATAATAATAATTACCGGCAAAGTTATAAGGGAAAAATCACAAAATGGGACAATCGTTCTATCGGTCGCCATTTTGAATAAAAAAATTTGAAATTTTTTTTTTCAATTGGGGGTCAGATGTACTATCTTATAGCCAAGTAAAATTGAATTTGGCTCAAATTTGCAAATATGCGCCCAAAATAACCACCTTATTTTTGAACATCCTGTATAGATTTCTTATAAAAGCTTAGTTTGCTACATACATACATACATACATTCATCCAGACATTGTGGTTCAAAAAACTGAAAAAAATTTTTTTCGATTTTTGGAATCAGGGTGACTCAAAACGTCGAGAACTTCAATTAAAAAAAATTTTATTTTTTTTTCGATTATAGTAACTTTTTCTTGCATTGGAAAAAGTTAAAAATTGTTATAAATAAAAGTTATAGATAAATATATAATAATAAACAAATTATCATAACATTTTGTCGTATAATAGTAACTTCATACCTACTTTACTACTTCCTTTATAAGTGGAAATTTTTAATTTTTAATGTTTATGCTTAATAGCTTTAATACGCACGAAAACGTCCTATTACGGCCACATCGAGTTTTATTTTTACATTCCACAATCAAAATAAATGTATATATTATTAATTTGACTACGCACTGTATTTTACCTAAAATCTATGTGAACCGTTTTGACATTAACTAGATATAATGGCTTCTAAAATTTTCTTCTTAACTTTAACTATAATATATTTCCATATAATGAAGACAAAATTTGCTGAAATTTCCAAATAATAATTAAATATGTTTACGATGTCTAAATTTTGCTGAGCATACTCGTTAGAGGTTTGAAAGCTTTCAAAGGACTTTTCACCAAATCTATTCCTTTATAAAATTGAATATTTTTACTGAAAATATATTGCTTTTATAGCCTTTTTCTTTCAAATTCTATACAGGGTAGTGATACAAAAGTATACCTTTTCTCATCTTTTTATTTCGAAATAATATAATGTTTCATCGAATGGGAAACTCAAAATTGAATTACTAATCTAACGGTGCATCATCTTAACAGGGCTTTTCAAAATCGTTCCATAGGGCTTAATTTCAGCTAGATGACTTTCAAATGGAAATTGTAGAGAATTAAATTCTACACAACTTCTATTTGAAATAATTTTATATAGCTCTGCTCGTTTATCTTTTATCGAGCGGTAAACTCAAAATTCAAATACCAAACGGTGCAAATCTTAACAGGGTTTTTTCAAAATATTTCCATAGGGTGTACTGTCAGCTAGATGACTTTCAAATAGAAGTTGTAGAGAATGAAATTTTAGACACTTTCTATTTCAAATAATTTTTTATAGCTCTGCGCGTTTGTCTTTTAGCGAGCGGGAACGTAGGTACTATAAAATCAGGATCACCGTAAAAACATTAATGAAAATCTAAAGACCCGACGCTTTAATAATAAATCCAACCATCATCGTCGAACCATGACTTTAATTATAAAACACAAATATTAATTTAAAATAAAAAAAAAACTATATATTCGTTTGTTTCAATTTCATATTTAAATCTTTTTTATAAGGTAGAAAGTAATCAAAAACTGTTTGAGCTGACTCTTCATGCGTACAACCTTTTAATACGCGAGCTAAGATGAGAGGAGAAAAAAATTTCTTTTCGAGATTGATTCTAGCGTGACTATAATCAAGCGTTAAAAGAGGAACTATGAGGGTTTGTTCCTCAATTTCTTGGCACGATGTCGCATAGCGTAATCATGAAGACCAGATGACTGAAGAAGTCGTGATATATGAACATTTAAACGCGCCTATATTGCTTTTTGATGCGGTTCTGTCGAACCCGAAGCTTTCCTGAAAGTAATGCTTTCGAATTTTGCTTTATTGCCTTTCTAAGTACATTATTTTACTACTTTATGGCGGCATTATTTGCCATTATACGACACACAACGACATGCTAAATGATATCGTTTAAAAAAAATTATTTTTTCCTGAATCGTCTCAAATGTAATTTATAGCAACCTTTACATGACAAACCCTTCGTCTCTTCGTTGTTTATTTTGCTTAGTTTGTTCTATACAGGATAGGGCGCGTCGGTTTGAATTCAAAAATTATACAGTGGCGTATCTAAATCAGGGGCAGTTTACGGTTGTACTGAAAGTAGCTACCAACAGCTGGATTTTTAATTTTGGGTGGTCTTCTAGAACACCCCAGTATTTGTGAGTCTCTTCAAGAAGCAATGGTCGATAAATGTGCATCGTGGGAAGCAACCACTTTTGCAGTTTCTCCATCAAACCTCTGCGTGTCGCACTGGTCAGTGCAACATGGCTCTCTTGTTATATAACAGTTTTTGATAATAAATCTATTGCTCAAATGCACAGAAGATTAAGAGCGTAGCCACGTCGGCGCACCGCACCTAGTACTGCTCCTAGCATCGCACTTGGCTTAGCTCCAAAAAAATAAAAAAGTGGTGTTTTATATGTGAGTGTACGAGGAGAGGGTCGGTGCTTTCAATGTGACATACACTCTGAATATAAAATATTTTTTTACTTATTTTATCGAGGCGATGCTAAGTTTGGTGCTATTTGCATTACAGATTTTCTGCATCGTTCAGTGTTAATGTTAACATTTTCTTTCTTTTGTACTTTAGTTTGTATCAAGTTTTAGCATAAACTAAAGTAATTTTAATAGCAGTACATCTTTGCTTTTCAAAAGTTGAAAAACTAAAACCATTTTCCTCGAACGGTAAAAGAGAAAGAGCGAGGGAGGTCTTTTCAGCATAGTTTTAACTTGTGCATTCTAGTTGTTTGAAACGTTTTCAATTGCATAATCTTCCATTTGGCCGACACATACATATATGGAGCTATAGATTAGAGTCTATTGATGCTTATGAATGTGCTGCTCGGAAGCTTAAAGATCATTTGGAAGTTTACGACATTTCTAAAATTTAGTTTATGCTCGAGTTAAAATCTTTTACGATTCGTAGTATTCATATTTATCTCGTTTTAAGAAGATTTGAAAAAAAAAGCTTTTAAACGCTAAAAAAGTGAGAGCTTTTAGGCTTTCATTTCTTTTCCATAAAAATATTTTTTTACTTCTAATCTAAAATGGTTTTCTTTCAACGAAAAAATTAATTTGAAAACTAGGAGATTTTTTCGAATGTTCTATTTAGGGCAGATTTTACAATTGAGGCTCAACAGAGGTTTAAATTAAACTCCGGTTGAACCTGAGTTTAAAACAAATTCGTATTGTAAAATCAGGTTCAATCGTAGTTTACCGTATTAAAACTCAAGTTTTGTTAAACTCTAACTTAAGTTGGGTTTGCAAAATCGGCCCTTAGAATTTTCTACCAACCTTTAATAGATTTTCTTTATTAGTGCTGGACGATTTGGACTTATTCATCATTTCTTCTTTTTTGTAGTTCTCAAATTCTATCATTCATCTTAAAATTTAAATGAAGTTCCGAGTTCGTTTAGGGGTTGATTCTTCAAGCTCAGGTTTGTAGCTGGAGAATTATGTGCTGTCATTTCTCAGGCCGCTTAAATTTTAAAAAAATTATTAATTGTGATGTTTCCATCCGAAAAATTTTTTCGGATCCCAAGGACTCTTTGAATGTAACTTTCTATTGAAATCTAAAGCCTGCGTCACACACACAGGCCTGCCTTCCGATTTGGCTTGTGCAAACGAACTGTCAAACAGAACCGGAGCGTCGGGACATCTTTAAGCCGTCCTGTGCAGACCGCCTGCACAGACCACAGCGGAGCTTCTAGATATCGTTCAGGAGAACTGCACAAGCCAACCGGAGGGTCTGAACATCGTTCAGCCTCCGATTTGGCCTATGCAGGAGGACTGCACAAGCTAAACCGGAGCGCCTGGACATCTTTAAGGCATACTGTGCAGGCCGCCTGCACAGACCAAACCGGAGCCTCTAGACATCGTTCAGGAGGCCTGCACAAGCCAACCGGAGGGTCTGAACATCGTTCAGCCTCCGATTTGGCCTATGCAGGAGAACTGCACAAGCCAACCGGAGGGTCTGAACATCGTTCAGCCTCCGATTTGGCCTATGCAGGAGGACTGCACAAGCTAAACCGGAGCGCCTGGACATCTTTAAGGCATACTGTGCAGGCCGCCTGCACAGACCAAACCGGAGCCTTTAGACATCGTTCAGGAGGCCTGCACAAGCCAACCAGAGGGTCTGAACATCGTTCAGCCTCCGATTTGGCCTATGCAGGAGGACTGCACAAGCTAAACCGGAGCGCCTGGACATCTTTAAGGCATACTGTGCAGGCCGCCTGCACAGACCAAACCGGAGCCTCTAGACATCGTTCAGGAGGCCTGCACAAGCCAACCGGAGGGTCTGAACATCGTTCAGCCTCCGATTTGGCCTATGCAGGAGAACTGCACAAGCCAACCGGAGGGTCTGAACATCGTTCAGCCTCCGATTTGGCCTATGCAGGAGGACTGCACAAGCTAAACCGGAGCGCCTGGACATCTTTAAGGCATACTGTGCAGGCCGCCTGCACAGACCAAACCGGAGCCTTTAGACATCGTTCAGGAGGCCTGCACAAGCCAACCAGAGGGTCTGAACATCGTTCAGCCTCCGATTTGGCCTATGCAGGAGGACTGCACAAGCTAAACCGGAGCGCCTGGACATCTTTAAGGCATACTGTGCAGGCCGCCTGCACAGACCAAACCGGAGCCTCTAGACATCGTTCAGGAGGCCTGCACAAGCCAACCGGAGGGTCTGAACATCGTTCAGCCTCCGATTTGGCCTATGCAGGAGAACTGCACAAGCCAACCGGAGGGTCTGAACATCGTTCAGCCTCCGATTTGGCCTATGCAGGAGGACTGCACAAGCTAAACCGGAGCGCCTGGACAACTTTAAGGCATACTGTGCAGGCCGCCTGCACAGACCAAACCGGAGCTTCTAGACATCGTTCAGGAGGCCTGCACAAGCCAACCGGAGGGTCTGAACATCGTTCAGCCTTCGATTTGGCCTATGCAGGAGGACTGCACAAGCTAAACCGGAGCGCATGGACATCTTTAAGGCATACTGTGCAGGCCGCCTGCACAGACCAAACCGGAGCCTCTAGACATCGTTCAGAAGGCCTGAACAAGCCAACCGGAGGGTCTGAACATCGTTCAGCCTCCGATTTGGCCTATGCAGGCGAACTACACTGTGTGTGTGGACAGGCCTTTATGAGCTCCATGCACAGAAGGTGAGGAGTGGACGTCCGCGTGAGGGTCATATGTGAAATTCAGTTGGATGTTCAACTGAAGACTCTCCAGATATTGTTCATAAGTTGAATAGAAAGAGAGAAGAAAATGTTAACGTAATATAACGATTGCAGTGAATTATTGTCGTAGGTCTGATGAATGAAGCATTAAATAAATAAAAATTCGTTAATTGTTATTCTCTCTCTTTATCTGAATTTATGAGCTTAATATGAGCCTGCCCATAAATTAACGAAAACCATTTCAAACGAAAGGACAATTTACATTTGCACAACCATCACCTAAAGTTTACAAAAGTTGAAAAGCTTTTGTGGAAAATAGTGAAAAATTTATAAAAAGTTTCAGCAATAATAACGGTGGGTTATAGAGAATTTTATTTATTTTTATATGAAATATCGAAGATGCATTCATCATACTGTGTCAAATTTCGTGGAGGTTTGTTTTTGCTTTTTGAAATTATTTATCTGATGTACGAATCGTAGCAACCTTTTTTTAATAAAAGTGATAGACGTCAAAGTTATATTTATTAACCAAAAATGTCGTTTGATCCACCTAAAATAGAACAAATTTGTTCTCGTAATAGTTCGTTGTGTAATGCAAATAGTTTAAATAATTTATTAGATCCGGGCGTCGAATTATGTGCAAAGAAGTCTTCAATTAGTTCAACAATAGGTACATTATCGACATCAGAATCGCCACAAGTTATTCCAGTGACCTTAACCGCAGTAAATTCTACTGTTTGTCGAATTTGCCATACAAACACACAAAACGAGAATTTAATATCGCCTTGTAATTGCAAGGGATCTCTCGCTTACGTTCATTTATCGTGTTTAGAACGATGGTTAAATCAAGCGAGTAGAAGTTATTGCGAATTATGTATGTATCGCTATAATTCTACTCAAACACAGAGATATGGACTGTGGGAAGGTATCAGATTGTGGACTCGACATCCTAGAAATAGAAATCACGTTCAATCCGATTTGCTAATATCGATATTACTCACTTTTGTCACTATAGGATTGGTGTCTGTTTGTATGTTGGGCATGCATTATTTTGTCATCGAAGGTAACAAAATGGGCATTTCGCAATATTGGACTAAAGGTTGTATTTGTGTTTTTTTGACAATCGTCATTAGCGGTTATATCGTAACCATTTATTTGCTCATTAAGGATCAAGTTGTACCGTGGTACAATTGGTGGAAAAATACCGTCGATGTTCGTTTGAGATTGTCCCAATCAGTTACCGATGCAAGTATTTTAAAAGAAACTGCATTTTAATTTTAATCTTTTGCCTAATTATAATTGTAAGTAGATATTTACAAACTTTTATCTGCAATAAAAAAATAGGAAAAATTTTAAGTTCCCTTTTTGCTTTCGACTAAAAGGTCCTCTAACATTTTTTAGAGGTTGAGAGGGATTTTTGGAACAAAAAGAACTTGTACAACTGAATGGATACTGTACGCCACGTATAGCGTACATAGAACTATTTAGACCCACTTTCTAACAGCTATGTCATCGGTTTACCATCTACATATACAGGGTGATTTTGAAATACACGTATATATTGATACCCCTCGTAGATTACGAAAAGTTAAACGTTTCTGCAAAAAAAATGTTAAGGAAAATGTTGACCAGTTCTTAGATATGTAGTGTTAAACTTTGACCCGCGCCATTTGAAAACTACACGTATAATTTACAAAATCATGGAACGATTGTTTATTAATGCTGTTTCTCATTGGCTGATTCAAACAGTTTTTCAAGGAACTGTCATTTTGACAATTAGTTAACCAAAATTACTTTTATTTAAATTATAGAATAGCACTACCTTGTTTGGCGTAAACCAATAGACACACGTTTTACTACGGGCTGCTGCGTAAACCATGCAGTAATCAAACTGGGAGGGTCAAACTTTAACACTATTTTATTAAGAACTGAAGAACATTTGTTCTAAAAAAAAATTGCTGACGCCTTTAACTTTTTATAGTCTACGGTGGATATCAATATATACGTGTATTTCAAAATCACCCTGTATACATGGTGGGGAATAGGCAACAAGGCTATAACTTTTTACGCTAAAAGTGCTTCACTTGTTCGTGACCTATAACTGCTCATGCGTAATCACGCGTGGCACAGGAGCATGTAACTCTAATCTTTTAAATGGCAACGTATGATTTTTTTTACGATTTTGGAAGCGCCCCATGTTTCTGCTTCTGGTAGCATAAAACTTTTGGTAGGTTACATAAGAGATTTTTTAGAAAAAATCGCCATTAAGTTTTCGACTCTAATTACGATTACAACTCAGATGCACCGCACCGTTCCGGAGAAATGGACCTTTAAATAAAACTTAAAGCTAGAAAAAATAAAAAACTTATTGGACGTCGTTTTTCGTGATCTACAACTTGACATTTATGGTCCGACCTCATCCATGACCTCCTCCATGACCTCCTCTAATGCCCCTTTCGGGAGCTATCAACTTCTATAGAAAAGTACGAGATAGAAGGAAAGACTGGAATACGACACTGTTTTAATCTACCAAAAGTTTTATGCTGGCAAAAGCAGAAACATGTGCAGATTCCAAAAATGCAAAAAAAATCATATAAGTTGCCATTTAAAAAATCAGAGTTGGCTGCTCTGGTGCCCACGCACGAACAGTTAAAGATCACAAACAAGTGAAGCATTTTTAGCCTAATAACTTTTGTTTATACCATTTCTTCAAGAAATCGATAATAAA
Organism: Malthinus seriepunctatus; assembly: GCA_963924605.1. Taxonomy (NCBI): domain Eukaryota; kingdom Metazoa; phylum Arthropoda; class Insecta; order Coleoptera; family Cantharidae; genus Malthinus; species Malthinus seriepunctatus. Next base: position 132,290,226 of record OZ004600.1, read on the forward strand.
AAAGTTATAGCCTTGTTACCTTACTTTTTCCCCACCCTGTGTATCTAGATATTCGTACTTAGCGTACTCATTACCAATGGACGTCCATAGACTGTCTAACCCGTGAGAAAATACCGATGACTCATGAGCAATATCTGGACAGTGTGTAATTGAGCGTCCAATTGAAACTCAAGTCCACGAACGAGCTAAAAAGGAAGACCCTCAAGCGGACTTCGATTCTCCGTCTTCTGTGATTAGAACTCATAGATTTCAAGACAACGACAAGTTGTATTCAAAGAGTTCTGCTCATTTTGAGCCAATTTGGCTTTGTCGAGACAAGGTTTTTAAAAGCTGCGAATCTCAGAATTGAAAATCGTCAAAGTACTTATAGCACTCTCTTAAGCTTCGGTTTCCTAGAATAGCAGTGCCGTCAAAAAGCGCCTGTAATATGACGGTGCTGACGTCACGTAGCAGTGAGTCTAAAAACAGTCGCTAAAGCGGTGAGATAGCACCGCCATTATAAGACCGCCATGTATGTTTAAAATGGAAATTTTTTTTGTAACGTCATTGACCGTCATATTACGGTCGCTATATGACGGCACCGTTTCCTAGAATTGTAATTTAAATACTTATTTTTTCTAATACAAATTTTTTTATAAAGACAAGTCATTAGTATTCAACAAATGGCAAAAACCGCTTTTAAAATGTGCCTAAGTCTCTTTGTATACCCCCTAATTTTCCACAATAAATATGTGTTTTGAATTTTCATGTTTACAGTTTTAAATAAAATATTTTATTAAATAATTTAAATAGGCATTGCAAGTTAGACTACCTTAATTAAGTTGGTGCTCGCTTCAGAAAACCCATTAAAAGTGAAAGAGTAAATAAAGATTAACGAACCATAATAACAATAATGTTGTTGTGGGTGGGTTAATAAAATCTCTTTTCGAATTATTGAGTAGGAATTTCAGGTTTTTCTCTAGACAGAGTATCTGCGTATTATTTAAAACGTGTTGTCTCCTAATATTAAGGTTCGTCCACACACACAGATCTTGCCTTCCAGTTTGGCCTGTGCAGGCCGCCTGAACGATGTCCACACTATAAAGTCTTATTATTGCCCTGGTTTAGTAAATTCACGTTTCTAATGGCCCGTCCACATATGATTGCGTGTGAACACCGTTTAGGCGGCCTGCACAGGCCAAACCGGAGCGTCTGGGCAGCTTTCACGTAGTCTGTGCAGACCGCCTGCACAGGCAAGCCTGTGTGTTTGGACAAGTCTTAACATTTGACATCTGTTGACGTTGATAAAAAAATCATTTTGGCGCACTATCTGTTAGTACAGCTTCACCAACCAATTTTGCATTACGGAAATTCTATCAACTAAAATAAATTTATTTAAAATATTTTTTGCGGGAAAAGATTCGTCCAATCATAATCAAGAATTCAGGTTAGGTACAGGCATAGTTAAAAGTCGCGTGTATCTACAACTATTTTAGGTTATGATAAAACCTTTCAAAATGACAGGAAGTTGTACTTTTCAAATTCACTGTATTAACCTACATTCAATTTTAGTGACAGTTACTTGTCAAATTTAGCTACTGAAATACTTTTAACTTGTAGTGTACTTTAAAATCTATGGCAGTGCTGACCACGCCCTCTCAGCTTGCTAATTAAGTTAATGAGACTGTAGGTCAACGTATTTCTAATACTTCTGCGAGCGTGCTCCACTGAGCACCAAATAACCCCTTAAGAGAAAATAGGTTATCTTTTAATGACCGTGTAGAATATTCTATTTTGTAGTTAAAAGTAGTCAGATTGGGCTCTGCACCAAGGAGCATATTTGCCTAGCCCGCTGCTTATTGTTAGACAGTAAGCTAAGTATTTTGGATAGCAGTCTTCCATGATTTTTCTTAAGCCTTCTGCCATCTAGCACACTTTCCATTTCCACTGAAAAGATCGGAGTGTACTTGGAACACCAAAAGGTGCATAAAAAATTAAAACCACCCCCTAAAAGACCATTTAATACTTCTTTTGAAACTGAACAATTTTTTGATTTATTACAAATGCTCCAAGATGTCCAAATTAGAGCCTTAACATTGTATAAAAATTTTAAAATTCTATTAGAGAGATGAAATTATTAAATAATGTAAGATGAAATATTTTACTTTTATAAAATTATAATTATAATTGCTTTTAGTAACTTTTCTCTATAAAAGACCAAAGACTTGGTAAAACTTTTTAAACAGTTAAAACCTTAAAAAGTTTATAATGAAAAGTCAATTTTGGATGTCACCATTTTATATTTATAAGTAAAAGCAAACGTCAACAAAAATTAGCAACGTGAAAAGCAAATTATTTTTGTGAAATTCTGTAATTTGCGTAGTAAACAAGTAGGAAAATTTGTACGCAAATTTAAATTTAAGGTTCATTAAATTGTAGCTTCAAGTATTAAAATGTACTTTGAAATAAATTATTCAATTTTCTTTTATTTTAAATCAGCCTTTTTTTCATGTTATACATTAAATTAAACTTTTTTTTTATTTTTCCCGGGGGGGGGGTTAAAAAGTCGAAATCAAAATATGATCCTCAACTTGTTACGTTTGTATTGTTTTGTGACTTTCTACACGTACAAAACAAAATTTTTCCCCATTCTTTTAACTTCATTTTCAACTTTCAATTATTCCAACAAAAGGTACCTATTTGTTTAAAAAATAATAATTGAGTGTATGAGTGAATATTCTTGGGCTGTTGGGGATTGGATAGATCTATACACGATTCCCCGAGAAGAAGCAGCTAAGCCACTCCCAAAAAAGGCGCGCCATATTGGAATTTGTAGGGAGTGGCTTACCTGCATCTTGACGGTGAACTATGTATAGTATTTGTTGAATGAACGAATCTAAACGACGTGTCCGAGAATTTTTTCTAAATATTTTTATATGTCGAGATAATTGATATATTCCATATCTTTTAGACACTCTATATAATCTTAGACAAATTAAATGATGGAAAATTGTGCCTCCAGTGCTTGAAATATACGCTTGGAATTCTTTGTATTGTTGGAGGCTTTTTTTTCTATAGTAGAATTAAGAATTTAAAGTGTGCTTTTTTCAACTCAAAATAGTAGATCAAGTATCACTTTAACCCCAACGGTAGATAAAGTAATACTTATACTCTCCATACAATAAAATATCATCATCGTAGGCTGTAGGAAAAATAGTCCCCAATAACTTCTTCTCTTAGGCCACTCTCTGGGACATACGTCTATCTCGACTCCCTCGACCTACCTTACCTCTCTAGTATGATTTCAATATCAAAAATGATCTTGTGATGACATTTTCTTCACCATGCTCATCAGCAATGGATTAGCCATCCCTTCTAGGACTTGAACTAAGCTACCACACTTCCTGTAGACGTGCTCAGACGTTTGCCTCCATGGCCAGATGGTATCGAACGGTTGCAGCTCATCTTCAACTGCTTTTATCTCGGTAGGGAGGTCGGGAGGCCCATTTCTTTATTGTTAAATCATATTATTTGGATGTCAAGAACCCAATTATCAGCGTTTGCTGTAAATTTCAGTTGAGGGACACCCTGTATAAGTAAATAGAGAAACTTAAATTGCTGACATAACACTCTATAAAGTTTTTCCAATTTTAAACTATCGTACATAAATCTTAGTATAATCAATAAAAGATATGTATAAAGGCACGTAACTTCTAGTTAACTGTTACCGTTTACATGCATGCAAAGCTAAATGGGCCACATGATAAATTTTATGCAACTCAAAGTCACCTCGTACGAGATTTTTTTTATGTTGTCAAAAATGTGAAAAATGAATTGAAAAAAAATCTTTTTGTTTATTTTAATGTAAGTGCTTTTAAATTTTGGCTAATATAAATTTTTTTGGTACGGTTTTATTACAAATTTGCATTACTAAGGGGGGTTTTGCGTTACACAGTATAATAACAGAATAGAGATATACTCGCACAGAGACGGTAGCATTAGGGTCATCATATATCATGTAAATTGCATACATTACTATCAAATATACAAAAGCTAACGAGATAAGTGCCTCCATTTACTAAATGCATGAAATGAACCAAATTTTCAGACTGTTTTCAATATCAAAAAAAAATAACAAACAACGACAAAATAAAAATATTTTATAAATCGCTTTTGAAGGAAAAATTTTTATTTTGCTTCAAGAGGAGAAGCTTTTCATTTTTAACCAAAGCTATGCGCTAATTATTTTTCAAAAACGCAAATTTACAAATAGTTTAGAAACGAAATAATTAAATTGCCAATAGGTTAAGATGAATTATGAATGAATAAGCCGTCCTTGGCGGTGGTGGAGGAAAAATAATACCCTAAGAGGTGTTAACTGCTTAAAATAAGAGCCCTCTAAATGCTTGGTACTGCTGTCGTAGCCATTTCCAAATCCAATTAAGAAAAAAATTATTAAAACAACTGGTACTAAATAGGCCGGCCCTTGGTTGTCGAATGAATCCGAGTTGGTCTAAGCTCCCACTCCATTTTGATAAGGGACTTCTCATTTCACCATCGTGGTGAACGGGAACGCGCTCTTGTTAATTTTTCCTTTTGATCAATGGCAAAGTCGTGTTAATTAATTATTATTTTTCTACTTGTTAATTATTTCCCGTGTTAAATTATTTAGTTAATTGATTGATTTAATTAATTTTTATTTTCCTTTGCCTTCGGCAAATTCGTGTGTTCATGTTTCTTCTAAGGTCTAGTGATCTTATCTTGAGGCCTGTTTAGGTCTCAAGAGGAGGTTTAGTAGTGGTCTGGAGAAACACCTAACTTCCGTGTCTTGTCAGTTATAGGTCTATTGGTCTCCCTCTGTCCGGTTTGGGCCTTAGCCTTAGGTCTAGTCGTCCATCGACAGAAATTTAAACCCGTGCCTTGTCCGTTAGTCTCAGTCAGAGGTCCTTATTGGGTGTTAGAGCGAGGTTTAGTGGTCTAGCAACAAGAATCACCCTTTCAGCCGTTGGTGTTCTTTTAGGTCTGGTGGTCTTCCTCAGAGGTCGGGTTTGGGGCTTAGAGCGAGGTCTGGGGGTCTAGAAGGAAAAACCATCTCCGAGGCCCAGTCATTTTAACATCAGAAATATTGTATTTTGTCGATAATGATAGTTACTATTTTTTTCCTTTAAGAACTGTTTTCTTTTTTTTGTATCAGTACCATTTAGGTACTATTATTTTCATTTAATTTTAACTTTCCTGTGGGTTTCAATACCAGCTTCGACCCCCCGTCTTCAAATGAGTGACGCTTAAGGGAGATTTAATGCAACACCCGGTTTCCGGTGCTACAGATTTAGACAAAATGAGTAATACTTCGTAGCTATATGATAGAAATGTACATAAAAAATTACAAACAAAATCATGGAATACATGGATACCACTAGTAAAGAGTTATCGAACAAAAACCAAAAAAAGTGACACAAAAGTGGTCGTACTGAAGCGCACAGAGGCGCGTTAAATTCCAAAAATTGGATTTTTAATAAGGGTCTAGATACAGTCAGCCTCACAATTAATGGCCATCCTGGCTATACGTTTAACACGAATTGTGGATGTAACCATAATAACACCCCATACTTAAATTGAGGGGTAACCTTATTTTGTCAACAAGTAGTAAATCAACAACCTCCCCTTCTGTTCTTTTGTCGTTGTTGGCTAATAACCACCCTGGCGTATACCCAGGGTGGTCAATAATTGTGAGACTGACTGTACATACAACATATCAAAAATTCAAAACTACATGATCTTTTGTATTGGGAACCAAATACACTTTTGTGCTCGAAACCTGAAAAATGTATTTTCCAGCAGTTCCCTTTCAATAAAACAATACACCTTAACGTTTAAACACCCTACGATGTAAAATCGGCCATCTTGTTAAAATAACTTGTCAGCTCTCGGTGGCTTCTTGTTCAGCTTTTGACCTTACGCAAAGTTGTAAAGCAATCAGAACACGACTCAACTTAGTTAATTAACTCATATTTATTGATGCCTGAAGTACGGTTAAGACTAAAGTAAGTGGAGAAGACATTAGTCACAAACAGTTGGGCACTTTAAATAGTAAAAATTTTTAAAGTGACTCTTGGAATTTAAGAAAAATTAAATTTTTCCTAGCGTGGAGAAAAACAAAGGAAAATTTTTGTGTGCGTCGGAAAATTGTTTTTTTTCTTTGATGTTTGTGTTTGAACTTAAAATGTAATAAAACTTAGTTATCTTATAAAATATGTTACACGGTTCGAACGTTACAAAATTTTCTTACAATAAAAGTATAATAAACTGGAATTGGACGATCCTAAGTGGGCGAAATGTACTGTTAAGCCGTGAGCGTGATATGAGAACGAAAAGCTCTCAACAAATACGTTTTTCAGCTTTTTCCATCTAAATTGAGCAATACGTCTCAAATTTAGTTCGATATTTATTTAATACTAATTTTTATACAAAAAGAAACTTTTAAACTGTTCGTCTATTTTTATTAAAGTTTAATTGAGAAAATTAATGAATTTCGCAAGTAATTTAAACAACTCAACTTTTATATTTTTTAAAAGATACAAAAAGCCCCGTATCTACTTAAATTACTTTTAAACTAAATACTTCAAAAAATAACTTGTTTTTCAATTTTAATTGCGAGCTGTAATTTGTTAAAGATAAAATTTGATTAAACATTTTGTAATTGAATCTACGAAACTTCACTATACCGGGTGATTTTTTTAAGTGATACTAATGTTGGGATTTCGGAAACCGTAAGAGTTACGAGATTGGTTAAATTAGCAAAAAGTTGCACATTTCGATAACCGTTAAGAAAATTTCAAAATTCAGAATGGTTTCCGAAATAATGCAGAAAAACTGAAAATTGGCAATTTCGTTTTTTGACTGTAGTTTCAAAATGGCTTACTTTTGAAAATAAATTCTTGGGGAAAAATTTCAGGAGATCAAAAAAGCTATCAAACGATACCAAACTCGACTTTTTATCACATCGACGCTAAGCGTCGCGACGTTCAACTTGTCATTTTCTTATGGGAACCTAAAATTTTTGTTAAGAAGGTTATTTTTTTGTAACTTTTACTATTTTATTTTGCAGAAAGTAAAAAGAGTAATTTTTACAAAAAAAGATGATAGGGTTCCCATAACCAAATAAAAAGCTGAACGTCGCGACGCGTAGCGTCGATATGATAAGAAGTCGAGTTTGGTATCGTTTGATAGCTTATTTGATCTCCTGAATATTTTTCCTGAAAATTTTTTTTCAAAAGTAAGCCATTTTCATATTACAGTCGAAAAACGAAATTGCAAATTTTCAGTTTTTTTACGTTATCTTGGAAACCATTTTGAATTTTCTAATTTTCTCAACGGATTGATAAAGGTCATCAAAACATGCAACTTTTTGCTAATTTAACCACTCTCGAAACCCCTGTAATCCTAATGGTAGTACTACTTAAAACAATCACCCTGTAGTGTTACAAAAACTCGGATGTGGCCGTAACGGGACTTTTTCGTGCGTGTTAAAGCTATTTATCTATGGGCATAACCAGAGCTTAATCCAACACTGTAAAACCGGCCTTAAAACCATACTACCTTAAACCGATACTGTGAACCAGAGCTTATTAAGTCACGACTGTGAAACCATCCCTTAAAAGACGACTTTAAAAAGAACAACATTTAAGAATATACAGAATAAAACTGTGCCGGGCCTATGAGGCCCAGTTTACACATCACAGAGGGTAAAAGTAAATAAACTTTAGTAACATAATACTTCTAACATAACTTTGAAATTACTGACAGTCCGAGTTAGTAGTTGCTGACGTTGGTGGCCTTCTTGTTCGCTGCTGATATTTTAGTAACTGCTTTAATAACGCTTCGTCGTCCATTATCTTCGTTAAAATATATTGCCGGTTCCGAGTAGTTTACCCTTTCTAGTTTCCTAGGATTGTTGACTTGTTTAAGGACACAAATTTATATTTACACTTGAACTAGTTGATTTCCTTTCTACAAAACTATAATTCACAATAATTACACTAAAAATTATTTATTTAGGGTTCTCAAATATTGTTTCACTTTATTAATATTACATCGATGCGAATTTAATTTAAATTAAATTTATGGCCAAATAGTTTGTGTGTTACTTTAAGTTTGTTGTGTTGTTGTGGAAATTTCAGTTGGTTAATTGCACCCTCGAGTTTTGATTTGAATGCCATAGAGATCAAATAATAGACTCAGCTGTTGTAGTTGCTTTCTGAAACTTATTTACATTTCTCATACTCACTCACCTTAATAGTCGATTTATGGAAACCACCGTTAAAGCTTAAACCTAAATTAAACTTAAGGGATTCGACCCAATTTATTGCAGGTAAAATACTTTTTTCTGGGAAATCACTTGCGAATACGATGGAGGGGGGAGATTTAGTATTTCCTCTCCTCAACAACTGATAAAAGTTTCCAGTTCTACTTATGAACCTGCTTAATCGTGTTTACATGGTAAAGGTCAGGATTTGTTTTGTAATAACAGATAGTAGAGTAGAGAGTAGTGGGGAGACAACCCCACCACTTTTTTGGGACGTCATTAGCCACACCTCCTGAACAATAATAGACTCCTGTTACTTTATTGGGGGTCGTTTGCAAAAAAGTTCTGAGACTAGTTTAAGAGGTCCTCAAACCATGGTTCAGAGGGAAGCGTTGGTTTGGAATTTTTGTAGTCTCCGAGTAATCATAGAGGCGTGGCCTACGACGTCACATGAAAATAGTGGGGGTGTTTTAATCTTTGACTACTCACTACCTACTAATAAAAATTGATTTAAATATTTGTCTTCTAAGTTGTAAATGTCAGCAGATGTACAGTCAACCTCACAATTACTAGCCACCCTGGCTATACGCCAGGGATGTTATTAGCCAACAACGACAAAAGGACAGAAGGAGAGGTTGTTGATTTACTACTTGTTTGCAAAATAAAGTTACCCCTCAATTTAAGTAGGGGGTGTTATGAGTGTTTCATCCACAATTAGTGCTAAACGTGTAGCCAGGGTGGCCATTAAATGTGAGGCTGACTGTACCTGAGGTGACTGATGCTCTTTCGATTTGAATTTTATAAAAATTATTTTGTATATTAATTTTATTCTTTTGTTTCTAGGTATCATGGATACGCAAAAGGGATCTTCACATATTGACTGCTGGAATTCTTACATATACGTCGGACCAACGTTTTCAAGTTATACGTCCTGACAAATCAGATAATTGGACACTACAAATAAAATTTCCTCAATTACGAGATTCGGGAATTTACGAATGTCAAGTTAATACAGAACCAAAGATGTCATTAGCGTACAGACTTAATGTAATTGGTAAGTGGAATTATTTTACTTAGATTTTGCGGGTTCGATTGTTTTTAATTAACTTACGTAAAATTAATCGGGCTATTTTACTTCCCATGGTTTTAGACCAATCAGAGTTATGGTACTTTACTAGTAGTTACCAAATATCTGACATTCAAAATATTAAGAACATAAAATAAACTTTATAGCTGGAGTTTGTTTAACTTTGTAGCAGTTTACCAATTCACCCAATTCGCCCAATCTTACTTCCATCCAAATAAATAAATCTTACTTCCATCCAAAATAACGTTAAATTTTCTTAACGGATACGTTGTAGATCTGGGTCATACACTTAAGTACCTTACGGGCAACTCTTGTAAGATGTATCCGGTGATTAAATCAAAGCCAGGGGCCTTCTTGGGCTTAATTTCTTTTTTAATGATAAGCTTCAATTCATTAATTTTGATTTTGGGTATAGGGAGATCCATTTGATATGGTGATTCTAGGAACTCCATAATCTCGTCCTCCACATCTGGTGGCGATTGTGCCGTAAAGGGCTTAAACACATCTTCCAGGCGATTAGCAAATACAGCTTCCTTTTCCCGCTCATTTCTGGTCCAGTTTCCACTCTCACATCGGGTAGGCGGTATGGTATGTTGTGATCTTGTTGCCCTTTTCATTGTCTTCCAAAGCGAATGTTCCTTCGAATCTGCAGTTGTTAACTCACTTAGAAATTTTTGTGTCGCCTGGTTTTTCAACTCTTTTAGTAAGTTTTTAAGTTCTCTTGTAGCTTTATTTAGAGCAGCATTGTCTGCTGCTGATCGAGTATATTGCCGTCGTTTTCTGATTTTTCGTTTTTCGGCAATCTTCTCCTTAAACACTATTGGACAAAGCACATTTGACGCATCTGGAACTCTTATTACAAAAATTTTTCAATGAGGGCTTGCAATATGTTGGTATATACTGTTCCAGTTTTTTACTGTATTCTAACTTCTTCACTTCCTAATGATTTTCTTATATACTGCCCTTGAGCAATGCTGTTCAGAAGGGTCGTTAGCGGGTTGATATTTTTAACGCCGGTCACGTATATTGGTGGTGGCTTAGGTTCAATAACTTCATTGTTTGTTTCTTCGCTATCTGCTCTACTGGTAGACTCCATTTGATCTTCAGAAGATAAACTGTTAAACCTATTGTTCGTATTGACCACATTCCCAGCCAATAATCGCTGATTTTAGATTGTCTTTGGTATTTAATATTGTCTTCGGAACTTCTTAATCGCTTTTTGTTTAGGACTGTTCGCCATTCACTGTTTAGTGGTTTAAATAACAGAGTTTGAGAAGGAGATGGTTAGTAGTAAAGGTGGTTGAATTGCCTGCGGCATAATGCTATAATTTAAGGATGATTGGGATAAGGATATTGACAAATTTTTGTTGTATTATTCAAACCAACTGAGTTACGAATTTTTGAATTTACTAAAATGGATGCTAGGGGGCTATCTAGAGTTTTCAATGATTTCTATTCAATCTTCTACTCTTAAAAGATAATTTTATTAATAATAGTTATAGACGACTTAGTAAAAAAAACTCTTTGTATTAATCAATTTTGGCTGTATCTTCCAAGCCGACTACGTTTTATAAGTTCTATTGCGTAAATAGAAGTGGTAGAATTGTATATCAATGTTTCAAATCTAAATTTTATCATCGTCGCTTTTTATTAAAAAGTACCTGTACTGCTTCACAATTTAATATTCCATTTATTCCTATTTTAAGAAAAAAATCAAATAGAAAGCTTTTCAGAGATTCAATATGTAATGTAAGCTTTCACTACTCTGTATCCCTTCAGGCGTGATTGCTTGGGGTTTGTGTGGTGCACAATGCGGCAGATACATGAAAACATAGACAAAGTAAAGCATAGAACAATGAATAAGTAAATAAATAGGTTAACCAAATAGCACTCAACCTGTTACTTAGTAGCTACATAGTTACATTTAAAATTTAAGTATTTTAACCGGAAAATTTACTCGTGCAAAAACCTACACAAGTTTTACAAAACGCAGCTTTATTTATTTACTTTTACATGTTCTTTTTTTTGCAATGTTTGTACTACGATTATAATTGAATGGGTTATTGAGAGTTTATTGATGCTCCTATGAATTAATTCTGCTCAACGAGCATACTTGAGAATTCAAATTGCACATTTTGTATTTGGGTAGTCTACTTGTAAATGTTTCTTTTCTAAACTATACCTTAAAGAAAATAACGGAACATGGCTGCTCTATTATTATCATCAAAAAAATATGTTACAAAAGTTACTAGGTTGGGAGTGCTTCACATGTCCATGACCTTGTTCTTACGATGAGTTGTGGATTAAATCGAGGGCATTTACCGCGAAATCTTAAATTTGTTGTTTTGCTGAAAGACTGACGAGTAAAACTAAGTATATTATCAAGTAACAAATAGCTCATTTACTGAAAACTCCTGATAAAAATCGTAAAAAGTCCTTCTTCCACTCATCCACTAATAATTTCTTTAGAAATGTGGAATTTTGATTGGTTTAAAATTTAACGAGTGGAATAGTCGATTGAATGGCCGTTATTTTCCAATTAAGTTGGGTACCTACATAAAAATAATTTTTGGGTTGAATTGGACAAGATGTACTCGTAAGCTGCTTGAAGTTGGCTCTTTTTTCTTTCATAAAAGTCAGTAAAAGTATGTCGTGTATTTGCTTAGTGAAAAATACTGAAAGAAAATAAAATATGAATGTTCTACTTCTCTAATATACTTTGAAAGAAACTTGAAAAAGTTACTCGTGTATTTATTGAATTTGTTGCTTACAAAGAAAGATCTTGCAAAATGTTTCCTACAAGACACAGAAGGGAAAAAATGTTTTAATAAACATGCAATTTTAATTTGTATAAACTTTTTCTTTAAATTTTATTTAAGCAAAAGTATGCTATTCTTTTCAAACTTATTTTTTATTTTGTCAACAAACTTTCTTCTATATTGAGCAATAAATGTACAATTTTTCTCTTTTTTTGCTTAACTTATTCCCAGTTTTAAAAATATGAATTTTATTAACTTTAAAAGCTTCTGGAAAAAAATTAAAAAAAAAAGCTAGAAAATCAAAAATTAAAATAAGAAATAAAAAATAGAAAATCCCTAGAAAATCTCTGCGAGACGTCATTTATTTGACATATTGCCTCCCTTGTGGTAAGTGGTGAGCGATGACACGGAAAGAAGTTTTATTATTTCATCTAAAAAAGTGTATGAGGTTAAACTTATCTGAGCTCTTTATATTATTTTATCCTTAATATTTAACCACCAAATAAATTTTATTAATGCTTTTCTTATTAATCACTCCTTTTTTTGGTTTTCCTCTATCTTTGCTTTTTTGCCCAAATTTGCTTACTTAAAGCTTTTAAAGAGGTTGCAAAATAAATAATTTATTTCGTGTAAGGGTTGAACCGAGTCTTTGTGTTTTGTTTAAATATTTATGTAGTCGATTGTGTTCTAACAACCTAAGGGTTGACCAATAATGTTTGTGAAATAATTATAATCTTAACGTAGGTAGTTACTACCCTTGATCGATAAGCTTCTTCATCTTACTATAAATAGCTTAATACTCAACTATCACCTAGGGGTAATACATTGACTGATGACTAGTCTATAATTTAGATTTCTCTGTCATTGCTAAAGATGGTCTCTCAGTCTAGTGCTAGGGGCAGTGTGAGGTGCGGTGCGTCGACGTGTCACGCACGTATACAAACGATTTCCTTTGTCGACTGTAACTTCAAAATCGCTTACTTTAGAAACAAAATTTCAGAAGGTCAAAAAAGCTTTCAAACGATACCAGACTTGACTTTTTATTACATCGACGCTAGGCGTCGCGACGTTGAACTTTTCATTTTTTTCCTATCATACCTATCATCCTATCAGTCCTATCATTTTTTTGGAAATATTACTCAGTCTAAATTCGGATACCAAATAAGAACTTTCTATCTTGGACTTTTCTTGATTTATACAACTTTTTAGGTTATGTTATGTTACGCTATGTTAATATCTTACTTTATATTATTTTTTACGATGAAAAATAACGACTAAAACTTAGTTTTTAAGTTTTAGAAAAGTATGTTAATGAGGAAATAATTACATCACTAAGATTTAATAAATAATAATTTGATTTATTTTTATTTCCTGATCAACATTTTTTTTCAAAAACTGTAAAAACTAAGTCTCAGTCGTTATTTTTCAACGTAAAAAATAACAAAGTAACATAATAACATAACGTAACATAACAAAAGCTGAAAAGTTGTTGAAATCAAGAAAAGTACAAGATATAAAGTTCTCGTTTGGTATCCAAATTAAGACAAGCATACTGAATAATATTTGCAAATAAAAGATAGGTTCTCCATAAGAAAATGAAAAATTGAACGTCGCGACGCCTAGCGTCGATGTGATAAAAAGGTAAGTTTGGTATCGTTTAGTAGCTTTTTTGTTGTCCTGAACTTTTTTCAGAGAAATTTTTTTCTAAAGTAAACCATTTTGAAACTACAGTCGAAAAACGAAATTATTAATTTTCAGTTTTTCTACGTTTGCTCGGAAACCATTTTGAATTTTGAAATTTTCTATAAGTAGCGTAATACTCAACTATCACCTAGCGGTAATACATTGAGTGACTAGTTTATAATTCAACTTTCTATTCTTTATCATTGCTAAGACGTTCTTTCAGTCTGATGCTAGGGGCAGTGCAAGGTGCGGTGCGTCGACGAAGTAACGCACGTATACAAACAATTTAGAAATGAGTTAATAGGACTTTTGTCACACAAATAAAAAACAAATTTAATCGATAAGTTCTTTACACTTGTAAATTTTAAGGAAACAAAAGTATCTTATAGAATTATTAGCAGATTAGTTTTCAAGAAAACCCTGTAAATTTTAAATTATTAATAAAGTGAAACCTTAAAAGATATAAATTTCAAAATTAAGCTGGAAATTATTAATCGTATCTCGTTAACAAGACCACCGAAACTTGAAATTGTTGATAGATATTGAAATTTTAATCAAACACTTGCAAAGTACTTGTGCTCAGCCTATAATAAGAGCTCGGAAAATCGAACAAAATTTCCTTTAAGTAAACCGCCTAAAAATAAATTTGCACGTTTTTGAATACCGCCCAATATTTAATTAGAAAATTCGCGATCGATTTTTTTTTCTTTTATATAAAAAAAAAGACGTCGAACTGATAAAAGTTGGACATTAACGGCATAGTAGTCGTTTATTCTGATGCTTCGTCAGTGAATCTATTGGGGATTGGTATGCCGTGCTATAACTTTTGGTACTTTCCTCCTTTCTCTTCGATCGCTTTTCTCTCTAATTCCGCTCACCCAACGTTTCGTAATCCTGAACTGGTCTCCGGGCTCGAGCCATTATAGGATTCAGCTCAGCGATCCATATTCCTCAACTCTAATATCTTAATCCATAACTGCCGGCCAGTTGAATAACGTTGTTGTATTTCCCTAAAACATACACTTTATCCATCAGGTTGGCTACTCATACTGCATATTATCTGTATTTTATTTCGAGAATATGAAATAGCATTTTCGGCAATCTTCAGATTCTTTTAAAAGCGTAATTTAATAGAAAGTACCTATAGGTTTTCAGATTTTTTATAAGATATTTTTTTGTATAAAAAAATCGCTCGTTAAAAGGGGGCGAAAGAGAAAAAGAAAGAAAAACTTTAACATTAACTTGTTCGTGTATATTGCATTTACTTTTATAAGCCTAAATGAAGTTTTAATTGATCAAGTTCTTTGTAGTTAAATCTTAACAAAAAGTAAACTAAACTTCCTTTACTAAGTAAAGCACACCCAATCGATTCAATGGGATTAATTAAGGTTACAAACGAAACCTTCATTAGTTAACATCTCGCTCAATTTTATATCCGTTTTATAAAAATTTATATTGACTTTTTTTTTATTGAAAAGGTAAACCCAACTTTTTCTTTCTTTTATTTTCGCTTTACTTACAGTGGCGGCTCGAGAAAGGGTCGTTTATTAAGTTATAAATTTATAGAGTGACGATTAAAATAAAATTGTATCTCTAAAGGGCCGTTCAGACGCTCCGATTTGCAGGCCGATTGAATAAAAGATCATATTGTCCGATTTTAGCTCGGTTTGTCTAACGTTGGCCACGGTCTAAGGCCTCTCACAGACCAACGCGACCTGACCGCGATCGCGACTGCGGCCTGGTAACTTAAATTCTACAGTCGTGATCGCGGCCGCTGTTGCGATCACGGTCAGGCCGCGTTGGTCTGTGAGAGGCTTAACGGTTAGACTCTAACCCAATGTTTTTAAACGTGGGGCCCACGCCTCACAGGGGGGCAATTTGATTGTTAAGTTTTGATCGACCAAAGTTTTTTTAGCGAATAATTCAATTTTTGAATATAACCGCACCTTGTAACGTTGTAACCTAACCCTAACCAAGCTTAAGAGCTTGGGCAAACAGAAACTGGTCTACAGCTGGAGAGGTGCGGGAATATTAATTCTTAATAGATGACCAAAGCTCCGCGGCTGACTTCGACCTATCACAAATACTCCCGGCTTCCACCCTAGCTCGGTTTCTGTCTGCTCAAACCATAACCAGCTCATCAGAGTAGAACTTTTAACGAAATGACTAGGCTGGGCTAGACCTACTGTCAAAACCACACAAGCAGATTATTTAAAAGTCCTCTCTATCAGGGAGCAGTTACGTTAAAAGATTATAATACTTGCTTCTCTACAGCCGCCTAATTAAAAAAAATAATGTTGACGTGCATCTCTAATAATCTTTATATTGACACTTCGCTGTACAGAATCTTCAAATTAATTTATTATGATGGGGGGGGGGAGTCGTGAAAGTATAAAGAAGTTGCTTTTAGGGGAGATTACGGCAAAACCGATTACGTGTGGTCAACACGTGCAGAAGCTTGTAAGAGTGGATGGCTAGGCTACTGACTAAACCATAAGGGATTGGTCACATGGGAGCCGTCAACTTAAGCATAGCCTTAAGGTGGCCTTCAACCAATAGAAATGCACTAAATTATTGTAAAGCTCAGCTTAACTTGGGCTTAAGCCTATATTGAAATAACGGGTCTAAGAGTATCAACAATCCAGATCCAATTGCGAGGCGTCGAGGCCCATTGCTATGCACGCTATATAGATCTATAGCCCAAGTTATTTTCAATTTTAAAAAGCGATAATCCACGAATACAGCTCGGCTTTCAGCCTCGCCAGATATGGTGCACGACAAAACTCGACGATGACTCTACTACGACCACGCATGTTATCGAGGCCTATAGCCCAAGTTGTTTTAAATTTTACAAAACGATAATCCACGAATATAGCTCGGTTTTCAGCCTCGACAGATATGGTACACGACAATACTCGACGATAACTCTACTACGACCACGCATGTCTATAGCCTATAGCCCAAGTTGTTTTAACTTTTACAAAGCGATATAACGAATATACGAATATAACGAATATAACTCGGCTTTCAGCCTCGCCAGATATGGCACAAGACAAACTTCGACGATGACTCTACTATGACTATGACTCTACTATGACTCTACTATGACTCTACATTTCCCATAAGAGTAATGACATCTTTGTGCGAGGCCTACGGCCACGCATGTTATCGAGGCCTATAGCGCAAGTTAATTGAAATTCTACAAAGCGATAATCCACAAATACAGGTCGGCTTTCAGCCTCGACAGATATGGTACACGACAATACTCGACGATAACTCTTCTATGCCCAAACCATAAGAGTAATGACATCTTTATGCGAGGCCTACGGCCACGCATGTCATCGAGACCTATAGCGGAAGTTATTTTAAATTCTACAAAGCGATAATCCACGAATACAGCTCGGCTTTCAGCCTCGCCAGATATGGCACAAGACAAACTTCGACGATGACTCTACTATGCCCAATCCACTCTACTACGACCGCGCATTTTATCGAGGCCTATAGCCCAAGTTGTTTTAAATTTTACAAAACGATAATCCACGAATATAGCTCGGTTTTCAGCCTCGACAGATATGGTACACGACAATACTCGACGATAACTCTACTACGACCACGCATGTCTATAGCCTATAGCCCAAGTTGTTTTAACTTTTACAAAGCGATATAACGAATATACGAATATAACGAATATAACTCGGCTTTCAGCCTCGCCAGATATGGCACAAGACAAACTTCGACGATGACTCTACTATGACTATGACTCTACTATGACTCTACATTTCCCATAAGAGTAATGACATCTTTGTGCGAGGCCTACGGCCACGCATGTTATCGAGGCCTATAGCGCAAGTTAATTGAAATTCTACAAAGCGATAATCCACAAATACAGGTCGGCTTTCAGCCTCGACAGATATGGTACACGACAATACTCGACGATAACTCTTCTATGCCCAAACCATAAGAGTAATGACATCTTTATGCGAGGCCTACGGCCACGCATGTCATCGAGACCTATAGCGGAAGTTATTTTAAATTCTACAAAGCGATAATCCACGAATACAGCTCGGCTTTCAGCCTCGCCAGATATGGCACAAGACAAACTTCGACGATGACTCTACTATGCCCAATCCACTCTACTACGACCGCGCATTTTATCGAGGCCTATAGCCCAAGTTGTTTTAAATTTTACAAAACGATAATCCACGAATATAGCTCGGTTTTCAGCCTCGACAGATATGGTACACGACAATACTCGACGATAACTCTTCTATGCCCAAACCATAAGAGTAATGACATCTTTATGCGAGGCCTACGGCCACGCATGTCATCGAGACCTATAGCGGAAGTTATTTTAAATTCTACAAAGCGATAATCCACGAATACAGCTCGGCTTTCAGCCTCGACAGATATGGTACACGACAATACTCGACGATAACTCTTCTATGCCCAAACCATAAGAGTAATGACATCTTTATGCGAGGCCTACGGCCACGCATGTCATCGAGACCTATAGCGGAAGTTATTTTAAATTCTACAAAGCGATAATCCACGAATACAGCTCGGCTTTCAGCCTCGCCAGATATGGCACAAGACAAACTTCGACGATGACTCTACTATGCCCAATCCACTCTACTACGACCGCGCATTTTATCGAGGCCTATAGCCCAAGTTGTTTTAAATTTTACAAAACGATAATCCACGAATATAGCTCGGTTTTCAGCCTCGACAGATATGGTACACGACAATACTCGACGATAACTCTACTACGACCACGCATGTCTATAGCCTATAGCCCAAGTTGTTTTAACTTTTACAAAGCGATATAACGAATATAACGAATATAACTCGGCTTTCAGCCTCGCCAGATATGGCACAAGACAAACTTCGACGATGACTCTACTATGACTATGACTCTACTATGACTCTACATTTCCCATAAGAGTAATGACATCTTTGTGCGAGGCCTACGGCCACGCATGTTATCGAGGCCTATAGCGCAAGTTAATTGAAATTCTACAAAGCGATAATCCACAAATACAGGTCGGCTTTCAGCCTCGACAGATATGGTACACGACAATACTCGACGATAACTCTTCTATGCCCAAACCATAAGAGTAATGACATCTTTATGCGAGGCCTACGGCCACGCATGTCATCGAGACCTATAGCGGAAGTTATTTTAAATTCTACAAAGCGATAATCCACGAATACAGCTCGGCTTTCAGCCTCGCCAGATATGGCACAAGACAAACTTCGACGATGACTCTACTATGCCCAATCCACTCTACTACGACCGCGCATTTTATCGAGGCCTATAGCCCAAGTTGTTTTAAATTTTACAAAACGATAATCCACGAATATAGCTCGGTTTTCAGCCTCGACAGATATGGTACACGACAATACTCGACGATAACTCTACTACGACCACGCATGTCTATAGCCTATAGCCCAAGTTGTTTTAACTTTTACAAAGCGATATAACGAATATACGAATATAACGAATATAACTCGGCTTTCAGCCTCGCCAGATATGGCACAAGACAAACTTCGACGATGACTCTACTATGACTATGACTCTACTATGACTCTACATTTCCCATAAGAGTAATGACATCTTTGTGCGAGGCCTACGGCCACGCATGTTATCGAGGCCTATAGCGCAAGTTAATTGAAATTCTACAAAGCGATAATCCACAAATACAGGTCGGCTTTCAGCCTCGACAGATATGGTACACGACAATACTCGACGATAACTCTTCTATGCCCAAACCATAAGAGTAATGACATCTTTATGCGAGGCCTACGGCCACGCATGTCATCGAGACCTAAAGCGGAAGTTATTTTAAATTCTACAAAGCGATAATCCACGAATACAGCTCGGCTTTCAGCCTCGCCAGATATGGCACAAGACAAACTTCGACGATGACTCTACTATGCCCAATCCACTCTACTACGACCGCGCATTTTATCGAGGCCTATAGCCCAAGTTGTTTTAAATTTTACAAAACGATAATCCACGAATATAGCTCGGTTTTCAGCCTCGACAGATATGGTACACGACAATACTCGACGATAACTCTACTACGACCACGCATGTCTATAGCCTATAGCCCAAGTTGTTTTAACTTTTACAAAGCGATATAACGAATATACGAATATAACGAATATAACTCGGCTTTCAGCCTCGCCAGATATGGCACAAGACAAACTTCGACGATGACTCTACTATGACTATGACTCTACTATGACTCTACATTTCCCATAAGAGTAATGACATCTTTGTGCGAGGCCTACGGCCACGCATGTTATCGAGGCCTATAGCGCAAGTTAATTGAAATTCTACAAAGCGATAATCCACAAATACAGGTCGGCTTTCAGCCTCGACAGATATGGTACACGACAATACTCGACGATAACTCTTCTATGCCCAAACCATAAGAGTAATGACATCTTTATGCGAGGCCTACGGCCACGCATGTCATCGAGACCTATAGCGGAAGTTATTTTAAATTCTACAAAGCGATAATCCACGAATACAGCTCGGCTTTCAGCCTCGCCAGATATGGCACAAGACAAACTTCGACGATGACTCTACTATGCCCAATCCACTCTACTACGACCGCGCATTTTATCGAGGCCTATAGCCCAAGTTGTTTTAAATTTTACAAAACGATAATCCACGAATATAGCTCGGTTTTCAGCCTCGACAGATATGGTACACGACAATACTCGACGATAACTCTACTACGACCACGCATGTCTATAGCCTATAGCCCAAGTTGTTTTAACTTTTACAAAGCGATATAACGAATATACGAATATAACGAATATAACTCGGCTTTCAGCCTCGCCAGATATGGCACAAGACAAACTTCGACGATGACTCTACTATGACTATGACTCTACTATGACTCTACATTTCCCATAAGAGTAATGACATCTTTGTGCGAGGCCTACGGCCACGCATGTTATCGAGGCCTATAGCGCAAGTTAATTGAAATTCTACAAAGCGATAATCCACAAATACAGGTCGGCTTTCAGCCTCGACAGATATGGTACACGACAATACTCGACGATAACTCTTCTATGCCCAAACCATAAGAGTAATGACATCTTTATGCGAGGCCTACGGCCACGCATGTCATCGAGACCTAAAGCGGAAGTTATTTTAAATTCTACAAAGCGATAATCCACGAATACAGCTCGGCTTTCAGCCTCGCCAGATATGGCACAAGACAAACTTCGACGATGACTCTACTATGCCCAATCCACTCTACTACGACCGCGCATTTTATCGAGGCCTATAGCCCAAGTTGTTTTAAATTTTACAAAACGATAATCCACGAATATAGCTCGGTTTTCAGCCTCGACAGATATGGTACACGACAATACTCGACGATAACTCTACTACGACCACGCATGTCTATAGCCTATAGCCCAAGTTGTTTTAACTTTTACAAAGCGATATAACGAATATACGAATATAACGAATATAACTCGGCTTTCAGCCTCGCCAGATATGGCACAAGACAAACTTCGACGATGACTCTACTATGACTATGACTCTACTATGACTCTACATTTCCCATAAGAGTAATGACATCTTTGTGCGAGGCCTACGGCCACGCATGTTATCGAGGCCTATAGCGCAAGTTAATTGAAATTCTACAAAGCGATAATCCACAAATACAGGTCGGCTTTCAGCCTCGACAGATATGGTACACGACAATACTCGACGATAACTCTTCTATGCCCAAACCATAAGAGTAATGACATCTTTATGCGAGGCCTACGGCCACGCATGTCATCGAGACCTATAGCGGAAGTTATTTTAAATTCTACAAAGCGATAATCCACGAATACAGCTCGGCTTTCAGCCTCGCCAGATATGGCACAAGACAAACTTCGACGATGACTCTACTATGCCCAATCCACTCTACTACGACCGCGCATTTTATCGAGGCCTATAGCCCAAGTTGTTTTAAATTTTACAAAACGATAATCCACGAATATAGCTCGGTTTTCAGCCTCGACAGATATGGTACACGACAATACTCGACGATAACTCTACTACGACCACGCATGTCTATAGCCTATAGCCCAAGTTGTTTTAACTTTTACAAAGCGATATAACGAATATACGAATATAACGAATATAACTCGGCTTTCAGCCTCGCCAGATATGGCACAAGACAAACTTCGACGATGACTCTACTATGACTATGACTCTACTATGACTCTACATTTCCCATAAGAGTAATGACATCTTTGTGCGAGGCCTACGGCCACGCATGTTATCGAGGCCTATAGCGCAAGTTAATTGAAATTCTACAAAGCGATAATCCACAAATACAGGTCGGCTTTCAGCCTCGACAGATATGGTACACGACAATACTCGACGATAACTCTTCTATGCCCAAACCATAAGAGTAATGACATCTTTATGCGAGGCCTACGGCCACGCATGTCATCGAGACCTATAGCGGAAGTTATTTTAAATTCTACAAAGCGATAATCCACGAATACAGCTCGGCTTTCAGCCTCGCCAGATATGGCACAAGACAAACTTCGACGATGACTCTACTATGCCCAATCCACTCTACTACGACCGCGCATTTTATCGAGGCCTATAGCCCAAGTTGTTTTAAATTTTACAAAACGATAATCCACGAATATAGCTCGGTTTTCAGCCTCGACAGATATGGTACACGACAATACTCGACGATAACTCTACTACGACCACGCATGTCTATAGCCTATAGCCCAAGTTGTTTTAACTTTTACAAAGCGATATAACGAATATACGAATATAACGAATATAACTCGGCTTTCAGCCTCGCCAGATATGGCACAAGACAAACTTCGACGATGACTCTACTATGACTATGACTCTACTATGACTCTACATTTCCCATAAGAGTAATGACATCTTTGTGCGAGGCCTACGGCCACGCATGTTATCGAGGCCTATAGCGCAAGTTAATTGAAATTCTACAAAGCGATAATCCACAAATACAGGTCGGCTTTCAGCCTCGACAGATATGGTACACGACAATACTCGACGATAACTCTTCTATGCCCAAACCATAAGAGTAATGACATCTTTATGCGAGGCCTACGGCCACGCATGTCATCGAGACCTATAGCGGAAGTTATTTTAAATTCTACAAAGCGATAATCCACGAATACAGCTCGGCTTTCAGCCTCGCCAGATATGGCACAAGACAAACTTCGACGATGACTCTACTATGCCCAATCCACTCTACTACGACCGCGCATTTTATCGAGGCCTATAGCCCAAGTTGTTTTAAATTTTACAAAACGATAATCCACGAATATAGCTCGGTTTTCAGCCTCGACAGATATGGTACACGATAATACTCGACGATAACTCTTCTACGACCACGCATGTCTATAGCCTATAGCCCAAGTTGTTTTAACTTTTACAAAGCGATATAACGAATATACGAATATAACGAATATAACTCGGCTTTCAGCCTCGCCAGATATGGCACAAGACAAACTTCGACGATGACTCTACTATGACTATGACTCTACTATGACTCTACATTTCCCATAAGAGTAATGACATCTTTGTGCGAGGCCTACGGCCACGCATGTTATCGAGGCCTATAGCGCAAGTTAATTGAAATTCTACAAAGCGATAATCCACAAATACAGGTCGGCTTTCAGCCTCGACAGATATGGTACACGACAATACTCGACGATAACTCTTCTATGCCCAAACCATAAGAGTAATGACATCTTTATGCGAGGCCTACGGCCACGCATGTCATCGAGACCTATAGCGGAAGTTATTTTAAATTCTACAAAGCGATAATCCACGAATACAGCTCGGCTTTCAGCCTCGCCAGATATGGCACAAGACAAACTTCGACGATGACTCTACTATGCCCAATCCACTCTACTACGACCGCGCATTTTATCGAGGCCTATAGCCCAAGTTGTTTTAAATTTTACAAAACGATAATCCACGAATATAGCTCGGTTTTCAGCCTCGACAGATATGGTACACGACAATACTCGACGATAACTCTACTACGACCACGCATGTCTATAGCCTATAGCCCAAGTTGTTTTAACTTTTACAAAGCGATATAACGAATATACGAATATAACGAATATAACTCGGCTTTCAGCCTCGCCAGATATGGCACAAGACAAACTTCGACGATGACTCTACTATGACTATGACTCTACTATGACTCTACATTTCCCATAAGAGTAATGACATCTTTGTGCGAGGCCTACGGCCACGCATGTTATCGAGGCCTATAGCGCAAGTTAATTGAAATTCTACAAAGCGATAATCCACAAATACAGGTCGGCTTTCAGCCTCGACAGATATGGTACACGACAATACTCGACGATAACTCTTCTATGCCCAAACCATAAGAGTAATGACATCTTTATGCGAGGCCTACGGCCACGCATGTCATCGAGACCTATAGCGGAAGTTATTTTAAATTCTACAAAGCGATAATCCACGAATACAGCTCGGCTTTCAGCCTCGCCAGATATGGCACAAGACAAACTTCGACGATGACTCTACTATGCCCAATCCACTCTACTACGACCGCGCATTTTATCGAGGCCTATAGCCCAAGTTGTTTTAAATTTTACAAAACGATAATCCACGAATATAGCTCGGTTTTCAGCCTCGACAGATATGGTACACGACAATACTCGACGATAACTCTACTACGACCACGCATGTCTATAGCCTATAGCCCAAGTTGTTTTAACTTTTACAAAGCGATATAACGAATATAACGAATATAACTCGGCTTTCAGCCTCGCCAGATATGGCACAAGACAAACTTCGACGATGACTCTACTATGACTATGACTCTACTATGACTCTACATTTCCCATAAGAGTAATGACATCTTTGTGCGAGGCCTACGGCCACGCATGTTATCGAGGCCTATAGCGCAAGTTAATTGAAATTCTACAAAGCGATAATCCACAAATACAGGTCGGCTTTCAGCCTCGACAGATATGGTACACGACAATACTCGACGATAACTCTTCTATGCCCAAACCATAAGAGTAATGACATCTTTATGCGAGGCCTACGGCCACGCATGTCATCGAGACCTATAGCGGAAGTTATTTTAAATTCTACAAAGCGATAATCCACGAATACAGCTCGGCTTTCAGCCTCGCCAGATATGGCACAAGACAAACTTCGACGATGACTCTACTATGCCCAATCCACTCTACTACGACCGCGCATTTTATCGAGGCCTATAGCCCAAGTTGTTTTAAATTTTACAAAACGATAATCCACGAATATAGCTCGGTTTTCAGCCTCGACAGATATGGTACACGACAATACTCGACGATAACTCTACTACGACCACGCATGTCTATAGCCTATAGCCCAAGTTGTTTTAACTTTTACAAAGCGATATAACGAATATACGAATATAACGAATATAACTCGGCTTTCAGCCTCGCCAGATATGGCACAAGACAAACTTCGACGATGACTCTACTATGACTATGACTCTACTATGACTCTACATTTCCCATAAGAGTAATGACATCTTTGTGCGAGGCCTACGGCCACGCATGTTATCGAGGCCTATAGCGCAAGTTAATTGAAATTCTACAAAGCGATAATCCACAAATACAGGTCGGCTTTCAGCCTCGACAGATATGGTACACGACAATACTCGACGATAACTCTTCTATGCCCAAACCATAAGAGTAATGACATCTTTATGCGAGGCCTACGGCCACGCATGTCATCGAGACCTATAGCGGAAGTTATTTTAAATTCTACAAAGCGATAATCCACGAATACAGCTCGGCTTTCAGCCTCGCCAGATATGGCACAAGACAAACTTCGACGATGACTCTACTATGCCCAATCCACTCTACTACGACCGCGCATTTTATCGAGGCCTATAGCCCAAGTTGTTTTAAATTTTACAAAACGATAATCCACGAATATAGCTCGGTTTTCAGCCTCGACAGATATGGTACACGACAATACTCGACGATAACTCTACTACGACCACGCATGTCTATAGCCTATAGCCCAAGTTGTTTTAACTTTTACAAAGCGATATAACGAATATACGAATATAACGAATATAACTCGGCTTTCAGCCTCGCCAGATATGGCACAAGACAAACTTCGACGATGACTCTACTATGACTATGACTCTACTATGACTCTACATTTCCCATAAGAGTAATGACATCTTTGTGCGAGGCCTACGGCCACGCATGTTATCGAGGCCTATAGCGCAAGTTAATTGAAATTCTACAAAGCGATAATCCACAAATACAGGTCGGCTTTCAGCCTCGACAGATATGGTACACGACAATACTCGACGATAACTCTTCTATGCCCAAACCATAAGAGTAATGACATCTTTATGCGAGGCCTACGGCCACGCATGTCATCGAGACCTAAAGCGGAAGTTATTTTAAATTCTACAAAGCGATAATCCACGAATACAGCTCGGCTTTCAGCCTCGCCAGATATGGCACAAGACAAACTTCGACGATGACTCTACTATGCCCAATCCACTCTACTACGACCGCGCATTTTATCGAGGCCTATAGCCCAAGTTGTTTTAAATTTTACAAAACGATAATCCACGAATATAGCTCGGTTTTCAGCCTCGACAGATATGGTACACGACAATACTCGACGATAACTCTACTACGACCACGCATGTCTATAGCCTATAGCCCAAGTTGTTTTAACTTTTACAAAGCGATATAACGAATATACGAATATAACGAATATAACTCGGCTTTCAGCCTCGCCAGATATGGCACAAGACAAACTTCGACGATGACTCTACTATGACTATGACTCTACTATGACTCTACATTTCCCATAAGAGTAATGACATCTTTGTGCGAGGCCTACGGCCACGCATGTTATCGAGGCCTATAGCGCAAGTTAATTGAAATTCTACAAAGCGATAATCCACAAATACAGGTCGGCTTTCAGCCTCGACAGATATGGTACACGACAATACTCGACGATAACTCTTCTATGCCCAAACCATAAGAGTAATGACATCTTTATGCGAGGCCTACGGCCACGCATGTCATCGAGACCTATAGCGGAAGTTATTTTAAATTCTACAAAGCGATAATCCACGAATACAGCTCGGCTTTCAGCCTCGCCAGATATGGCACAAGACAAACTTCGACGATGACTCTACTATGCCCAATCCACTCTACTACGACCGCGCATTTTATCGAGGCCTATAGCCCAAGTTGTTTTAAATTTTACAAAACGATAATCCACGAATATAGCTCGGTTTTCAGCCTCGACAGATATGGTACACGACAATACTCGACGATAACTCTACTACGACCACGCATGTCTATAGCCTATAGCCCAAGTTGTTTTAACTTTTACAAAGCGATATAACGAATATACGAATATAACGAATATAACTCGGCTTTCAGCCTCGCCAGATATGGCACAAGACAAACTTCGACGATGACTCTACTATGACTATGACTCTACTATGACTCTACATTTCCCATAAGAGTAATGACATCTTTGTGCGAGGCCTACGGCCACGCATGTTATCGAGGCCTATAGCGCAAGTTAATTGAAATTCTACAAAGCGATAATCCACAAATACAGGTCGGCTTTCAGCCTCGACAGATATGGTACACGACAATACTCGACGATAACTCTTCTATGCCCAAACCATAAGAGTAATGACATCTTTATGCGAGGCCTACGGCCACGCATGTCATCGAGACCTATAGCGGAAGTTATTTTAAATTCTACAAAGCGATAATCCACGAATACAGCTCGGCTTTCAGCCTCGCCAGATATGGCACAAGACAAACTTCGACGATGACTCTACTATGCCCAATCCACTCTACTACGACCGCGCATTTTATCGAGGCCTATAGCCCAAGTTGTTTTAAATTTTACAAAACGATAATCCACGAATATAGCTCGGTTTTCAGCCTCGACAGATATGGTACACGACAATACTCGACGATAACTCTACTACGACCACGCATGTCTATAGCCTATAGCCCAAGTTGTTTTAACTTTTACAAAGCGATATAACGAATATACGAATATAACGAATATAACTCGGCTTTCAGCCTCGCCAGATATGGCACAAGACAAACTTCGACGATGACTCTACTATGACTATGACTCTACTATGACTCTACATTTCCCATAAGAGTAATGACATCTTTGTGCGAGGCCTACGGCCACGCATGTTATCGAGGCCTATAGCGCAAGTTAATTGAAATTCTACAAAGCGATAATCCACAAATACAGGTCGGCTTTCAGCCTCGACAGATATGGTACACGACAATACTCGACGATAACTCTTCTATGCCCAAACCATAAGAGTAATGACATCTTTATGCGAGGCCTACGGCCACGCATGTCATCGAGACCTATAGCGGAAGTTATTTTAAATTCTACAAAGCGATAATCCACGAATACAGCTCGGCTTTCAGCCTCGCCAGATATGGCACAAGACAAACTTCGACGATGACTCTACTATGCCCAATCCACTCTACTACGACCGCGCATTTTATCGAGGCCTATAGCCCAAGTTGTTTTAAATTTTACAAAACGATAATCCACGAATATAGCTCGGTTTTCAGCCTCGACAGATATGGTACACGACAATACTCGACGATAACTCTACTACGACCACGCATGTCTATAGCCTATAGCCCAAGTTGTTTTAACTTTTACAAAGCGATATAACGAATATACGAATATAACGAATATAACTCGGCTTTCAGCCTCGCCAGATATGGCACAAGACAAACTTCGACGATGACTCTACTATGACTATGACTCTACTATGACTCTACATTTCCCATAAGAGTAATGACATCTTTGTGCGAGGCCTACGGCCACGCATGTTATCGAGGCCTATAGCGCAAGTTAATTGAAATTCTACAAAGCGATAATCCACAAATACAGGTCGGCTTTCAGCCTCGACAGATATGGTACACGACAATACTCGACGATAACTCTTCTATGCCCAAACCATAAGAGTAATGACATCTTTATGCGAGGCCTACGGCCACGCATGTCATCGAGACCTATAGCGGAAGTTATTTTAAATTCTACAAAGCGATAATCCACGAATACAGCTCGGCTTTCAGCCTCGCCAGATATGGCACAAGACAAACTTCGACGATGACTCTACTATGCCCAATCCACTCTACTACGACCGCGCATTTTATCGAGGCCTATAGCCCAAGTTGTTTTAAATTTTACAAAACGATAATCCACGAATATAGCTCGGTTTTCAGCCTCGACAGATATGGTACACGACAATACTCGACGATAACTCTACTACGACCACGCATGTCTATAGCCTATAGCCCAAGTTGTTTTAACTTTTACAAAGCGATATAACGAATATACGAATATAACGAATATAACTCGGCTTTCAGCCTCGCCAGATATGGCACAAGACAAACTTCGACGATGACTCTACTATGACTATGACTCTACTATGACTCTACATTTCCCATAAGAGTAATGACATCTTTGTGCGAGGCCTACGGCCACGCATGTTATCGAGGCCTATAGCGCAAGTTAATTGAAATTCTACAAAGCGATAATCCACAAATACAGGTCGGCTTTCAGCCTCGACAGATATGGTACACGACAATACTCGACGATAACTCTTCTATGCCCAAACCATAAGAGTAATGACATCTTTATGCGAGGCCTACGGCCACGCATGTCATCGAGACCTATAGCGGAAGTTATTTTAAATTCTACAAAGCGATAATCCACGAATACAGCTCGGCTTTCAGCCTCGCCAGATATGGCACAAGACAAACTTCGACGATGACTCTACTATGCCCAACCCACTCTACTACGACCGCGCATGTTATCGAGGCCTACAGCCCAAGTTTTAAATTTTACAAAGCGATAATCCACGAATATAGCTCGGCTTTCAGCCTCGCCAAATATGGAACAAAAAAAACTTCGACGATGACTCTTCTATGCCCAACCCATAAGAGTAATGACATCTTTATGCAAGGCCTACGGCCACGCATGTTATCGAGACCTATAGCGGAAGTTATTTTAAATTCTACAAAGCGATAATCCACGAATACAGCTCGGCTTTCAGCCTCGCCAGATATGGCACAAGACAAACTTCGACGATTACTCTACTATGCCCAACCCACTCTACTACGACCGCGCATGTTATAGAGGCCTACAGCCCAAGTTTTAAATTTTACAAAGCGATAATCCACGAATATAGCTCGGCTTTCAGCCTCGCCAAATATGGAACAAAAAAAACTTCGACGATGACTCTTCTATGCCCAACCCATAAGAGTAATGACATCTTTATGCAAGGCCTACGGCCACGCATGTTATCGAGACCTATAGCGGAAGTTATTTTAAATTCTACAAAGCGATAATCCACGAATACAGCTCGACTTTCAGCCTTGCCAGATATGGTACACGACAAAACTCGACGATGACTTTACTATGCCCAACCCATAAGAGTAATGACATCTTTGTGCGAGGCCTACTAACACAGCTCAGTCTTTGGCCTAGTCCATTATCGTACATGACACAACTCAACGATGGCTCCGCTCCAATGTGTCCAACTCCAAAAGCTTATATGGTGATTTTCCTAAGATCTATTGTTGACATTTTATCTAGATAGAGAATAGAGGTCCCAAAGAGTTGAGTATATTTTATAAATTATTTAGAGGAAATTTCCAAGCGGGACGGCGCTGCTAATACGCGCATGAGATAAGCTGCAGAAACAAGCAGGTCTGGCCGATAAGTCACTTGGTTATAGGGTATTTTCCAATTTTTTAAAATGTATCTAGAAAGTTACCTTATTGATAACGTAATCTCAAAACCACATTAAAGAAAAATTGCGACTGTAGGTTTTGCCAAAAAAATTATTTGAAATTCAAACTATAAAGTTTCCCGCATAAAAGCGGCATGACGTCACGAGTCGTAGCTGTCAATATTCGTCAATATTCAACTAATGAGCTCCAACTTATTATAACCTTGATTACACATTAACTGACATTTAATACATGTAACTAAGCAACAAGCGTGATGTGTAAGACTCGTGACGTCACTTCCGTTTTAATTTTCACTTTGAACCTGCAGCATTTAATGCTTTTACTAAAGCACTTTTTAATAAAACTTTTATGATTAACATATTTTTAGTGTGGCCAAGTCATTGATAATCGACTTTGCTATGCAATAACGCAGCAATAATCGATATTTAAAAAATTGGAAAATACCCTAGTCGATCGTTTGATATAGGCATATTATTCGATTTACCTGTGTTATTATTGAATATAGTAATTTAAGTTTAAAATATTTTGAAAGTACAATCTACGCTCTAAACTCGCTTTGGCCAAACTGATGCCGTTCAAAGCAATGTCGGTAATCGTTTTACCAAAAATAATCAGAAGATTCAGAAGTGAAAGAAAATTGATGAATTATTGTATTTCCATGTTATGTAAAATCCAATTACTCAACTCATATCCTCTTTAACTGACTTTGTGTCTCATACAGTTTCCGAGATCCCTATAGTGAGAACGTAATTTGAATAACCCTGTATGTATAGCCCGAAAGCCTTTCATAAAGACAAACTTCGACGATGACTCTACTATGACTATGACTCTACTATGACTCTACATTTCCCATAAGAGTAATGACATCTTTGTGCGAGGCCTACGGCCACGCATGTTATCGAGGCCTATAGCGCAAGTTAATTGAAATTCTACAAAGCGATAATCCACAAATACAGGTCGGCTTTCAGCCTCGACAGATATGGTACACGACAATACTCGACGATAACTCTTCTATGCCCAAACCATAAGAGTAATGACATCTTTATGCGAGGCCTACGGCCACGCATGTCATCGAGACCTATAGCGGAAGGTATTTTAAATTCTACAAAGCGATAATCCACGAATACAGCTCGGCTTTCAGCCTCGCCAGATATGGCACAAGACAAACTTCGACGATGACTCTACTATGCCCAACCCACTCTACTACGACCGCGCATGTTATCGAGGCCTACAGCCCAAGTTTTAAATTTTACAAAGCGATAATCCACGAATATAGCTCGGCTTTCAGCCTCGCCAAATATGGAACAAAAAAAACTTCGACGATGACTCTTCTATGCCCAACCCATAAGAGTAATGACATCTTTATGCAAGGCCTACGGCCACGCATGTTATCGAGACCTATAGCGGAAGTTATTTTAAATTCTACAAAGCGATAATCCACGAATACAGCTCGGCTTTCAGCCTCGCCAGATATGGCACAAGACAAACTTCGACGATTACTCTACTATGCCCAACCCACTCTACTACGACCGCGCATGTTATAGAGGCCTACAGCCCAAGTTTTAAATTTTACAAAGCGATAATCCACGAATATAGCTCGGCTTTCAGCCTCGCCAAATATGGAACAAAAAAAACTTCGACGATGACTCTTCTATGCCCAACCCATAAGAGTAATGACATCTTTATGCAAGGCCTACGGCCACGCATGTTATCGAGACCTATAGCGGAAGTTATTTTAAATTCTACAAAGCGATAATCCACGAATACAGCTCGACTTTCAGCCTTGCCAGATATGGTACACGACAAAACTCGACGATGACTTTACTATGCCCAACCCATAAGAGTAATGACATCTTTGTGCGAGGCCTACTAACACAGCTCAGTCTTTGGCCTAGTCCATTATCGTACATGACACAACTCAACGATGGCTCCGCTCCAATGTGTCCAACTCCAAAAGCTTATATGGTGATTTTCCTAAGATCTATTGTTGACATTTTATCTAGATAGAGAATAGAGGTCCCAAAGAGTTGAGTATATTTTATAAATTATTTAGAGGAAATTTCCAAGCGGGACGGCGCTGCTAATACGCGCATGAGATAAGCTACAGAAACAAGCAGGTCTGGCCGATAAGTCACTTGGTTATAGGGTATTTTCCAATTTTTTAAAATGTATCTAGAAAGTTACCTTATTGATAACGTAATCTCAAAACCACATTAAAGAAAAATTGCGACTGTAGGTTTTGCCAAAAAAATTATTTGAAATTCAAACTATAAAGTTTCCCGCATAAAAGCGGCATGACGTCACGAGTCGTAGCTGTCAATATTCGTCAATATTCAACTAATGAGCTCCAACTTATTATAACCTTGATTACACATTAACTGACATTTAATACATGTAACTAAGCAACAAGCGTGATGTGTAAGACTCGTGACGTCACTTCCGTTTTAATTTTCACTTTGAACCTGCAGCATTTAATGCTTTTACTAAAGCACTTTTTAATAAAACTTTTATGATTAACATATTTTTAGTGTGGCCAAGTCATTGATAATCGACTTTGCTATGCAATAACGCAGCAATAATCGATATTTAAAAAATTGGAAAATACCCTAGTCGATCGTTTGATATAGGCATATTATTCGATTTACCTGTGTTATTATTGAATATAGTAATTTAAGTTTAAAATATTTTGAAAGTACAATCTACGCTCTAAACTCGCTTTGGCCAAACTGATGCCGTTCAAAGCAATGTCGGTAATCGTTTTACCAAAAATAATCAGAAGATTCAGAAGTGAAAGAAAATTGATGAATTATTGTATTTCCATGTTATGTAAAATCCAATTACTCAACTCATATCCTCTTTAACTGACTTTGTGTCTCATACAGTTTCCGAGATCCCTATAGTGAGAACGTAATTTGAATAACCCTGTATGTATAGCCCGAAAGCCTTTCATAAAGCTTGTAAAATCGGAAGAAGCTATAGACTAAAGCTGCTTTAACAAAAGTCTAAGGTGAGATGAGATGACTGGAAGACAATGAAATTCATACAAAATACAAGCGAATTTTATTCATTTCTGCAAAGAATAATATTTTGTGCAATAAGCAGATGTCTTGCGTATTTGTTTGCGAAAGGCTTTTTGCATATTCTCTGTTTGATGGGAATATT
The DNA here is from genome assembly GCA_963924605.1 of Malthinus seriepunctatus. NCBI lineage: Eukaryota > Metazoa > Arthropoda > Insecta > Coleoptera > Cantharidae > Malthinus > Malthinus seriepunctatus. The sequence continues at coordinate 132,324,046 of OZ004600.1, forward strand.
GAATTTTATCTAATATTTTCTATAATAAATCTCATTTTTGCTCCAACTATCTGTTTGAAAGTAGTGAAATTGCGATACTCGTATTTTGTTTCACAAAAGATATCTCATAAAATTACATCCAACAGTGAACGAGCCTTATAAATTGAAATTTAACAAGACTCGGTATATTTAATGCTTGAAACTAATTTCAAACACATTTAGCACAAAATTAGTTTTATTTAATTACAGTAATTAGAAAATCGCAGCTTTATAATTCATGTATTATACCGATTTATGCTCAAGAGCACCAGAAGTAATTCAATTATGTTAGAAGGTTCTGTCAAAAACTGTCTGTACTTAGCAAGCAGGTTCTCGACTTACAAAATGACATGAGAAAGACTTAAAGAGTTAATTTTCTAATAACTCGCGTGTGGTAGACTCGTGTTTGAAGATATTTAAAGAACGCTGAACTAGCGTGATAAGCTGTGTGCTACACAGCTCGCACATCAAAACTTTTGAATGTCAAAAAGTATGGTGCTTTTAAATTTTTTATTTAGCCATCTTTTTCGCCAAAAAATTCAATCGTTAGACAACATCTCTTTTTTCCCCTCTAAGATTGAATGATCATCGATGAGGGTGTATTAATAACATAAGATTGACGATGAATAGAAGGTCATTTTTTCTTAAATTTAATATAACGTTATAGATGTTGGTTTCTATTCAACTTCTAAATTTGAAATAATGCCAAATTTTGTTTCGCAAATAGACGAGGGGCATTATCTTTTTTTAAAAGGGCCGAAATGTTGTGGGTTCGCTTAATACATGGCTCGTCGGTCAAGCTTGGGAATAAATCTAAGGTGGGAAATATCATCTGCGGATTTGTTGGAAATCCACATAGATGCATTTATTTTCCTACTACTAAACGATAGCTCTTTTGTAATTTACGATCGCCTCTGACCGTCCCCTAAGAGTTGAGTTTGCTTTGTAAAGCCTCAACTTGAGGCCAATTTACAATATACGCGGGAATCGCTTTCGCTTATTTATGACTTTTAATAAAATAATAGTTTATGTAAACTTATTTTACTAGTAATACGAAAAACTTTTTTTCAGAAGCAAAAGCTCGTGTCCTCGGTCCAGGAGATTTACACGTAAAAGCTGGAAGTTCCGTTACCCTTGTATGCGTTATTAATCAAGGACCCCACGATTTAGGAACTGTGTTTTGGTACTTAGGAGCTAATGTGCTCGACGTTACGTCGGTTCATCCTAACGAGGCTGATCCAAACGCTAGGATATCAATTCAGGTAAATAACATGTGTAGTTGCTTATTATTATTATTTGATAGGGGTAGTAATAAATTATTAAAGCTTCCTTTCTGTTAGATTTTTTGCAATTATTTTTAAACCCCACGTTTTCACACTCTTTAACATCTTCGTATAGTGGAACAGGTTACATCATTAGTCATCTACTCATCACCCTGTGCCTGTCTGATGATAATCACACGGCACGGCACTAGTAACTCTCAGCATCCCCATTCCCCTTCATTAACTTTCTTTTGTTTAAAGTTACATTTAAATCGACTACAATTTTTTAACTTAAAGGAGATATGCTTGTACTCGACGTTAGTTCGTGCCAACACTTTTGAAATCCTACTACTCGTGTATAGCCAATTTTCTTCCAAAAAGGAGATAAATTTTAGATTATAATGAGTTATTAAATTGATATTGGGATTGTCTGAAGACGGTTGAATTTCACTTTGTTATAAAAATCTCGTTAAAATACTCGACTCGAGTGCCTGTGATTGCTTCACTATAGCTGAAAGTGTTTGATTATGCAATGCGATCAAAATTAAAGTGTCAGAGCGATACCTTTCGTCCTTTTATTTACCTCCTTGAGAGTTGCTAGTTACATTTAATTTCTAGACGTTTTGAGTCTCCCTGCTTCCAAATATTTCCCCATCGAACAAAAACTATGAAATCTTACTTTGAGTTGGCCCAAAATAAAGGGGTTGTTTTGGGCACATTTTAGCAAAATTTAGTACATTTTAACTTCACTTTAAATTAGGCCATTTTGGCACTAATTAGAAGGATATTTTTTCAAATTTTTAAATTCAAAATGGCTGTCAATAGAGAGTGATTTTTTTAAGTATTACTAACATTGGGATCTCGGAAACCGTAAGAGTTACGAGAGTGTTAAATTAGCAAAATGTTGCATATTTTGATGACCTTTAAGAATCCGTTTAGAAAATTTTAAAATTCAAAATGGTTTCCGAGATATCGCAGAAAAACTGAAAATTAGGAATTTTGTTTTTCGACTGTAGTTTCAAAATGGCTTACTTTAGAAAAAAAAAGTCTCTAGAAAAATTTTCAGGACAACAAAAAAGCTATCAAACGATACCCAACTCGACTTTTTATCATATCGACGCTAGGCGTCGCGACGTTCAACTTTTCAGTTTCTTATAGGAATCTAATGTTTTTTTTAAATCACTCAGTAGGCCTTTTATTTTAAACTTTTCTTGCTTTACACAACTTTTCAGGTTTTCAGGAACCTTTCATGGTTCGTGAAGTTGATATCTTACTTTATGTTATTTTTTACCATGAAAAATAACGAAAAACTTAGTTTTTAAAGTTTAAGAAAAGCAAGTTAATCGGGAAATATGTAATTATATTACAAAAATTTAATAAATAACAATTTGATTTATTTTTATTTCCTGATAAACTAACGTTAACTTTAATAACTAAGTTTTAGTAGCTATTTTTCATCGTAAAAAATAACATAAAGTAAGATATCAACTTAACGAACCATAACGTAACTTAACAAGTAGCATAAATCTAGAAAAGTACAAGATACAAAATTCTCCTTTAGTATCCAAATTTAGACAAACCTACCGAGTAATTTTTGCAAGAAAACTAATAGGTGCCTCTTAAGAAAATGAAAAGTTAAACGTCGCAACGCCTAGCGTTGATGTGATAAAAAGTCGAGTTTGGTATCGTTTGATTTGATTTTTAGGCCTCCTGGACATTTTTTCAGATTTTTTTTTCTTAAGTAAGCCACTTTGAAACTACAGTGGAAAAACGAAATTACCAATTTTCAGTTTTTCTGCGTTATCTCGGAAACCATTTTGAATTCTAAAATTTTCTAAACTGCTTCTTAAAGGTCATCAAAATATGCATCATTTTGCTAATTTAAGCCATCTCTTAACTTTACGGTTTCCGAAATCAAATATTAGTACCTACCAGTTAAAAAAATCACCGTGTGTAGCGATTGTTCCACTTTGTAGTTTTTCCCTTATAACTTAGTCACTAATTATTATTATGATAATTTAAAACAGGCGTTGTATAGCCAAAATATAAGGCTTTGATCCTAACTTAATCAATTATTAAAATTGTTTCAAAATTGTCTACTTTTCGAGGCCCAAATTTAGTTAAAATTTTGAAATGGATTATCCCGAAATCGGCTCACGTCGTTTATTTCAGTTTTGCCTATGTTATATACATTACAGTTCTCTAACTTATACCGCGTATTTCATTCGTTAAAAATTTCCAGGACCGGAGTTATGATTTTTTGAAATCTAAATTTCAAAAATCGGTCATTTCTTTTTTAGCAAAAATTAAAATTCGAAAATTAGTGGATATATCAATTCTATGAATATTTATTATTTGACACTATTTTTGATTAACAAAACACTTCCGGTTTAACCGGAAATGGAACTAACTTTCTTTACTTATACGCGCGCAATGTTCTGTTAACATAAATTATGCTAAGGCCACAGTTTATTTAATATTTAGGTGTTAAAATGTTAGAAATTATAGAAATAATCAAATAATTAATCTCTATTTAAAGCGAATAACAATTTGTGAACTTTTGCAGAATCATTGTCTACTTTTAAGGGCCCAAATTTACTCAAAATTTTAAAATGAATTATTTCAAAATCGGCTCACGCCGTTTTTTTCAGTTTTGCCTATGTTATATACATTACAGTTCTCTAACTTATACCGCGTATTTCATTCGTTAAAAATTTTCAGAACCGGAGTTATGATTTTTTGAAATCAAAATTTCAAAAATCAGTCATTTCTTTTTTAACAACAATAAAAATTCGAAAATTAGTGGATATATTAATCCCACGAATCTCTATTATTTGACACTATTTTTCATTAACAAAACACTTCCGGTTTAACCGGAAATGGAACTAACTTCCTTATTTTATACGTGCGGAAGAGTCCTGTTAAGGTAAATTATGTTAAGGCCACAGTTTTGTATATTTAGGTGTTAGAATGTTAGAAATTATAAAACTAATTAATCTCAATTTAAAGTGAATAATAATTTGTGAACTTTTGCAGAATCATTGGTCAGATGGTTTAACCTCTCGATTGCACATTTCGAGTGCAACATTATCAGACAGCGGAAATTATTCCTGCGTTCCCACACTTGCTGCTCCCGCTAGTGTTAATGTCCACGTAATTAACGGTAAGTAATTAAATACAATTTATTAATTTGAATTTGTACTATAATAATAAACTGAAATAAATTTTGCAGGAGAGCACCCGGCGGCTATGCAACACGGAAATAAAAATACTGCGCCGCTTTCACTCTCTTTTCACTGCACACTTGTATATAGTATTTCAGTCTTCATAATAAAACACATCAGATGAAACCTCTTGTAACAATGACTTTTATTTCTATTAACTATAACCCTTTGTTGTACTTTTTCGTTAATTAATTTTTAATCTTCCTTTACTTTTTAACCAATTTTAATTGTACAAAGTTGTCTTTGTAAATATCTAAACAAAGATCATGGTTGTTTTTTTTATACGAACAAAGTGAGTTGATGTAAAAGGATCATTTTAGTTAAGTGTGCCCCGAAACAAAATTAAATATTTATAGTTTTCAACATGGTGCTATTTATTTTGAATGGCAAATTTAAATTACTTATACAAAAAAGAAGTAATTTGCTTTTCTAAAAGCGCTTATTGCATTTATGCGAGTAACGAACAACAACAAAAAAGATAAGGAGAAAGAAAATAAGTGGAAAATTAAATGAAAAGCCTTGTAATTACCATTTTATAGTGCTTAAACAATGCAATTACATAAAAAGGTAAATTTTAACTAACGCAAATGCTAAAATTACATTTTTTTAAATGCTTCTGTTAAATTACTAATGTTTTAAAGTAAGAAAGAAAAAGACTTTTCTCTTTTACAATAATGAAGAGCGTAAAATGAGTCTGTCGATACAATGTATACTTACTAATAGACAAAACTACTTAAAACTACTTATGTATGGTCTTTGTTAAAACTAAAGTATCTGTTTACATTGTATTTTACTTGATTACGGAACTACTTCATAAAGTAACAATAACTAACCTTAGCTTTTGTTTAGGTAGACCATTATCGGGGAGCACTCTATATCAATTTATCCATCCAAATCCTAATTATGTAAAACTATGGCTTAAGAATTTTATAAACATGTTACAAAGAAGACCATGAAGTGTTGAAGCATTTAAATAAATTTCAAAGTAGTGATAGGAGCTAATTATTTTTCTAAAAGGTAAGAAAGCAACTTATGTATTAATCATCTAATCGAGATAGAAACACATACCTATCAGAGAAACTTCAATATTTCTCAGTAAGAGCCTGCAAGTTTGCTTGATATTATATCCAATTAGATCCGTAATTCGAAACCATGTTATTGTTGTAAGCTTCAAATCGCGTAAACATCTTGGTTATTTGCTCTTAAAACCACACTGCAACAATAACTAGCATTGAGGTAACAATAATATAGTGATTGATCTAAGTTTATTGCAAAAGCATTGTTAACCGCAGGTTCAATATTCAGAGAATTAATTACCTACGCTTAAACTATTTAAGCTGTTTTTTACAATTATTAATAATAATACAATCTTAGAGTTCATTGAATAAGCGAGAAGTTCTAAACTTTAGAATTTAAAGTCTACAGGACAAGAAAATCATTGCAAAGCAACATGAGTAGAAATGAAACTTCAGGCTTGCTTTTAAGGCACAAAAAGATCGCCAACATAGGTGGGTATATTTATTACTTTTAAAACTATCATAAAAACTCTAAATTTATTACGTTATTAGTATTGGTATTACCAAAAAATTAAATGAGTTTAAAAAAAATAAAATTGACGTTATGCAACCAATCGTGCATGCGTGTATAAAGTTATCAGTTATCAACTTAAAAATTCAAAAACGGACAATATTATTTTAATTGCTATTTATTAACATCATTAAACATACAATAAGGTTATTAAAAATTATTTCAGCTTCCATTAATTAATAATTATTTAAATTTTTTCATAAAAGCGGCAAGTTTGACGTTTAATTACAGAAAACTGCCATACCGACTTCTTTGACATTAACAGCTGACACCCCCATAAACGACACCGAGTGACATATCGCGAATATAATGTAGCGAACAATAAAATGTGTTGTTAGTTTTCATTTTTCGCTGAAAGTAAGAAATATTATAAACCTCACATGCACTTTTCGTGTTAATTACAGCTTTTTTTACTTCAAGGTCGATCATTCTACAAGATATCAAAGTGAATAAAGATGTGAAAACTAATCGTGTTTTAACATTTTTACTGTAACTATCGTGTAGTTTATAAAAAATATAAATATTAACAAGATGATACCCATCAAAGATAATCAAGATGTTGCCTGCTTTTACGTTACTAAACATTCGTGGAAAGGAAAGTGAGTATTTTGAGGTTATTATTTACTTGTTTACTAATTCAAATCTTTTAGGTACAAACGTATTTTTTCTGTGGGAACTATGGGAATTACCACTTATAATCCTACTAATTTAGAAATAACAAATAGATGGGCTTACAGCGATGTCGTTGCTTTGACAGCTTTACGTCCGACTCAAAATGAATTCCAACTAACGATGAAGAAAGACAACGGAAAAATCGATAATATGAGGTTTTCGACAGAACATAGAATTGATCTTATAACACAAGGGATGAAATTTAGACACTCTTTTGCTGAAAAACCCAAAGAAATACTTGTAAGTACTAACAAATACTTTTTAAAGCTTGGAAAATAAATTTAAATTTCTAGAAATTTCACGCTTACAAATTGCATTGGTCGGACACAAAGTTACCCGTCATTTTAGAAATTACGCCATATTCTTTGGATCAATTAGATCCTACTTCGAGCCAACTGCTTGCGAGTTATTATTACAAAGAGTTTGAAGGAATTTGCACCGTATCAGATTACCCTGGTAACATTTTAATTATTATCAAAGAGTTTAAAGTTTAACAACAACTTTTAGGTGGTTTTGTGGTCGTTTGTGGCGGTTTTGGAAGATTACATTTGTTTCAATCGATGCAAGCCAATGAAATAAAACAAAAAGTTGTAGAAAATGCTACTTCAAATTTAGGAATTAGTATTAAAGTTTTAAACCAAGCAATTACTTTAGAAGACTTTCAAAGCCAACGTTTTGGTAAACATAGGTAACTTTAAGTGCATTTTTAAGTAAAAATGGTTAAATTTTATTGTTTTAGTGATGATTTTCATTTGACCTCTGTATCAGAGTTTACTGTACATAAAATACATAAAGTACGACACGATGAGCCTGTACGTAGAACTTTGTGTTTATCTGAAACTTGTCTTTTGGAAAGAGATCCGCAGTCGTATAATATTTGCACTTTAAGGCCTTTAGAACAAATTTTTGCACTTGTTAGGGATAATGAAAATCCACAGCTCTTTCACATTGAATATTTCAATGGTCATTTTCGAACTTACACTTCGACCGAACGGTAATAGTTTTATACCGGTTAATTTGTGGCTAATTTAAATTTTTTTAGGGATTCTCTACTTGCTTCTCTACTCGATGGGGTGAGAGCTTCTGGTAATCAAAACGTTTATGTTACAATGCGGCCTACAGTTAAAGGGTTAAGGTTTGGACCCTTTCACTTACCTATTGATGAAGAAGTGGAAAGCATTCACGTTAAATTTTTATTAAATCCACCTCCTAGACATACGTTCTCAGAATGTGTGTATCGTTTTAATGCTAATATACCTTACAGTGGACTTTTGTATAGTATAACTCAAGAGGTAAGATTGCAGTCATTTTAAATGAATGGTTTGAGTTTAAAATAATTTTTTTAAGGGTATATTTTCTGAAAATAAAGACAAATTAATAACCGGTGCTCTACAATCGCTCGTGCAAAAGGAAGGTGATCAAATGTCCATATCTAGCGTGGATATGGAGTCTCAGTTTCAAGCTCTGAGGCGTTTACTCGCAAGTAAAATTGGTTACTCTTGTTTTACTTCTTTGCCAGGGTAAGTTTAATTATTTCTAAGACTTTAAATTTAGTACAGGGTGCTTTATAATGTTATTCATAAGGTGAATGCACCAAAGAGGTCGTGTTTTTGATGTAAAAGAGAACGAATGTTTATGTATATTATCCAATTCTTCATAATTATTTTATTCTCATGTGGTAATTGCGCTCGTTGTTTAAATGCAATTTCGTTTGATGAGTGGAACTAATTAAATAGCGAAATATGTTTTTTTATCTTTTTGTCCTTGAAATAAATACTTAATAATTTTGATAACTGTAAAAACTTGAGTTGAACGATTTCATTCGCTTTATTACTGTAATTAATTTGTGTTTAAAAATATGAAACTGCTAATTAGAATTTTAATGAGCAGTTGTATTGAATGATTTGTATTTTTAAAAACTTATTAATTTTAGAACCTATTAGGACCTCTGGATCCCATTAACAAATAAAAATTGTTTTAATTAGAGGGAGGGGACAAAAAACTGCTTTAAAATCCAAAGTTTGTTCTTTTTTATCCTCTCTAAGTACATACAGGATGAGTCACTAAGATGTTAGATAGAGATAGAAATTTAACTGAAGTATATGGAGTATTGACTCTTGTCTTGACTTATCTGAACTTCAGAAACTATTTGCACACCGACTGTCGGAATTGGCGACACTTTTGATGCCTCTTCAGGCTAAGAAATATCTAGGGCTCTATAGGCTATAGTATTTTTGATTTTTTAACTTAATTCCACATGAATGGTTGTAGAATGATAGTGACATTGGACACGTTCGTAGACTTCAATTTGAATAATTTAATATTCCAGTTTTCGTGAAGCTGTGGGTTTAAAAGTTGTTAAAGCTTTACGTCGTAACAACGACGGCGTGACGCATGCTGCCATAGACATGGTTTGTGCTTTAATGCATCCAATGCACGACGATTTCGATTTGCGCCAAGAACAACTTAACAAATCATCCCTATTACAAAGTAAATCATTTTTAGAAAATTTACTCGATATGTGGGTCACCCATGTCGTAAGTTATCAATTCTTATTTTTGCCAAGGCAAAACTTTAAAAATACGATTTGTAGAATCAAAAAACTGGCGCTTTAGTAGTTTCTTCAATGTTGGACTTTTTAACTTTTGCCCTGTGCGTACCTTATTGCGAGACAACAGACGGTACCCAATTTGATAATTTATTAGAGATGGTGGCCACTAGAGGAAGAACTTTATATAAGTTGTTTCAGGCAAGTTTTGTTAAAATTTGTAAAATGCAAATTTTTACAATTTAAATTCTTTAGCATCCTTCGTTAGCGATAGTCAAAGGTGCTGGTTTAGTAATGCGAGCTTTGATTGAAGAAGGCGAAACTCAAGTAGCCGAAAGGATGCAAAGCTTGGCTCTCAGCGAAGGTGCCTTATTGAGTCATTTAGTAGCAGCTTTATACACGAGCGGAACTGATGGGCGTCTTCTAACCCATCGCCAACTATCCAGACATCTCGTCGGATTGTGGGTTACCGGAAATCCCACTGCTATGGGTTTACTTAAACGCATAATGGTAATAATTTACAGTAATAAGAAATCGAGCGCTTCGAATTCCGATTTTAAATGCCAAATATTGTCATAAATACCATTAGCTGTCTTTGAAATGCCGTTAACTATAATTCAAATGTCATTAATGGTCTTTAAAATGCCGATAGCTATCTTTGAAATACCGTTAACTATATTTCAAATGCCATTAACTGTCTTTGAAATACCGATAGCTAACTTTAAAGTATTGTTAACTGTATTTTAAAGCGTCTCACTGTCTTTAGTACCATTAGCTGTCTTTGAAATGCCGTTAACTATATTTCAAATGCCATTAACTGTCTTTGAAATACCGATAGCTAACTTTAAAGTATTGCTAACTGTATTTTAAAGCGTCTCACTGTCTTTAGTACCATTAGCTGTCTTTGAAATGCCGTTAACTATATTTCAAATGCCATTAACTGTCTTTGAAATACCGATAGCTAACTTTAAAGTATTGCTAACTGTATTTTAAAGCGTCTCACTGTCTTTAGTACCATTAGCTGTCTTTCAAATACCGTTAACTGTACTTCAAATGCCATTAACTGTCTTTGAAATACTGATAACTGTCTTCAAAGTATTGTTAACTGATTTCAAAGCCTATCACTGTCTTTAGTACCATTAGCTCTCTTTGAAATGCCGTTAACTATATTTCAAATGCCATTTACTGTGTTTGAAATACTGATTACTGTCTTCAAAGTATTGTTAACTGATTTCAAAGCCTATCACTGTCTTTAGTACCATTAGCTGTCTTTGAAATGCCGTTAACTATATTTCAAATGCCATTAACTGTGTTTGAAATACTGATTACTGTCTTCAAAGTATTGTTAACTGATTTCAAAGCCTATCACTGTCTTTAGTACCATTAGCTATCTTTGAAATGCCGTTAACTATATTTCAAATGCCATTAACTGTCTTTTAATACTGATAATTGTCTTCAAAGTATTGTTAACTGTATTTTAAAGCCTATAACGTTCTTCAATGCGATTAGCTGTCTTTGAAATACCTATAGCTGCCTTAAAAGTATTTTTAACTGTATTTCAAAGCCTATCACAGGCTTTAGTACCATTAGCTGCCTTTGAAATACCGATAGCGGTATTTAACCTTCATAAAATAACTACTTGGCGTTCTTTGGAATTCAAAGTGCTCGATTCGTTCAACTTAGCAAAATTTTGAAATAGATGGTAACTGTATTTAAATGTTTAGCCGACTGGCTTGATAAATTATCTCGACTCTGTAGAAAAAATTCCCGAAACAGCGATCGAACAAGAAATGTTAAATAATCGCGATAATTTACAAATTGCAATAAATCAAACAAACAGATCTAAGCAGGGCATTAATTGGCCGGCTATTGAAAATAAAATTAGGGTCGTCGAAAAGCAAGTGGAACATTACACAAATTTAGCTTTACAACATTGGGGCTTCCGAATAGAACGAAAAGAAAAAATCAGAGAACGTCCTATAGTTTTGCGTCGAAGAAGAGAGCGCGTTAAAGCCGAAGCGAATTGGTCTTATTTTTATTGGCAATTTGGTCAAGATCACGCTTTGTTAAATCTAATTTGGAACCATACGGTAACGTAATCTTTAAATAGTAATATTTTTAAACAAAATAAATTTTCTTTAGACGAGGGAAGAATTGCGTAGTGCCTTAGACAATGAAAAGCGCGCTTTTAAGAGCGACGTCGAATTGTCCGGTTCGGCTCTTGTTGCGTGGAACCACCAAGAATTTGAACTTCATTATCAATGTTTGGCGGATGAAATTAAAATTGGCGATTATTATTTGAGACTTTTATTAGATATGGACGATTCAGATACGTCTCCTATAAGAAAGTCGTGAGTAACGATGCTTCATGGGCTTTGTAATAAACTAATTTTGTCCTTTTACAGATATGAATTTTTTAACGACTTATATCATAGATTTTTACTTGCTAATAAAGTAGAAATGAAGTGCATGTGTTTGCAAGCCATGTCGACCGTTTATGGGCGTTATTTTGAGGACATCGGTCCTTTCAGTGATACTAAATTTATAGTCAGTATGTTGGATAGAGTAAGTGATGGAGATTTATTTTTATTCTTATATTTTTGTAATCGTTTGTTTTTTATAGTGTGTGGAAAGAATGGAACGTGATCGTCTCATAGTGTTTATTAGTAAATTAATCTTACACAAACGTAACGTCCGCGACTTACTAGACGCTGGTGGAATTCGAATTTTAGTCGATCTTCTCACTTTAGCTCATTTGCATACCTCTAGGGCTGTGATACCTACCCAAACTAATGTGATAGAAGCTGGACCTAATATGGATCTCATTCAAGAAAAGGAGTGGCATTATAGTAAGGGAAATATTGAAGGTGGTAGGTGTGGACCTGTCAGTTTCCATGAGGTAAATGTCTCAGTTGTATGTGATATTGTCCTTCATCTGCATCTGCACAACATTGAAATTTCACGCCGATTCCCACAATTTAAGCTTTTTGCTTAAGAGGGCGGTTTCGAACGAATGGGCTATGGGCGGGGAAGTTGATATTTAGACATTCCGCTCGTAACCGTTAGCGACTTTAATATCTGGTTGACATCACTAATATTAATAATTGCTGATAGGGTGAAGTTCAAAGAAGGCAATGACATATTTGTATATAGGAAATAATGCCCGTTTTCACCGACGGTTCCTAAGCAATTGCCTACGTAAGAACTGCCTAACGCTAAAATAATTCCTAACCCGATGCATAAAAATTATTAACGGTTTCGATATTGATATACAGATTTAGGCTCTTATTTCTTATATACAAATATGTCATTGCCTTCTTTGAACCTTACCCTATCAGGAACTATGATTATTAGTGATATCAACCGGATATTAAGTCGCTAACGGTTACGAGCCGAATGTCTAAATATCAACTTTCCCACCCATTCGTTAGAAATCGCCGTCTAAGGTGCTGATTGTTCAAGCGGTAGCGTATGACGTCACGTAAAAGTGAAGGGGCTTATATAAGTGCTTGATAAATCATTTCACATTCATTTCAAAAAGCCAGAGAGTGGAAGCAAATAATTCTTGACTTTTTTTCCAAGAGGTTTCGGTCTTATTCTAGTTTTGACAAAAGTTTTCAATTGCAGCTCAAAGAATTGTACAGTAAAGGAGAAGTAAATTTAAAGACACGATGTTGGGCAATAGGATTAGATGGTTGGCGTTCCATAACGTCTTTACCACAATTAAAGTGGTGTCTTGTTGCTAGAGGAAATCCGGTATTTAATGAAAGCCAACTGGCAGCGTTAATATTGGACGTTTTAACAAAATTATGTCAGTATTTTCCGAGCAGGTAACTTTTTTCCCAACTTTACGCCTTGGAATTATTTAAAATTTTGCAGAGACGAAGACGAAGCAATAATAAGACCTTTACCAAAGATTAAGCGACTATTGACGGACCCAATGTGTATAGGACATATTGTACAGTTGTTGTTAACATTTGATCCGGTACTAGTCGAAAAAGTAGCAACACTCTTGTGCGAAATTATGCAAGACAATCCAGAAATTTCTAAGTTATATCTTACCGGTGCCTTCTTTTTTATTCTTATGTACACGGGAAGCAACGTCTTGCCGATTGCTAAATTTTTGAAATTAACCCACATGAAACAAGCTTTTAAAACTGACGACGTAAGCCCTTTTTTAATTTATCCACATTTTTCTCAAATAACAATTTTTAGACCGATACTTCCAATATAATGATGCAGAGCATACTCGGACACCTATTACCTGAAGCTATGATCAATTACTTGGAGAATCACGGCGCTGAAAAGTTTGCGCAGATTTTCCTCGGGGAATTTGATACCCCTGAGGCAATTTGGAATACCGAAATGAGGCGCATGTTGATTGAAAAAATAGCCGCTCACATAGCAGATTTTACTCCACGTTTAAGATCACATACGATGGCTCGTTATCAATACATTGCTATACCTGCAATAAGATATCCTCAACTTGAACACGAACTCTTCTGCAATATATTTTATTTAAGACATCTTTGTGATACCATTAGGTTTCCAGATTGGCACATACCTGATCCAGTGAGTTACTGTTTAGCAAATAATTACTTTTGAAATAAATCGTTTGCTTTTTTAGATTAAGCTGCTCAAAAATGTTTTGGACGCTTGGAAAGCTGAAGTGGAGAAGAAACCTCCTAGTATGACAGTCGAACAAGCTTACAGGTGTTTAGATTTAGAGGGTACGGATCACGAAGCCCCCACTGTTAGAAAAGCTTACTACAGATTGGCTCAACAGTTTCATCCTGACAAAAATCCTCAAGGACGTGTAAGATTTTATATTTAATTTACTTTGGGCTTTCCCTTTCTTGTCATTTCAAATTCAGATGTTCACACAATAAAAAACACATGGATCATCGGAAATGCGCAGTAAAGTTCGAAAGAGACAGAGATATAAAAAAAGAAGAGTGGAGGAAGTAGGATAGGGATTTGTTTAGAAAAATGGGGAGTAGAGGAAGTAGGATAGGGATTGGTTTAAAAAAGTGGGGAGTAGGGGAAGTAGGGTAGAGATTGGTTTAGAAAAATGGGGAGTAGGGAAAGTAGAACAGGGATTTGTTTAGAAAAATGGGATGTGGTCTGTCAGCATAGTTACCAAGTGTCAAATGTCAATCTGTCATCATAATTACCAGAATATGCATGTGAATGGTGGGGGGTTAGAGGAGTTCATCTCTCATTTCAGAGATTGGTTTATAGACATGGGGATTGAAGGTAATCTGTCACCATAGTTAGTTTATGTCAAATATTAATATGTTACCATAGGGTGTGGCATCTGTCATGCCATATATCATTTTATATGATAGAGAAGTCATTTCATATGTCAGGGGAGTCATTTCTTTCCATCCGTCTATCCATCTGTTAACCCAACTGTCATCACACATGTCATTTCATCTGTTATTCCATATGTCATATCATCTGTCGTTCTATCTTTTATTCCATCTGTCATCAAACCTGTCATGAAATGTGTCATTTCAATGTCATCATCTCACCAATGAGTTTGACAGATAGGATGAGATGACAGATAAGACTGACACATACAATGAAATGACAGATGATATGACATAGGAGATTGAGTTGTATGACAGATAACAAAAGTCTAGAATGAGGACACGAGATAGAGAGAGAGCGAGTTGCTAACTGGCTAATGGCGTAATCGATTTGTTGCACCAGCGCCGTACCAGTGCAGTTTTCTTTGCACTACCCCAGTTTTACGTGTTTTATTGGTGTTACACGGCAACAGTGCACCCACCTATACTTGTGTAAACCAATCACGTGATTGCACTCCACCGGTGGAGAACCGCACTGGCTCCGTGTCGGTGCGGTCCCAATCGAATACGCTATAAGTTTACAGTGAGACGGTCACATGGGATTGAGAGGACGAGGAACCCTAGTTAACCATTGATCGTAAGGGAGGCGCGAATTTAACTCGTAATTAAGTGTAAAGTGTATTGACAGCAGAATGAGTAAGAGATTATTATTTTAGTAAATAACTCTTGACGTACATTTATAAACCCCCAATTATCCTGGTACAACCTGAGAATCCTTTAGGAGTCACGAGCTCAGACGTGACATATGGTGGAGGCGCCGGGCCTCCACTATTAGACTGATGACAGATATTAATCTCTCCATAGCTCTACCGATCTGCCAAAAGTCAAATTCGTTCTAATTCTGATTTGTTTCTTCTAGGATCGTTTTGAGCAAGTAAACCAAGCTTACGAATTCTTATGTAGTAGAATTTGCTGGAACGCCAATGGTCCTAATCCAAATAACATTGTGCTTGTTCTTAGAACGCAAAGTATTTTATTCCATCGTTATTCTACAGGTACTTGTTGGCCAAGTACATCTAAAAAGTATTTCAAATATTTACTTTCTTCCAGATTTGCAGCCTTATAAGTATGCCGGTTATCCTCAACTTATTAAAACGATCCAATTGGAAACTGCCGACGAGTCGTTATTTTCCAAAACCGACCCCTTATTAGATGCTGCAAGCGAACTAGCTTATCACACCGTACAATGTTCCGCGTTAAATGCCGAAGAATTGAGAAGAGAAAACGGATTAGAAGTATTTTGATAAAAAACTGCAACGTACAAATTATTAATTTTAAATTTGTTTAGGTTCTATTGGACGCGTACAGCCGCTGCGTGGGTGTCGTAAACAATTCTTCTAAACCCAACGAAACTGGCGTTAAAGTCTGCAAACAAATTTCCAAATGCTATTGCGTAGCTGCTCAATTTCCTGCTTGTCGCGAACGAATAATAGAGTTACCTCAACTTGTCAAAGATCTTTGCAGAATTTTATACTTTAAGGTAACTTAATTTTGTGAGTTTTACAGTAAAAATAATTACAACCTTTTACAGCATTTAACACAGCTATGTTATGTGGCTACTGAATGTGTGAGCGCATTGGCGATTGATTCTATACTGCAATTGCAGTTGCTTAAAGCTGGCGCTTTATGGCATTTATTACTCTTTATGTTTAACTATGATTTTACTTTGGACGAAGGAGGCGTGGAACGTTCCGAAGATGCAAATCAACAAGAAGTGGCTAATCGTTTAGCCAAAGAAGCCGTAAGAGCTTGCGCGCGTTTAGCCGGTTATTCCGTCGGCGATTCTGCTACACCAAATAATCCAATTACCCAGGGAATTTTAGAAACTTTACTTACGCCATATTTAGCCAAACAACTTGGAAACGAACAAACCGAAATGGTAGCTATAAAAAATTTTTTTTCTCGTCAGTAGTTTATAAGGCTCCGCTTCGCGTCGTCTTTTAAACCTACTGACACGTTCAAAAAGTTGCACTTTTAAAAATAAATTTTTTTTTTAATTTTTTTTTTATAAAGAGGTGCTAAAAACCACCAGTAGTTGAAGTACCTACCTACAAATAAATATAAATATTATTAATAATTTTTTTTAAGGTTTTGAAATCGTTAAATAGTAATTGTGAGTCGCCTTATTTAATTTGGAATAATGGAACTAGAGCCGAATTATGTGACTTTTTGGAAACTCAAAGGCAAGTCAGAGGAGTCTGTGATCTGTCGGTGGCAAACAGTTTTGAATTTAGCGGTCACGCCGATATGTTACAAATTAGCGGAATATTTGTGGAAATTTACAACTGGCAGCCTCAATTTTCCATCGAAAATCCTCAATGTTTTACAATCGACGTTCTTAAATTCCTCACCGAACGTTACACTCACATACAATCTCTACAAAACGTCGCTTTTTCGGTCACAATGGATAAACATTTAAAAGAAACGGTTATGGCTTTAGAAGCCCTAACGAACATCATTAGAAATAACGTCGGTGTCGAATTACAGTGCATCGGACACTTCCACTATTTATTCCAATTTCTAACAGTTCCTCATAGTGGAGTTCAAAAAGGTTCTTTAAATGTCATATCTATTGTCACAAGAAATAACGAATGCGTAAACGATATAGCAGCGAGCGAAGTATTAGGTCACCTATTACTCGTATTGTATTTAATTCAAGATTCGCAACCACAAACTTTGTCCACTCTATTTGCACTCATGTCGACTACCAAAATTGTCAAAGAAGCTTTAAACAAAGGGGCTGTGATATACCTAATAGATCTTTTTTGTAATTCCACCAATCCACAAATTAGACAAAGTTGTTGCGAGTTACTAGCGCGAATGGGATCCGATAAACTCGTCGGTCCTAAAGTACAATTGGCTTTATCTTCGTTTTTACCTCCTATATTTTCCGACGGTATGAGAGATAATCCTCAAGGCTGTGTTCAAATGTTCGAGTCCCAACACGAACATCCAGAACTAATTTGGAATCAAGAGGCCAAAAATCGAGTATGCAAGACTTTAGCTAAATTTAGAAGAGAGTAAGCTTTCGTTTTTTAATATTTGTCATTTTTTAAGCTTTTTCTTTTAGGTATCAACAGGCTCAAGCTCAAAATCCGTCTGTTCCGTTTAAAATGCCCGAAAATAATGGACTCACAAATTATGCTACTCCTAATGAAATAATGATTGGAGGAGTTTATTTAAGAATTTTTATTGAAAATCCATCCTGGACTTTGAGGAAACCCAAAGAATTTTTGTCAGAGTTATTGGAAACTTGTTTAGCTCAAATGGCAAAAGAGAAGCCTAATGTTTGTGTTTGTAAATTAAGTGGGGAACATTTTTAATTGAATTCTTTTAAGGTGGAATTAATGGAAATTGGAACTACCGCTTTATGTGCCTTATTGCAAGCCCAACCCATGTTACTTGATCTCATACCATCTATGGGACACATTCCACGCCTTTTTAAACAAATGGGTTCCAATGTTAGGCAAATTGAAGTACCAAAGTGTTCCATTAGAATCTTACACGCTCTTTCCATCAGTTCTGTAAGTCTTTTAGCTTCTGTCGTATAGTCCAGTCAAATAAAGGTTTAACCTCGGATTGTAAGTTGGAAAGCTAAATATTGGCACACACCTATGTTTTGATGTTCTAAAGACTTGCTCAAAAGTCTCATACATTCTCGTGTCCGCGTGTCAAGATATGCAAGGTCAAAGGTTACAAAAATAGTTTTTTTGCAAATATCTCGTTTCCTATGCATTATACGTCATTAGAGAGCATATAAAACTTGTAGATCATAAAATTCTCTACAAATTTGTTCTAATTCATTTTTTGTGCGATCAAGCGTTCTTCGTCTTTAACTTTTTTCTTTTAAATATATTTTTTTTGTACTCACTGCTTCTAAAGTGACGTTTGACGCACTGTGTGGTCGACCGGGAAACATTGTTTCTCAGTCTACTAAACCAGGAAGCAAATTGTGTGGTTTTGACAGTTTGCTTCCTTGTATAGTAGACCGGGAAGCAGTGTTTCCACCACAGAATTCGCTTTTTTCGAAGCAGTGAGCTCAAAAAATATTGTACAATCCTCATGTGTGAAAAATTTTACCGCGTTCACGCAATAATGAAGGCACTTGCCCCTGCGTCGCTCGTTCTTCAAAACCGCGTTCACTCGAGAAAATTGTCTTCCCACACTCGGTTCGTAAATAACTATTTAAACTCATGGATTCTACGTAAATTTCTAAATCCAACTTTATAACATGTTCCTACAGCGATTTTGGTTCCTCCCACTCTCCGCGCTATATTTTGAGAACGGTTGATCGCACAAAAAAATGAATTCGATCAAATTTGTAGAGAATTTTATGATCTACAAGTTTTATAATAGCCTCTAATGACGTATGATTCATAGTAAACGAGATATTTGCAAAAAACGATTTTTGTTATCTTTGACCTTGAATAACGTGAACACCAGATTGTGCGAGACTTTTGAGTAAGTCTTTAGAACGTCAAAACATAGGTTTTTGCAAATATTTCTGACGTTCATTCCGACAACGCTTCCTTTATTTCATCTTATTTGACTGGACTAATAATACAGTCAAAACCGGTTATAGCGACACCGCTTAGTATGACTATCGGTTATAACGACCTAATTTTGCGGTCCCTTCAAAGTCGTTATAACCGGTTTTGACTGTATACTCGTTGACTCCTTTTTTTACTTTATGATTTTTATGATTTCTATAGGTTTGTATAACATCAATTGCTCAAACAAGTTGTATGTTCTCATTAAAACAAGCTATGCAAGCAAGAAGAGATATGATAGCCGTCGCTTGCGCAGCCCTAAATCGTATATTTTCGACAAATCAAGATCAATTAGTGAAGCAAGCATTAGATGCCGAACTTGTACCATATTTGTTGGCTTTACTTGAATCTCGATTAGAACTAATCGACAATCCGGCTATGACTAAAGCACAAATAGTAAAGGCACTAAAAGCCATGAGTAAGAGTGTCTTATATGGAGAACAAATTAACGTCATTCTTGATAAAAGTACAATTTGGGCGGATTATAAAGATCAAAAACATGATCTGTTTATTTCGAGTACTCCAATTGCCGGATACTTAACAGGTAAATTTAATATTTTAACTTTTTCCAATCCAAGAAAAAGTTATTAAAATTGAGAAAAGAAAAAAATAATTATAAACATTTTTTTTGCATTTCTCGATGTTTCGACTCTCCCTGATTCCAAAAATCAAAAAAAAATTTCGAATTTTTGAACTGAAATGTATTGATGGACCCTAAAGCAAAAACTACTGAAGCAATTTTGATTTTAGCCACTTTAAAATTATTTTATCGGCAAAAATAGCTTTAATAAGAAATATATTATACAGGGTGTCGAAAAATAATGTGGTTATTTTGGGCGCATATTTGCAAATTTGGGCCAAATTCGTTTCTACTTGTCTATAAGATAGTACATGTGAGACCCAATTGGAAAAAATAATTTCAAATCATTTTATTCAAAATGGCGGCCAATAGAACGATTGTCCCATTTTGTGGTTTTTCCCTTATAACTTGGCCGGTAATTATTATTATAAAAGTTTCAAAACGGCATTGTACAGCCAAAATATAGGGCTTTCGTCTTAAACAAGTCGATTTTCAAAATTGTTTCAAAATTGCCTACCTTTAAGGAGCCAAAGTAGGTCAAAATTTTGAAATGGATTTTCTCAAAATTCCCTTTGCCATATTTTTTCTTTTTTGGATATGTTTACAGAAAACTTAATTCTCTATCGAACTATAAATTTTTATCAAAATCGCTGGAGCCGTTTTGGAGTAATGAGTTTTTGAATGTCAAAACTTCAAAAATCTCTAATTTCTTTTGTAATAAAAATTAAAACTTGAAAATGGATATATGTATCAATCCCAGGAATATCTATTATTTGACACTATTTTCGGTTAACAAAACGCTTCCGGTTAAACCGGAAATTACAAAAATACCAAAATTTTTAGGAACACCTTTTATATTGTTAAATATTTTGAAAGCTCATAAAATTAGCTATTACACCATACAAAATACTTTATATTTTGACTTCCGGTTTAACCAGAAATGGGATCAAATTTCTTAATTTAATTGGAACACCCTGTATATTTTTCATTATTTTGAAAGCTCGGAAAATTAGCTTTCTGAACATATAAAATAATATATATTTGGAACTTCAATTTATGCCAAATTTAAAAAAAATGAAATTAGTATTTCAGACATTTTATGTCTAAAAATTCTGCTTACACGCAGAAGTTCTAGGTTCGATCCCGTACGAAAGCAATATAAAAAATTTTAGTAAAAAAAATACAAAATTCCAAGATTTGACGAACGGAAAAAGTTCCTTGTATGGCCACATCCGTTGTTTTTTTATTAAGTTGTTGTAAGCGTTGTTTGTTGTAGCCGGTACACCAAGAACAGCAGGTTATCTTACTCAAGGGACAACTTCAAAAGTTACCACAGCGCCTCCTCCTATCGACAGGGACGACCCCCTAATGTGACGTAATTGTTTTAAAATGACATCGGTAAGTGTACAAGTATTAAATGTACATACTAATCTTAACATTCCCTAAGGAACAAAAATTTTTCAAATAATTTTGTAAAAAAGTGTATAGTATTTGTACTTTTAATATCGTATAAGTTTTAAAGTGCTCTCTTAGTTTATTGTATTAATTTGTTTAAACAACTATTAATAAAAAAAAATTATTCATTTAAAACATTTATTTTTTTAGTAACAAACGTTAATTTATTTAATCACATTTTAGCTTCGTTTGATCGATTGGAAAGCCGTACATAATTCTGAAAAGAATCGGATTGGAAAAAGAATGATTTTTCGTATTTTGTTACTTACAATTTCAAATTAAAATCCAGGATTCCAATTAACAATCTGAGGTTCCATTTTAATTTCGTAACAAATAATAAGATCGTTGGGTTCAAATAGTATGGACTTGTTGGATATTTGTAACCCACATTCGGAATTAATTTTTATTGTGTCGACTTCGTTCTTTAAATACCTCATAGACGCCAAAGTACCTACAAAGTAATAGGAAAAAATTTTAATTTAAATTTCAAAGTGAACTTCTCACCTTCGTAAATTATTTCTTCGTTTCTTTTCACTTTATACAAAGATTTTTTCTTTAAATTTCCTTTAGTGCACATGCAACCGGCAACTGGGATTTTTTTACGTCCGTCATTGATTAAAAATTGTTGCAAAACTGTAGCCTCCCCTATTACTTCTTCCACTTTTTTAAGAGGAAGTTTAGAATTAATATCTTCCTTAATGGTATCGATTAAATTATAAATAACGTTAAAATGTTTAACAGGCACATCTTCAGATTCAGCTTTTTGCTGTGTTAAGCTCGGACATTCCACATTAAAACCATAAACAATTCCTAAAATTCGCAACAATAAAACAATACGAATTATTTTTATAATTAAAAACTAAACCTTTAAAAGTTTTAGCTAACTCAATGTCGTTATCAGTTATAGGTCCCACTCCAAAACTTATTATCTGCATTTCACACTCTTGGGAATGATAACTACTCAGAGCTTCTAAAATTGCTTCAAGAGTACCGTCGACGTCCGTCTTAATAACTAACTTTAAAGCTATTCTCCCATCATCTAACATCTCTGGTTTTCTAGGACCTTGATTTTTCATTTTAAAACGTCCCAAACGCCTTTTTAATTGCAGCTTTTCTTTGTACTCTTTTAAATGTTCTTCTTCTTTCGCCGCGATAACCGGTGCATCTTCTTCGATCTTTTTCATAGTTTTTTTCTCTTCCCTAAATTTAATTACAGATTTGGCTTGTCTTTCTGTTTCTACTTGTAAGATGAGCTCACCGGCAGGAGGTAACTCTCTCCAACCTTCTATTTCTGCAGGAAATCCGGGAGGAACTTTATCCAAGGTTTGTCCTTGCGCATTTCTAAGTAATCTAACTTTTGCCATTGCCGTGTCGGCGACTAAAATATCGCCTCTTTTTAGTGTACCTCTTTGAACTACTAACGTACACAAACAGCCCCTTTGTGGATCTAATCGACTCTCGATTACTACGGCCTCGACAGGACCTGAAGAATCTGCTTGAATTTCCATTATTTCGGCTTGAAGCACCAAGGCTTCTGTTAATTGGTTTAAGTTTGTTTTTTTTAAAGCAGAAATACAAACCGACTGTACATCACCACCTAACTGTTCCACTTGAATTCCTTTTTGTAACAACATTTGTTGAGTTCTTTCGACGTTCGCTTTTGGGGCGTCAATTTTATTAATTGCTACCAATATAGGAACTACAATGAAGTCGATTAAAAGAAATTTTTGTTATGTTATAAATTGTACCTTTGGCTTGATTGGCCATCTTAATGCACTCGATGGTTTGTTCCATAACGCCGTCATCTGCAGCTACAACGAGGACGACGATGTCTGTTACGTGAGTACCTCGAGCTCGCATAGCACTAAAAGCGGCATGACCGGGAGTATCTAGAAACGTTATTGTAGCACCGGACTCGAGTTTAACACTAAAAGCACCGATGTGCTGAGTAATTCCACCAAACTCTTGTTCTACGACAGATGAATGCCTTAAAGCGTCCAACAGCGTTGTTTTTCCATGATCGACGTGCCCCATTATTGTAACTATTGGAGGTCTCGGTTGTAACTCTAAATTTGTCGGTGGTGGTCTTCGAAATACGTCTTTTATTTCTTCGAGTACTACGTCGTCTTCTGGCTTAGCTATAATTTTCATTCTTTTGCCACTACGGCGTATTCCATTGTGTAATTCTTTTATATCTATTATAGGTGTGTTACGACCTTTAATTTTATTTAAAAATAAGTCGTAAACGTAGTCTACGTCGCGGCTTAAAACACCCGCTAATTCGGCTACAGTTATTCCTCTCCATATTTCAACTATTTCCCCTTTAGCTTTAGGGGCATATTGAATAATTTTTGGTGACTTCTATAAATTAAAAATAATTTTATAACAGTTTTAACTCGATGTTATACAAACCTTTTCTTCACTAGATTTTCGCTTTTTTTCAACTACGTTAGAGGTGTGAAAGTAACAAAAGGACATAGGGGCATATTTATGTTTTCTATGAACTAAATTAAGCCTAAAATAATAAAATTAGAGCACGAATTAATAGAAGCAAAACTTACAAGTTTGAATTTTTCAAGTTGCCTATAAGATTTATGTTTTTGGAATTTAATAAGAAGTTTTTAAGAAATCCTGCCATTTCGTAATTAAACTAAATTACTTAAATTAACTCGTTTTGCACTAAAATATAAAGTTTTACGGTTTAAGGTTATATAAAAGTTGACAACTAAAAGTGAGGTTGTGTAAGATTCAAAGTTATGGTTGCATTCAACAAAAAACTTTTTTTGACTAAAATCATAAACTTCTTTAATTTAATTAATATATGTTTTTCTCTAATTTATGACGTTTAATTAATGAAATTTCAGTACTTTAAAAAGGTTAAATTTGAGTTTTTAAATAAAAAGTTGAAATATGCGAATTTTATCGCTGAACGTTCTCTATCTGTTTTGTTGAAGTCACGTTGAAGTTTTGAACAGTAGTGACTAATCATTTAATTTTATTGGAAATTATTTTACAAGTTTGTTCAACAACTCAAGAATTAAAAAAATGTCAGAGCCAGAAAAATTAAATAATTTTATTGCCGTTACTGGTGTAAACGAAGAAAGAGCTCGATTTTTTTTAGAATCGGCAGCTTGGCAATTAGAGGTTAGTAAATTAATTTTTTTAAGAACGGCACTAAGCTTCGCTTTTTAAGGTTGCTATTGCTAATTTTTACGAAAACGATGAAGAAATTGAAGATCCTGTAGAGGTTATTCCGGACGATGAATCTCCAAGTCCTAATGCGGAAGTTTTACCGTCGTCGTCGATCTCAACTTCTAAACCAAAAGCTAAGGCAAAAACTAACTCCAAATTTGCAACAATACATACTATTAATAGCTCGAGCGAAGACGAAGAAGAAGGACAAGCGTTTTATGCGGGTGGATCTGAGCACAGCGGCCAACAAGTGTTGGGACCAAAGAAAGAAGATATCGTTTCGAATATGTTCAAAGCAGTAAAAGAGTAGGTCAAAAATTACCATAAAGATATAATTTTATGTTATTTTATTTTGAAGGCACGGTGTCGAAATACTAGAACCAAGTACAAGTACGTCGACTGCTTTTCGAGGTACCGGTTACAAATTAGGACAGACATCTTCAGATACAGAAACGGTTAGTGGTGCACCAGAACCTTCTAGACCAGAGCAAATAACATTAAAACTGTGGAAAGATGGATTTAGCTTAGGTAATGGAGATCTTCGTCAGTACAATGTTCCAGGAAATAGAGAATTTTTGGAAACTATTCTAAGAGGCGAAGTACCGAACGAATTAAGACAAAGTCATAGCGAAGTACATTTAGCGATGGAAGATCATCGTACCGAAACTTTCAAAGGTTCTGATAATAGATGTTTGAGAGCTTTCACCGGACAAGGACATACACTGGGATGTCCTACTCCTACAGTTGTAGGTGCTCCTGCCTTACAAGAAAAAGATAGTGTCGCTAATGAAAGTCGCGCTAAAAATAACGCAAATGTAAATACATCCGAACCTACTACAAAGTAAGTTACTGTTATTTTTGCGACAATGAAATTAAAAATTTGTTTTAGCATTCAAATACGTTTAGCGGATGGATCTCGATTAGTTGGTCAATTTAATCATACGCATACGTTAGGAGAAGTTCGTTCTTATATTATTACAGCAAGACCACAGTTTGAAACTCGCCCTTTTGCTTTACTCACTACATATCCTTCAAGAGAACTTAAAGACTCAGAAACTTTAGTCGAAGCCGGATTATTAAATGCCGCTATAATGCAAAAACTTATTTAATTAATTAGGTATTTTAGTATAGCGTATTAATTACACGAATTAATATGAAAATTATAAAATTTTTGTATTAATTTTTCTTAATTTTCAATAAATAATTATGTGAACATACTTCTTAACATAATTATGTTACGTTATATAAATTTGTCAGTATTGGAAGTTACTTAGTAAATAATTCCTTTAGATTATATAAAAAACTCGACACTGCAAAAAATTGTAAAGGAATGGAACAGGTTAAATACTATAATTTTGAATATAATTCTTAGTTTGTAGATTTCAAAGACTGGGAAATATTAGTGGGTCGTTTGTATTAAACCTTGTAAGAAGTGTTGCCTATTGTATAGGCGCCAACTTTATTGATTTTCAAATTTTTTACAAAATATGGCTATTAGGCTACTTTAAATACAAGACTCCTTATTAAATACATATTAGTCCAAGAGATCATCATATAAAACCCTAGATCATCGACCATCCGCTTAAGTTTTTTGAAATTCACAAAAATCAACCGGATGTTAAGCGTTTTATACGGTTACCTCTCCTATTCTACTAATACTTTACATAATAATCTTTAAAGCAAGTATTTTTGTGTTGATACTTAACAGCAGTTGAAATATGTAGCCGAAGCGCAGATCCAAAGGTATCTCAAGTTTAAGATTTAGTACAATAAAATTCAAGTTTAATACTTTCTTAAGTAAAATAAGTCGCTTAAGTTGTATTAAATCATTTATGTACTTAATAAATTAAATTATAAATTTAAACATAACAAGTTGTCTCTTTGCCTACCACTTAAAATTATTGTTTCTTTGTTCCAGGATTTGTACATTATCTTCTATTTGATATGATGTTACTAATTAAGTATTGTTGTTTTTAGGAATTACAGTTTAAGCCAAAAGTAAAATAATCGATGATGTTTCTTTTGCAGTTCTTAAAACTATTAGCCAATAACGCTTGATGCTGTGAAAATCACAAGATGATGAAAACTGCAATTTTAATTTTTTCTACTTCTTGAAATACAGAGAGATAAGGTCATCATAACTGTTTGCTTATTGTAGACTGGGTTCAATGTAATTAATCGAAAAAATGATTATTTGGTTTTCCTAAATTTATCTTCATTTAACAGTAAGAAAGTATTTACATTTTCATTCCTTTTTTAATTATTTTCATTTTTGTCAAGACACTTGTACCAGAAAAGATGTCTCCAAAATATTTATCTGTAAGTATTTGTGTATGTATATGTAAAATTCAAGAAGTGGTAAACAAGGTGATATTGCAGTAGATGGACAGAGACTAGAAATCAAATGCGAGAATATAACAGAAATTTGTAGAGGAAGTTTAAAAAGGTTTTCTCATTTTCAAGAGTCACTTTTGGGCGTTGTTCTTTACTCTTGCTTGTGGTCTGTAAACTGGGCTTATTCTGACCAATTACCTACTTGAGAAAAATTTTCTACCTCTAACATCTTCATTTTTTGGAAGAGTAATGAGAATCAGAAATATCAATTTGGAATTTTCGAATTCTGTTCTGATTGGAAATTGTTCTTTGGATCATGACCAGTATTGGCAGCTTGTTCTGAATTTAAACAAATACCATGGACAGAGTCCAAATGACTGAACGTGGAAGGAAGAAGAAGAAAAGAGGTTGTAACTAAAGGTAATTTTTCAAACTTTAATATTTTTATGAGAGTTTTATTCTAGTAAATTTCATTTTGTAATCTTTAATTGTTCGTGAAATGCCATTTTAGTAACTTCCAGTTTGTTTTAGATGTGCTAATGATTAGAAATTTAATTGATTTTGTGCTTTTAGATTAAAACAATTCAACGATTGACAAAGCAGACTAATTATCAAGTTTGTAGTAATTGCTACGCCACTAACTTAACAGCGCCGGATCCGGTCACTCCTAAATGGATATAATATTTTTTGATGAATATGGAATGGTATATTAAATAGTTAATAATAACGAGTAGCATTAATTATTATAAACCGATTGCTAATACTAATTTAGTAGTGTGTCTCCTCATAATTTATGGCTCATTATTTTTTTTATAACTCATTTTTAATTTTAAAGTGATAAATTATGGAGCACCCAAAGGTAAATGATTTTATTTTTTTGTTGAAAAGCTGTAGAGTATTTATCATAATGAGATTAATACAAACATTACAATTAGTTCAAAGAAAGTAAATTAAAAAAAATAAAGTTTGTAATTTTTTAATTTATTTTTTTTCAATGTTTAAACAATTGTGAGGAATCGGTTGATTATACAAAAAGTTCTTTTGAATGTAAGTGGAAAAATACGCAAAGTGTAAGGTATATGTCTATCATTGACTATTACGTAACTGTTTACTTTAAAAATGTTAAATATAAAAGTTCAAAATCATCAATAGTCATACCTGATTATGTGTCTTTTATTGTATTTTGCCACAGTCTAATAGTTTATTAATTTTATTAGTCAATTGGGCTTCAGTTTATATTTGTTAGTTCAAGTGTTCACATGTAGTAATAAGTACAGTTTCTCATTGTTGCAAGGATACACACAGCAAGGAATAGAAATATTAATAAGGTACAGAAAATGTTTTAATTAATTGTTAATTAATTTTCTCCTGTAACTGTTTGTCATAAACGATTATTGAACTTAAGGGTGAGAAAACCACTCGTCTAAATTTATTTTTGTATTTTAACTTGAAAAGTTTGTGATGGATAATTATTTTTATTCGGTTTGATGAGCATACTAAAATGTATAATTAACATATTTTTGTAAATTAAAGCTTGTAGTTTCAATTTAATATTTTAAACGATAAACTAATTGTAGGTCACCAAAAGTTAAAAACTGATTTTATGTTTCTTTGTTTATTAAAATAATTTAACACCAATAATGTTAACTTTTAAAATCATAAATTCAAAAATTGAAAAACTGAAGCAAATTGATTCGAAGTTGCCATTGTTACTTACCTAATTAAGTATCGATTAATTTTCTCATGTAACTGTTTGTCATAAGGGGTGTAATTATTAAATAATTAGTTCAATTTATAACTGTAAAATGTGCATATTTTATTTCAAAAATTCAAATATTTCAAGCTACCGAAGCTTTTAAAAATAATTATCCTTATTAATTTATTTTGCTTTGTAACTGTTTGTTATAAGTGGTTGCTGAACATAAGGGTGACAAAATAACCACTAACCAAAATTTAGTTTTTGTATTTCAATTTGAAAAAGATGCAAAGGATAATTATTTTAAGGGATTTCGTGGGCATACCAAAATTTATAAATGACATCATTCAAGCAGTCTTGTTTAACATTTAATATAATCTTGAAACCCTTATTTACTAGCAGGTAGTTGTAAATTGATAATTGAATCAATTTTATAATAAATAAATTCTGGTCCTGAAAAGCAATTTACGCCCATCATATAGGCAACCCATTACTTAAATACTCATTACTTTATAATACTCTCCTACTATTGGCTGATATTTCTTCATTGGTAGGGAATGAGTAGGAGAAAGTTAATATAAGTCCGATTTTCACCATTAGTTGAGATTCTTATCAGTAACACAGATCAGCAAATTTTAGAAAAATAAGGGTTACTCTTGTGAAAATCAACTTTCAATTTTCGAATTTTTTTTGATTGGAAGTTGTTCTTTATATTATAACAAGTATATCAACCAAGTATTAATTAATTTACTTTAATATTAAGGGTAAAAATTTAAATATCCTGATCAACAATTATTTTGTAATTCAAGTTAATTGATAAGCTTATTAGTGATTATAATTTTAATTATAACTCGCTTACATTAATATTAATAATTTGAAATGGTGTGTTGCATTAATTTATTAATATCCTTTTATGTAAAAGGAATAAAATAACAGAAATTTTAAATTAGAACATTATTTTTTTATCCTGCCAAGTTTTTAGTAACAATAAATAATTAACTTTTACAAGTATAAAAATACATATTTCGTTACATAATAATTGTTGTGTAAATCTGAAGTTTAAATTTACAAAGGCACAACAATTGATAAAATATTTGATGATTCACTCTGTGTCATTTATAGTAAAACATCGTAATTTGTTTTAGTTTCGTTTGAACTTCTGAGTCGAAAGGATCGTTCCTGAAGTGCGAGTGCATTTAACAACAGAACCTAGGGGTTAACAGAAAATGAACAGAGACACGGACAACAATTCCAGAGTTGCAATTGTGGAAAGAAAGCTGCCAAATGCATTCCCAATAAAACGAGTGAAAAAATTTTGTAAGTAAGATTTATGATATTTATAACTTTTGTCTAGCTAACTAATATTAAATAAATTTAAAGCGTTTTAATTCACTGTTTTGAATTGTTACAAAAATTAAAAAAATATTTTTAATTAGGTAGTCCTTTAAATACGTAGCTATTAATTTACATAAACATAAGGATCGAGTCAAAATAATCAGTAATTCGTATGTAGGTAATTAATGCAATTACCCGGTAATTGAGTCGAACATTCATTAATTTTCTAAAATAAGGAAAAGACTAGGATTACTTTCATTAAATTAATTTTAACAAAAAATACAATTAATTATTAATGTTCAAATCAACCAATAGCATTTAATTATTTTTAATTAAATTTTTGGCAAGTCATATTTTAGAGTTGATTAATTAAGTTGAGTTTTGCCCTAATTTCAAAATGGGCTTTAGGTAAAACTTCTTACAATGTAAAATATCTCTTAACAATTAGCATTAAACTAATTTAAATTATCATGTAAACACATAGTAATCTGATGTTTGAAATTCTATTCTCTTCAACATCCTGTATAATGTAGTGATAAGCATAAGAATAAATTTTGTAAAAGTAAAAAATAATTAAAAATGAACATTGAATTTGTGATGATTCACTTGTATGTATCATAGTAAACATTTCGTAATTTGTTTCAGATTTCATTCAACTTTTGAACTGGAAAGATCGTTCGTTAAGTGCTCTCTATACGAGAATAATTCCAAAGACCAATGGACCGGGGATTACAAGAAAATTAATAACGATTAATGTAAGTACTTTTCCTCTTTTTAAGGATATGTAAAGTATTATAAGAGAAAGAGCTATTTTGGAAATACATTTAGTAGGCTTAGTAGTTAATAAACTTCTTTCTACAATTAAACATTTAACTAATTTAAATTATTATGTAAATCCATAGTACCTACTTACTCCGATACTTTATTTCTTCAAAAAATTTTAGATAACTTTCCTTAACTAAATTACTTAAATTACCTAAATTAATTAATTTACTAAATAGCAATAAATATTCCCGAAAATGCTTTCCTTCTTCTGGTTCCTTGTAAATATTTAAAGTGAAACTTGGTGAAAAAATCGTATGTTTATTTAATTTATTTTGCAAATTAAAAATTCATTACTTAATTGAAAATAATCATTGGTTGACTATGCCTAATACATACTAAAATGCTTCTTATTTCAGTTTTCGTTCAAATCTTCGACTTTGAAAGAACTAACAGTTCTTCATTTTGCCGAACAACGAGAGGATTACAAGAAAACTTAATGGAGCAAGTTGAAGTTATTTTACCTAAGTTTATTTACTTTCGAGCTATTTTGGATCAAAATATGTTGAATTATTAGTTACTAAAAGTTAATTAATTCGAAATAATCATTGGGCGAAAATTACTAAAATTTAAGTAAGTAATTTTAATTAATTTTAAATAAAGAAGACACCCTAGAAGTTGTTTGCTTTTTGCTATGCTGCATGCTGCATGTATTTTTAATTAATTTATATTGAAAAATAAAAATTAATTATTTAATCGAAACATATACTAAAACATATCTTATTTCAGTTTCCGTTCTATCGTCGACAATGAGAATGTCTTTTGGTCCACATGAAGAGGATTTTTAGAAAACCTAATGGACCAAGTTAAATTTCAAGTTGATTTTCTCACGGCGCTTTCAAGATATTTTTAATTATCGGTTAAAAAATTGGAAATAATCATTAAGCGATACTTACTAAAATTTAAGTAAGTACTTAATTTTAATAAATTAGAGAACTTATCTTAGAAGTTTTTTGAAGCATTTTGCTACCCCTCCAGTTTTTTTAATTTATTTATTTTGCAAATTAAAAATGAATTACTTAATTGAAAATAATCGTTGGTTGACTCCTGTGTCGAAACATTCCTAATACATACTAACATTTTTCTCATTTCAGATTCCGTACGATCTTCGACTTGGAAAGATGGCCCCGTAAAAGGTAGTGCCTTTTGATCGACATCAAGAAGATTACAAGATAATTTAATGGACTAAGTTGAAGTTATTTTACCTAAGTTTATTTTCTCACTGGACTTGGAGATATTTTGAATGAAAAGATCTTTAATTATTGGCTACTAAATTAATTAATTGGAAATAATCATTGGGCGATAACTACTAAAATTTAAGTAGGTACTTAATTTTTTCTACCACGGGGTGTTAAAAAGCATTCGTAACTACAAGAGCGTGTAGTACGCATTCAAATGAATAAAAACAGTTATGTTAAGAGTGTCCAATAGTTAATACTTTTCGAGTTAAGTGGCCACAACTCCAAAAGTATTAACTATTGGACACCCCTCAATCTAACTTCTTTTACTCATTTTAATGCGTAATACACGCTCTTGTAGTTACAAATGTTTTTTTAACACTGTGTTTTTAATTAATTTATTTTGCAAGTTAAACATTAATTACTTAATTGAAAATGATCATTGGTTGACTATGCCTAACACATACTAAAATGTTTCTTATTTCAGTTTCCGTTCAAATCTTCGATTTGGAAAGATGGTCTTGTAACTAACAGTTCTTCATTTTTCCCAACAGCGAGAGGGTTACAAAAAAACTTAATGGACCAAGTTGAAGTTACTTTATCTAAGTTTATTTACTGACAGCGCTTTCGAGATATTTTGGGTCCAATTATGTTTAATTATTGGTTATTAAAAGTTAATTAATTGGAAATAATCATTGGACGAAAATTACTAAAATTTAAGTAAGTTATTTTAATTAATTTTAAATATAGAATATACTCTAGAAGTTTGTTTGCTTTTTGTTATGCTGAATCCTGCATGTATTTTTATTTAATGTTTATTGCAAATTAAAAATTAATTACTTAATCGAAACATGCCTAAAATACATACTAATAAAACACATCTTCTTTTAGTTTCCGTTCAATCGTCGACAGTGAGAGTGCCCTTTAGTCCACATCAAGAGGATTTTTAGAAAACTTAATGGACCAAGTTGAAGTTATTTTACCTAAGTTGATTTTCTCACAGCGCTTTCAGGATATTTTGAATCAAAATATTTTTAATTATTGGTTACTAAAAATTAATTAATTGGAAGTAATGATTGAGCGATAACTACGAAACTTTAAGAAGCAAAAGTCCTTTTATCGATTCAGCTTGTGCCCAAAATGGATACATCAGACTAACATCTCAATTAGTTTCAGATTACATTCCACCTTTGATTCGGAAAGATGCTTATTCTTATCAAGCCGACAGTCGACAGTGTCTTCTGGTTTTGGACCCAACATGAGGATTGGGAGATTTAATGGACGATGATTAATTTATTTTTAATTTATTTGGATTGTATTTAAGTAGAAGGGTAGCTACACCTCACGATTAGTTTTTTTTTAATTAATTTTTTTCAATTTAAGTTCATTGCTTGCTTAGAAGGGTAGCTACCCCTATTTACTGGTCATCGCTAGCGATGAGTAGCAGCTAGGTAAGTTGCTTCCAACAGCTCTTCTCCACGTTAAAGAGAGCGCGAGGGGAAGCAACCTCTAAGACCACTGCGAGTTGTCCTCGAATTGGTCGGAGGTTGTTCCTCTTTTGTGGTCTTTGATGTGGTGATGGGCGTGGGCTCCGTGTAGCAATGTGGGTGTGCGTTGGCGCCGGGCGGGGAGGGGTAGGTGGGAGGGGGGTCGGCGGTCCCCTCCCCCCTACCCCTCCCCGCCCGGCGCCAACGCACATGCGCACTCCTACACGGAGGCTACGCGCATGCGCATTAAATACTAAGGGGGAGGAGCAACAACCGACAATTTCGAGGACAACCCCCAGTAGTGGACGGGGGTGCCACCCCTCGTACTCTCTCGGACAAGGTGCAGGGTTGAAGCGACGCCACCTACCTAGCAGCTACTCGATAAGCAGCCATTACCAGTTTTAATTTTAATTAATATTTTGTAATTATTTATTGTTTTAATTATGTATTATGTCTTGTGGGCCACCGCTTGATGAGCCCAACTCCTCAAGCGATGACTCCTCAAGCTTTATTTGTTACAGTTATTTCTTTCCAAATCTAACGAGGGGTGGGCTTGTTGCAGCCCATGCCCTGGGCTGCAACCTTTAATCTTTTTTTTAATGGTATAGCTATTTTTACAATTTTTAATTTCTGCTGCATACATCGATTAGGACACAGACTGAATCATTAAAGGGACTTTTATGTCTCTTCAATCTCGCTTGGGTGATTTACTAAGCGTTGGCCCGTCAATCAATAATAAATTGTTTACAAATAATTAGTTTTAAATTTGTATAATTAATTAATTAATTACTAGTATATTATTATTATTTTCTTGTGTACATAATTATATTAAATATACTTTTTATAATATACTTTTGTGTATTTTTCATTTTAATAAATAGTAAGTAAACTGATGTAAATCTTGACATTTTTTCCCAAGAAAACAGCACTCTTGGAGTCCTTAAGATTCTTCTCTCCATACTCTTCTTAATTTTCAATTAACTTTGGATTTTAAAAGCAAAAAGTAAATTTGTTGAAGACAAATGAAGTCTTAATACATAAGACAATAAATTCCAGCTGGCTAAATCTGTAATACAAAGAGTTCTTCTTTACTTGTGTGAAATGAGATGACAGAGGCAGAGAAGATTGCTATATGAGATTAAATAACATGAGTATAACAGCTGATATTAAAAGAGAGAGCTATAGAGGGAGAGACAGATATAAAGATAGAAAAATAGAGGAAGTTAGAGATAGATAAAGAGATGGATAAAATGAGATAAAAACATAGTAAAATAGAGGGAGTTAGAGATAGATTCAGAGATAAGGAGATAGATAAAGAGAGTGATGAAATGAGCTAAAAACATAGTAAAATAGAGAGAGTTATAGATAGATACAGAGACAGAGATAAGGAAATAGATAAAGAGACTGATGAAATGAGCTAAAAACATAGTAAAATAGAGGGAGTTATAGATAGATGCAGAGACAGAGATAAGGAGATACACAAAGAGATTGATGAAATGAGATAAAAACATAGTAAAGTAGAGGGAGTTATAGATAGATTCAGAGATAAGGAGATAGATAAAGAGAGTGATGAAATGAGCTAAAAACATAGTAAAATAGAGAGAGTTATAGATAGATACAGAGACAGAGATAAGGAAATAGATAAAGAGACTGATGAAATGAGCTAAAAACATAGTAAAATAGAGGGAGTTATAGATAGATGCAGAGACAGAGATAAGGAGATACACAAAGAGATTGATGAAATGAGATAAAAACATAGTAAAGTAGAGGGAGTTATAGATAGATTCAGAGATAAGGAGATAGATAAAGAGAGTGATGAAATGAGCTAAAAACATAGTAAAATAGAGAGAGTTATAGATAGATACAGAGACAGAGATAAGGAAATAGATAAAGAGACTGATGAAATGAGCTAAAAACATAGTAAAATAGAGGGAGTTATAGATAGATGCAGAGACAGAGATAAGGAGATACACAAAGAGATTGATGAAATGAGATAAAAACATAGTAAAGTAGAGGGAGTTATAGATAGATTCAGAGATAAGGAGATAGATAAAGAGAGTGATGAAATGAGCTAAAAACATAGTAAAATAGAGAGAGTTATAGATAGATACAGAGACAGAGATAAGGAAATAGATAAAGAGACTGATGAAATGAGCTAAAAACATAGTAAAATAGAGGGAGTTATAGATAGATGCAGAGACAGAGATAAGGAGATACACAAAGAGATTGATGAAATGAGATAAAAACATAGTAAAATAGAGGGAGTTAGAGATAGATTCAGAGATAAGGAGATAGATAAAGAGACTGATGAAATGAGAGAAAAACATAGTAAAGTAGAGGGAGTTATAGATAGATAAAGAGACTGATAAAATATGAGAAAAACATAGTAAAATACAGGGAGTTAGAGATAGATAAAGAGATTAATGAAATGAGAGAAATACATAGTGAAATAGAGGGAGTTAGAGATAGATATAAAAGAGACTGATGAAATGAGAGAAAAACATAGTAAAATAGAGGGAGTTATAGATAGATAAAGAGACAGATAAAATATGAGAAAAACATAGTAAAATATAGGGAGTTAGAGATAGATAAAGAGACTGATGAAATGAGAGAAAAACATAGTAAAATATAGTGAGTTTAGAGATAGATACAGAGATAAGGAGATAGATAAAGAGACTGATGAAATGAGAGAAAAACATAGTAAATAAGATTGAGTTTAGAGATTGATACAGAGATAAGATAAAGAGACAGAAACAGAGATAGAGAGACAGACACGGAGATAAAGAGACAGGAACGGAGATAAAGAGACAGACACGGATATAAAGAGACAGACACGGAGATAAAGAGACAGACACGGAGATAGAGAGATAGTGAAAAAAAAGTCCCCTGGACTTTTTCTCGGGGCATTCCACCTCTCTCTCTCTCTCTCTATCTATCTTCTTCTCATTCTCTGTCTTTCGCTTTATCTCCGTGTCTGCCTCTTTATCTCTGTTTCTGTCTCTTTATCTCCGAGTCTGTCTCTTTATCTCTGTTTCTGTCTCTTTATCTTATCTCTGTATCAATCTCTAAACTCACTCTATTTTACTACGTTTTTCTCTCATTTCATCAGTCTCTTTATCTATCTCCTTATCTCTGTCTCTAAACTCACTCTATTTTACTATGTTTTTCTCATATTTTATCAGTCTCTTTATCTATCTATAACTCCCTCTACTTTACTATGTTTTTCTCTCATTTCATCAGTCTCTTTATCTATTTCCTTATCTCTGTCTCTGTATCTATCTATAACTCTCTCTATTTTACTATGTTTTTAGCTCATTTCATCACTC
>OZ004600.1:133043901-133095474 GCA_963924605.1 Malthinus seriepunctatus
AATTTTTTGTTGCCATTATCGATTAGGGGTTTGTTGATAAAAGCATAAAATCGTTAAACATTCTTTGAAAGGGGGTAAATTTTGATAAAACACGGGTCACCTGATATATCAAAACAAAGAGATCCCGATAGCTCTTGATTAAACTTCCGGCTTGTAATAACCGGGGATATCTGGAAAACGTGGTCGCCTGTTGCAACGACATCCGGAATCCAGTTCAATTGGCTACAAAGCTGTGCGGAAATTACTAGGAACGCGTAGTGTTCAGAAACTCGGGGGATGAAAAAGGAGGAGAGCGACGACGCTATTCCGACGTAGTGGACTTTTAATTATATTTTGATTGATTCTTAGGAATATTTAATTAAGACAACATATTTTGCACACAACGAACCGATTACTATTCCCTTTATTTGGTAAACACGCGATGGAATAAATAAACGTGGTCTTATTTATATTTAATTCGTTAGATGTGCGTGGAGTATAAAAATTAATTAAATATTTAAAAATCGTAACTTCTCCAAGAAACGAACGATACCCGGACAGATATAAATTTCGTGACATTAATATGATACATGTGTGCTGACATTATACGAGGTTGAATGCATCCAATTTGTATTCAGGAATCTCCGGGGAATTTTATAAACAAGCAGGTTGTAAAACGCGATGCGGTTTTCGTAGGAATTTTCGAAAATACCTGCGTTAGCAGCGATACAATTTCTATTGAAGTTTCAAATCAAATTCGTTATGTAGTTTGGGAATCAAAAAAAACTTTTTACGGCCAAATATTAACGAGATGTTTTCTTAAACAATACCGTTTTGTCTCGTCCTAATGGAGTCCAATTACTCCGGGACCCGAAGTTAGAATCCGGCGACCGGAACCTCTCCTAATTGAGTTTGACGCGTGGACCTGTAAAGATCGAGCCACTCACTCACTACAGAATCAAATTGGATAGCAACGGATCCGGTTAGAGTGTTTCCCGTTCGCGTGTTTGATTAAAGACCTACATCAGCTCGCCGATTGATTAACTCGTTTATAACTGCAAATTTTAGTGTGTGCGTATGTATGTGCGAAAGTGTACCTATGTGTGCACGTTCACTTACACCTTCCTAATTAGACTAACAAAATGCAAATTGCAGCAAATACAAAAATAAATTTATTTGCGCAAATATTAACTTTCAGTTACAATTACGAGTGTTGGAGAAAAATTTCCAAACAACACATGTTTAAAAATAAATGTCCTTTACAGTTTTTTGAGCGTAACTATAAAGTTTATTTTTACAGGGTGAGGAAAAAGTAACTCGATAAGGCTATAAGTATTTTTATACCTCAAGGTCACAGATGTGTGAAGCACTTCCAGCCTAGTAACTCGACACTAATAAAAATGTTGTTCTTCGTTCTATATAATAAGAAATGAAGATAAGAATATTTTCTATGTGTGGGCTTGCCGGAACCTTCAAGCTTTTAAAGGGGATGTGACCTAGAGCAGAATCGCTTTACATTTTCTCAAGCGTTGGAAAAGCTTTCTCATAGTTCTTGTTTTGTCCTTCGTAGCCCTGTTTTCGCTGCAACTCATTTAAATTGTTTATATTTTAAATAATCTTCTCTACAAGCGTATATGACCTTTCTCGTTTCTTTTGAGAGTCTCAAGCATAGAAAAACTTCTGAATAATATGAATGAGTTTGTACTATATGTATTTTCTTCATTGGGTGGGTGAAAAAGGGATTATATTAGAAACTATAAGAAACCTATCGGATTATTTTCCCTAAAAAGTAATTCATCCATTGCTCTAGCTACTTCATCACTACATCCAGGGCTGGACTGTCCGCCGGGCTACCGGTAATTTCCAGGTAGCCCGTGTTGTGACAATTAAGAAAATATATTGCAAAAATTTGGATAAATTAAAAAAATATAAACCTGGACTACCAGATTTCCCGGTACTAATTTTTTTCCCAGTCCAGCCCTGACCACATCTCTTGAGATAAATATTGGGACTTATGTTTTTAGTTTGTATGGGTTGTAGAGGTTGTTTTTTATTTAACCGACCTAATAGTGCGATTCATTAAATGCGATGAAGCAACTTTAAAAAAAATTTATTAAATGAAAATTTTCTGAGAACAGCTCTGCCTCTTTTTGTTAGTTCCATTTCCATTTTGTTTGATGTGACAAGATAAAAAGGTATGTCATTGTCTTTGTAATAAATTTCAGTTCGTCACAAATTTGAAAACAAATTTAATTTATTCAATCTATCTGTTAGTGACGTATTCGTGTGTTTTCTTTTAAAAGTAAAAAACCTTACTCAATGTGGAAAATCTGCCGTTCTTGTGTTTGTGCAACGCTCAGCGTGTGTTCTTTACAGTAAGATGGGTGTTTTGTTGCAAGAGTTTCGACCGTTGTTTTCTACACAGCTTGATTCCAAATAGAATACGTGTTCTGAAGCTAGATTTACTTGCTTTCAATTGAATTTTGTCTTGCAAAGTTTTTGTCTTGTCCATATCATAGAATATAAATCAACGACATCTTTTGATGTTATGTATTTTTGCTTTTATACTAAAACGAAATTGGAAATTGTACTTTAATTTTAATAAAAATTTTATTGCGTATAATACAAAACCAAAATGGAAAATGTTATTTTTGGTTCATTTTCATTATAAGTGGAGAGTCTCTCTCTCTCTGTCTCTCCCATCTTTAATTTTGTTTTCGTCAACTTCTCGTTTTGCAAAATTCTGTAATTAAAAATTTGTTTATCTGTTTTATTTTATTCGGAGCCACTTTTTGGGTTAAGAGTGATCTGTAGGCCGGACCTAAACGAAACTGAAAAAGGCTCTCTCATTATACCTTGATGTGTTCAAAAATTCTATCATGAAATTCCTTTTGTTGCATACCAATCGTCATCCGTTGCTTACTTCTTCATCATTCAACTTCTGCCCATATCTGCCCACTGTAGCAGATATGATTCTCAAGTTTCTTCTTCTTCTTCTTCCGTTCTCTGTATCCAGTCTAATCTAAAGGCCCGACCACACACACAAGCAGTCTACACAGGCCACCGGAACGATGTCAAGAAACTACGGTTTGGCATGTGCAGGTCGCCTAAACGGTGTCCACACGCTCCGTTTTGGCCTGTGCAGGCAAAACCAGAAGGCAAGCCTACGTGTATGGACGGGCCGTAATGCTTCTTGTTATATCGCCATCCTGGCGAATAAGATAGCGATCCCACTGGAACCACTCCCTACCACCGACTACCCCCGACTACCCCCGACCAAAGTTTAAAAGGCCTTATGGTACCTACTTATTGTTTAGACGTTTAATTTTTGTTGATAGTTGCCGGTGATAGACTATGGCTCCGGTGTGGTCCATCTCTTAAGATCGAGATCTTCACTCCAATAATTTTCGGACTCCACGTTTTGGCTCATATTTGAGCGTTTTTAAGATCTAGCTGGTTTTATTTGCTCTATTTCATCCTCATTTGGAGGGATGTTGTTTATTATTCACTACATATACAATAGAATAGCTCTGTTACCTTTTGCAAGTGATGAACATAACACATTATTTGTTTTAATTCCTCATCATCCCAACAAACACCTCTTTTTAGTTTTGTAAAATTTTATTATGACTCTACAAAAATAGCGTGTGGTTTTTACTTTATTGCCGCTCGTAATAAATTTCCCTTCGTTATATGACAATTGTTTACTATTTATATTCGTCGTCAAAAGTCGTGCCACTTTATTTGTCCATCTCTACGAAACTGTTAATAATTTTCGTAAAATTTTCATACATAAAATATCGGACGTTTCGTAATGTAAATGGTAGGAGGAGCCTTAAGGGTAGTAGATAAAATAGATGTCGTTACTCGCTAGTTGTTTGAATTTTGGAAATTGGCAAATAAGGCCCGAAGTGGAATGCAATTAGAACGTACAATTTTGAAGTTTAGATTTGTGATGAGGCTGTCATCGTGTTTTGTACGTAATGAACTTGTATATACGCAACATAATTACTATTGGATCACAACGTGTCTGTGGGAATATTCTGCCAATTATATGCAAGGATTATAGTTGAGATATGCCGTTGAAGCGTTATTAGTGAGCGTATGATTTGTGGCGACCATCGTAGCACACTAATTACAGCGCTGCCGGTTTCTCTATGGATCAGTTTGCATCTCTTAACGAGCTATTCATATCGTGACGCGTGTTTCGGAGCTTGTATTTACATTACTTCTCTATTATCCGAGGAACACCAACGTAACTTTATGATTCTAAGATTTATACTAATTAACACGTAATATCTCAGACATTCAGATACTAATTATGAAGTTAATAAGGCCATAACAATAGGAAACTACTAGAAGCGTTTCCTTTATCAATATTACCACGTAACGATCTTAGCTTTTCACCACGACAAAGCTCACAGTTAATACATTTTCCTTACATAAAAGCTTCATAATTTGCCCTAGGACCTTGTTACATCAGTTTTACAATGAGAAATATACTACAACAATCCGATGCATGGATGCATGTTACTTTACCGATTTCTCTTATCAATACGCAACTAATAAACATTTTGTATAAAGCTCACATTTTGAGGTTAGAAAAACTCGTTCCTTTAGGGGTAGTGGAGGGCCTGTGGCAGCCGTGGACTTTAGAATCTTCAACTTAGATTTCGGGTATCCAAATAATTAAAAAAAAATATTAATTATCATCAGAAAGTCCAGATACGAGTCTAACGTTCGGTTGCATAAAGGCGAATTAGGTATATTTTAATCCAAGAATTATATTTATAATCCTTAGATATGACAGCGTTACACAATAAATTAATAAATAAATAAATAAAAATGACAAACTGCATTCACAATTTAACACAAAAATAACTTAACCTCCAATTTTAATTTTAATTTACAGACTTCAAACTTTGACAGTAGAGTATTTAATGTTGCTATATCAAAGGATTACTAATCTAATTCTCGGATTAAAATATAATTTGCTTTTATGCAACTGAGCGTAAGTGGCCAATTCGACGCACCGCATCTCGCACTGCCACTGTTTTATAATTATGAGGCTGACATAGCAGCCTAGCACACTCTCATAAACAATAAGTTCGTTTACTTTTTCGGTACTGTGCTAGGGGAAGTGCAAATTGCGGTGGGTCAACATGGCCACCACCCATTCTGTGTTGCCCAAATGCTAGATACAAAACTGTCTTCTAGTTACGGTGTTGTTTTTGTGGCCTCATTTTAATTACTAATTAAATTTCATAAGAAAACAAGAGATAGAGAACTATTTGCGAGATTGGGAAGATTTAATATTGAAAGTTTTGATTTTTGTCTAAAAATTACAAACTCAATTACATTTTACTCGAATTTAATTTCCTGGGGTATTAAATTTTACCGGTAGCAACAAAACTGCTGAATACTTTAATACATAACTAAATCCGCATAGGGCAAATTAAAAGTATGCGTAACTCAATTATACGTCGAAGTCACCGCCGGGGCGCGCTTCCATGCCCGTTTTGTTATTGTTTCGTGGCTTCGTTTCACTTTAACTTTTATAATGAAGATCTAAGCAAAAATTAATGAAGGCGTTATTATTAATAAACTTTAGTGGGCACATTCGAAATTCATTAATTAAAATATGGACTCGGCAGCTTTCGGCTAATCTTTTTTTTTAATTTCGTAATCGATTTGTCGAGAGCTCATCTTTGAATTAGGCTATAGAACATGTGAACATCAATCCGCCCTCTCTCTATAGTATAGTTAGTAGGAGAAGTTACTATTGAAATAGTTACCAATTTTGCTAACTCTCTCAGTTGAACTGTCAAAGAGTCTTTGACTAAACAAGAATTTGTAGCGGACGGTTAATAAGCGACGAGAATTTTGTGACTGAAAATTTCGAGAATAGTGCATCCTCGCTCAAAGTTACGTAGGTAAAAGACGTCGTTTTAATTATTTTCAATTTAACCAAATTACGATGAGTCGTAGGAATTTAATTAAAAAAGCTAAATTCGCGTTATATTTTTTTTAAATAGAAACAAAGATTTCGATTTGTTTTTCTAAATATGTATCGTAATTTGAATTCGCTTCCCCACTACTTTACATTTAAATTGCAATTTATTGGTTCAAATTTGCGACCACTCTATATTTAAATTCGACATCATGTCCTTTTTTAAACGTTGTATTTCAATTTTCTTCAACTTTGGTGTATTTCATTTTTAACTTCTTCTTTTAACGGTAGCAACTTACTTTTGTCGATTTGCTTTCTCTTGTGGGAGAAACTTCTTTTTCGAGCGTAACAAAATATTCCATTTATCCACCTATATTTGTCGGTCCGTCTGTATGTGACACTAGAACTTTTCTTTTTATTAAGGCTCCAGATAAATATAAAATGCTTTTATGGATTTAGCAGCTCGGCGTACCAGCCACCCAAAAGTTCCTCGTTAAGTTTAATGCCAAATTAATCAAGAGCTTTATAGTACCCGCTGTTAGAGTATAACTTTTCGTAAATACAGCCTAGTTTTGTATTGTACTCGGGGGGTCGATTGCCTTCTAAGCCAATCTTGTCAGCGAAGCATAGAATATCCCTGAGAAGTTTGCTTTTCACTTCTTCAGGCGTCAATTGCGCTTGCCCTAAATGTTTCAGCCCAAGCCGAGCCAGTGCATCACAATTGCAGAGAATGTGTTCGGCGGATTCCATCTCCAATTCACAGAGTCTGCATATGTCACTATCCTCCAGTCCCAGTTTCTTGAAGTGGTACCTCACTGGGGCAGTGTCCAGTAAACAGACCCTTGATGAGTCTGATTTCGTTCATTGATAATAGAAGAAACTTTTTAGCATTCGTGGTCGAGTACTCAACGAACTTCTTCGACTGTCCTTGTCCTGGTACGTTGTTCCAGTGAGAATTTTTGTTCTCAGTTTCCCATTTTTGGATCTCCATCCTTCTATGTGTTCTAGATAGTCCACAGAATGGTTCGCGTTCGATCGGGAGGACTTTTGATCCTGTTGTAAGTACTTCATCAACTATTTCATTTACTTCAATTCTCTCGTGACACGGCACCCAATCAAGGGCAACTTTGTTGTCTCTTGCCAGAGTTTTGAGAGATTTTCTGCATTCCCAAGTGGATAAGGACTCAGAGCTATTGGTATTGAGTGCCTTGGCTCGCAGCTTGGCTGTCAGACATTATGTAGACTTTTTTGCCCTTTAAAGTCCTTTTTAGACATTCTCGGGCACATAGATCTATTGCAAGAGTTTCAGCTTGCATAATTGTGGGGTAGATTCCTAAGGCTATCGATGCCCTATATTTTGGGCCATATATGCCTATACGACCTAGTTTACTTGTTAACAATAGTTTTCTTATTAACAAGAGTTTTTTTTTCTGCAGCTTAATAGGACTCTTAATAAGGGTAAATCGTAGAGCAATTTGAGGTCGTAAATTATAAATGTTTTAAAAAGTGGAAAGTTGGTTCAATTGGAAATTAAATTAAATTTTCTCTTTATTTAATTAAGAATTTGTTTGTAATTATTTTGTAAATTTTGACCTCTTTAAACGTTTTTACTAAAACTCAAAGAAAATCCCGAGATTTGTACGCTTTTTGTAATTTAAATTATTTCGTATAAAATTTCTAGTATTTTATAATCTTGTTATATTATAGCTCGTTTTCCAGTTTACAAACCAAACATAATGAATGTAACGAATTTCTTTTCGGTACATTAATTACAGCGTACGCATTTACGGTTCCTACAATTTAATCGAATTTAATTCTTTGACGAGGTCGACAAGGAACGCAACGACGAAGACGTCGTTCCGTGTAGTTGTATACCCGCCGACTTTCCCAACTCACGTTCTTCTCGTTCCCATACATTTTCCTTCTCTTTCTGATACGTGTCAATTCTAGTCACTTTCGCTACTTACTTAAAACGCAATCATTATCTCCTATAGAATTACAAATGGTTCGGGAACATTAATAAAAACCTCCCGAATAATTCAGTTTTATCCAATTATTCGATTACTTACCAAAGCGGAAATTTATTATTTGAGAAAAAGGGAAAGAAAACAGTTGTTTGACTTTCGTACAAATTTTATAACTTACGCCAAACTTTAAAACTCTACTCGAGGCAGCTCTTGTACTTATAGCTTATTTGTGTAGCAATGCAAAAATCTCACGTGGTATAAGGTGGCGAATTATATTTTAATCCGAGAATTAGGTTTATAATCCTTTATATGACAACTTTACACACTGTAATGTCAAAGTTTAACATCTGTAAATTAAAATTTGAGGTTAAGTTATTTTTGTGTTGAATT
Source organism: Malthinus seriepunctatus (assembly GCA_963924605.1). Taxonomy (NCBI): domain Eukaryota; kingdom Metazoa; phylum Arthropoda; class Insecta; order Coleoptera; family Cantharidae; genus Malthinus; species Malthinus seriepunctatus. Next base: position 133,052,188 of record OZ004600.1, read on the forward strand.
GTTTGTCAAACTTTGACATTTTTATTTATTAATTTATTGTGTAACGTTGCCATATCTAAGGATTATAAATCTAATTCTCGGATTAAAATATAATTGGTCTTCATGCAACCGAGCGTAAAAGGTTTAAACCTACTTTCTACAATCAAATTAAAAAATATTGTATGACATACGGACGAAAATGTCCGTATGTGATACGTTTGCTGTACTCGGCTTCGCCTCATCTAACAACTTAACGTGTTCGTCCGACAAATTCATCTTTTCGTCCTTGTATGATAAATAGCTATTTTGGCAACTTGTTGCGTACGCCATTATTTTTACAGTGCGCTTTCTTGCAGTAATTTTATTTATCTGACGTATAGATTGATAATTGGCGCACATTTGCACCCTATCATTGCTGTCACACGAACGTCCTTCACATCGACATCTATACGATACGATAGTTAGCCAAGCCGATATTAACTCTAATCTTATTTAATTACTTTTCGTCCATAAACAGAAGTCGATGTATTTGTCTCGAATTTTCTTTTCAAGTTTGGAAAGTGAAAATTTTGTTACTTTTTGTGAATAGTTTAGGGTCGTGAAGAAAAAAGGGAATTTGTTGTAGAGAAACACGTCTTAAAGTTGGGTGTGCCTGTAGTAGATTTGAAAAAGTTAGGCGAGTACCTACTTTTGGTTGTGTGAGGGTAGTTTTAGAGAAAGGAAAGTAGATAAGAACACAAAATAGGAGGTACCGATCCGTGATGAATAAGCACAGCGGAAACTTTCACTTCCTTTTCAGATCCATTTCCTGAAACTTTTAATGGTGTATTATCATTTTTGTAATATAATCGAGTTATGTGGAGAAATTTCCAATTTTAAAATATGCATTTTTATGTATGCAACCTAAGCTTCGATCTTATTCCATTCTTGTTTGCTTATTCATAGTTGGATTTGTAAGGATGTTCGTTCGTCTCCTTGAGAATACCTCGGAGATATTTGCATACGTTGGGATTTTTTTATACGGGTTGGCGCTTTTTTATTAAATTTTATTTTTTTTAACGCAATTACCTACCTCTAACGTGTAGGTACGTGAAAGTTTTTAATTGTATTTTACAAAGTTCCACTTGCAAAAATAGTTTTAACAACGATCTGTCATAGCGGAGAAACTTTTCACACTGTTTGCTGGCACCTCCGTGTCTATAAATATTTCCATTTCAGTGAACTTATGTCGGGCTACATTTCGTATAAAAGAAACAAAACGTTTTATTTCGAATATGGCTCTCAAAAATTTTTGTTCGCTTCGTGTAACGCGTTAATTATTGAGGTACTGTAAAAAAGCTTTTAAGAAACAACAAACAAACTGCCTATCTTTTATCAGACTTTAAGTCTAAAAGCTTTGTTGCCCTATTTTTATTTTTTATGCCCAGGAAATAATTATTTATTACAAGATTCGCCTACCCCTCTTTCTCTTTTTGTGCCTTATTTCGCAAACTAATTTCTAAGGTATTAAATATCAGAATGCCCATAAGTAATGACTAATGAGCCCTTCTGTATTCTATAGCTAAATTCGGAGCACCGCACCTAGCACTGCTACTACACCGCACTTAGCATCGTACCGACAAATTATAGAAAGGATTGTTTTATACGAGAGCGTGCGAGACGAAGGTGGGTGTTCCAATGTGGTCAGTCTCATATAAAACAATATCGGTGCGATGCTAGTGCGGTCCTAAGGGCAGTGCTAGAAGCGGTTTGCCGACGTGGTTACCACCAGAGCTGGGACGATTACAGGTAAAATGTAATCGATTACTGATTACAATTACTTTTATAAAGTAATCGCCGATTACAATTACAGATTACAAGCAGGAAAATGTAATCGATTACAAATTACTTTTGTAATCGTGATTACAATTGGTTTGATTACAATTACTTTTTAAAATTCAAAGTAAAAAGAATTAATTAGTTGTGAATGCGTTTAAGCTTTGGATCAATTATTTTTTATTTTTAAACAATGTTTGAATCAACCCAGTTCAAAGATTTTAAATCAACCATTTTTTAAATTTTACATTAATTTTACTAGTAAATTTTTTAATTAGCATTTTGTACAAACAAACACATGCCTTTCAGGCATGTTCTGTCATGTCTTCAGAAAGATGTTTGGGTAGTTGGATCGGTCCAAGATTGGTGTCATAATTCATCACAAATTTTTACCAAATTTTACCCCTTTAACTAACACATTGTGTAAAAGAATGTTATGATTTTTAGAATAAAAGATACAAGCAAAGTTGGTTGTTTAAAACTCACATCACACATCAACATGGAAACAAATGATTTTGACCCTAAATTTGATATTTTACATAACTGTAGAAAAGAGGTTCTACCACAAGGCGACTGAATCCATTTGCTTCTTGTGGAGATTTTTGTTTTTTTCAAGTGCCTAATAGCTTATTCTACTGTATGCAAATTTTTAAAGAAATTTTTGGAAGAGAAAGTTTAATGTTATCATAAAACCACAATATTATAAAAGGTCGCTCAGGTAGTTAGTTCTTAATCCTCTCAAGTTTCAAACTTGGCCCAATTGTACGGTAGGATTATAACGGTAAAAAAAATTGTGAACGGAAAGTACAGAATTTTTACAATGATACCTTTACTAACAATGCTGTTGAAATGCCGACAAACCAGATGTGAGAATGCAAATTTGCAAAGAATGAAAACGAGCAAAGCCAAGAATAATAAACTATTAGTTCAAAATTTACTAGTTCGTTTTTTAAGAAAATACCGGAGAAAAGCGAATAATAACCTTACCTGTTACCTATTATTATACACATCTCTAAAGCAAACATACAAAAGAATATTACAATTACAGAATGACACCTCCGGGATATCATAAAAATTAGCAAACGGTGTTTGTAATAAACTGACAAGAAGTACCAATATTACCAATATTATAAAGGTTAAAAATAAGTTATCAATGTACCTACGTTGTTTTATTTTATTTTCTATTTGTTACTTTTTTCAACTAAATAATTTTTCTATCAATTGATTTTTTATGGATTTTATTAACCAATAGGAAACTGATCGTTTATACCTTAACCGTGGCATATTACGCCTACGTGTTAACGTAGGCGACGTATTAACGGTCTAAATTCATCTGGAATTTCGAATTTTAGTTAGCTGAAATAGTGTAAATCGCATATCGACATAATTTTGCTCGTTTTGTTGTTGTAATCGCAAAAGTAATCGCAATTTGTAATCATGATTACAATTACTTTCGAAAATTCTTATGATTACAATTACAAATTACTCTTGAAAAAAAGTAATCGATTACTGATTACAAATTACTTTAAAAGTAATCGATTACTGTAATTGATTACAATTGTAATCGATTACTTCCCAGCTCTGGTTACCACGAATGCTCTTAGGGTCAGTATTATAACGTCAACTCCACCTGCGGTTGACTCAACCTGAGGATATAGATGAATGCAGCAGAATGAGGGCTATTGAAGTATATAAAAATATACAGAGTGTTCCATTTAAAATAAGAAAGTTGGTGCCGTTTCCGGTTAAACCGGAAGTTCAATCAAAACAGAAATATGCCTAACGTATGCACCAGTAGCGTTACCCTCATATCCAAAATTTTATGACACTCAGTCTTTTCGTTTCAGAGATATTTCCATAGATCCATACTTTCTCCTAACCCTGTATGCATAGTAAACGTTTAAATAAATTGATAGTTTTATTGTGAATATTTTTATTTCCTCAAAGTATCTTAAGAGGCAATATTTACAAAAATATAACAACGGCGGCAAGATGCACTTACATTTTAATATTACACAAGTCACAGAAGTAAATAAAAAGAGAAGTCGTTTCGATTAATTAAAGAATTTCTTTGGGTGTTGCGGACTAAAATTATTCGCAACGAATTTGCAAAATTTATTAAGAAGGAAAGGGTAGATTAAAATTGAAAGGTTCTTTTAAGAGTGGGTGGAATAGAAAAAGTAAGCGATCTACACATTTTTAACTCTGTGTAGCTGTAAGCGTAGTATAGAAAAGTTGTAAAGAGGGAAGAGACAAGTTGAACAAGGAATCGCAAATAAACATTGCACTCTTATTGCAGATATTCTATTTCTCGAAACTATTTATGTGAGGCTTCAATTTATTTGAGTTGAACTGAAAGAGGATCCGGTATATATTGCAGTTACTTTACTTTTATTCTGCTGTTTTCTTCAAAGTGTTTACATAATGTCAACGATTTTCAACTGAATTTATTTAACTTAAACGATTGCTTACCATTTTTGTTCAAAAGAAATCAATTATTTTCTCCACTAAATATTCCTTTTCTATTTTTGTATTCTTTATAAAGTGCCTTTTAGCTTTTTGAATTAATAATTATTGTAAATGCTTGTCTACGAATAGTCGAGTTTAGATACAAAACTTTCAAATTGCAAGTAGGGCTTAACGATCAACTTAAGTGCCGCTAATATGTTGTGGTGGATCGGTCGCAAGATGTAGAGTTTTCAAGTAAAAATAAAAGTGGTTATGGCGTCATATATCATAAAAATACAGCTCCACTATCCAATTTTGATCGACGGAAAATATGGCAACTAAAAGAATTTTATTTAAAATATTTTTTGCGGGAAAAGATTCGTCCAATCATAATCAAGAATTCAGGGTAGGTACGGGAATAGTTAAAAGTCGCGTGTATCTCTACCTATATTCAATTTTAGTGACAGTTACTTGTCAAATTTAGCGACTTTTAACTAAACTCGCAGTGTACTTCAAAATCTATGGCTGATCTGGCCACGCCCCCTCAGCTACAGAATTACCTTGGTGTATATTCAACTATGTTGTACCTATATGTTATGGGTGCATAACAAAAAAATTGAGGTGATCGTGTCACACATAAAAAATAACGTGGTTAATAGGAAGTAAGAAACACACATTACAATAACTAGAACAGTAGTTTGGGCTATTGCAAGTTCACAACAAGGAAATCAAAAAGTATGCACAATCAGCATTCACGACAGTTGTAGGTAAATAGGAAGTTAAGAATCAATTAAAAAAGGCTAGAATGAGGACACCAGACTAACTGACTAAGTTTACAATTGGACCATCAGTTGGGATTGAGAGGGTGAGGAACCCTAGTTAACGATTGATCGTAAGAGAGGCGCGAATTTTACTCGTAAATAAGTGTAGAGTGCAAAAATAATAATTATTTTAATAAACATGTACTATGTATTGAATGGATTCGGCTTTAACTATGTGCAAATCGAGATTGATTTTTGTATGAACTAAATTAGAATAGCCATTTGCACTAATTTTGTCAGTTTGGTTGCTGACAGCTGTTTCGATACACTGTATCATCAGTTTTTAACTAAAAACCCGCTAAAAACCCGCTCCGAAGATGGTATCGAAACAGCTGTCAGCAACCAAACTGACAAAATTAGTGCAAATGGCTATTCTAATTTAGTTCATACAAAAAAAAATGTACTATGTACTCCTATTTTATTGGAACTCTTGGCTTACATTTATAAACCCAATTATCCTGGTACAACCTGAGAGTCCCTCAGGAGTCACAAACCCAGTCGTGACAATAGTATTCGAAGCCATCTCTTGAGGGTAAGCTATTTGAGTGTCACTTGAACGAGAAAATCCTGTTGCCCATATCGGGCACTGAGTTTATGGTTGTTAATAATCAACTTTTAATTTTCTTACTTTTTTCCTTGAAGGGGTCCTGAACTCTAAAGTCAGAACCTCATGTCGCCAATCGAATTTTCGTGTTTGGCGGTACTCACATTATAGCTATACTCAAGAGTTAAGCCCGAATACAATCACCTCGATTTTCTTGGTGTGGGTCCATAGGCCCGTTTGCACATAAGACCCTATTATTAAACCCTAACCCTATTATTTTACATGGATAAGTCATTCTTAAATTTTTAGTGAGAATGAATCATAGTGTAGTAAGGGTGTCAAGTTTCAATTTCCTATCAGAAAACGCCTATTAATTTTCGTCGATCGTCTGATTTTGATTTGCGTCGTGGGTTTGACGTCACAGGCAGCAACGGATGCACTTAAAGAGCATATATTTCGGTTAATATTTTTGCTAAGGATTATTTCTCCGTAGGAAATTAATTTTTTGACTCACGCCCCTTTAAATTTCTGGTATTTCCAAAGGTTATTTTCGAGCTCGGCGTAGCCTTTAGTTGCGATACCTTTTCTCTCAGTTTGTCGCCTAGTTTGTAACACGCGATGCATCTGCTGTAACATCTAATGTCCAAAAATTGTTGTCATCTCGACGATTTTTGTTTGTAAAGGAAAAAATAAAAGGAATTCAACATGTAACCTTTTAGGACAAATCGTGTGGCATTTTATAGATTTCTGGGGTGCAAAAAAAATATCTGAGATTTTTATCTCTCAAAAAAACATTATTGGAATTTGTATTCTACAATATTTCAATATGCCCAAAAGAAAAGCAATAATGGCAAGACATATCAATAAACCGACCAAAAACTGCGGGTGGGTCGTCGATTCAAAGTTCCCAGGGTCATTCGTCAGTGTACTAGGCGATATTATTTATACGTATAAAGCCCTTCTTATTATATATTTTTATATAATAATTTATTCCGTATCAAAAATACGTATAGCGTAGGTACCTCTATCGACTACCCATTATTTGATCTCGCGAGCTCATTTTTAGCGCTCCACGATAATAAAGTGGCGCTTATAGAAGTTGTAGACTCATTATCCTCTCTTTCCGACGATTTTGCTATTTTTATAATATAACTATCATTGTGAAACTTAAATCGATTTAAAATATAATTTATTTAAAATTAATTCGATATTCCAACTGCAATTTTCCTGCAGTTATAGAAAGTTACTTTAAATGACTCATTATTAAACATAGATAGATAGGCGTACGCTTACTAAAGCCTGTAATTTGGATATAAAGTTGGTTGTCTCATGAATTTTTTAATAAGCAGTCGGACAATGACCGTCGGTTTAAATTGTAAATTTTAAAATTCACCCCTTATGGAAATAATGAAACTTAAAAATAGATTAATCGAACAACATTTTAACGCCCTTAAAAGTCGGCGTGGTGCGGTTAATGTTTAATTTCGAGTATTTTCTGGTTCTCGTTTAGAAGAGGGCATTTCAAAAAGAATTCTTGTGGATTTTCGATTTAACACCCCACCCCCTAGGACTACGAATGGAAATTCTCATTTCCCTTTATGACGGAAAGTAAAATTTCAAATGAGTCGTTCTTAAGTAAGGGATGACATGAACCGGTCGTGTGTTTGAAAGATCCTGATGCCACCGCAAAAATTAATTGCGGAGCAGGACTTTTTGATAAGTTGGTCAGTTTCCGTCTTAGAAAGCCGTTTAGGCACGCCCCTTAGCACATCATCAAAAATTTGATTGAAAATTAATTTTGCTCATAATCGTAGTCCTTCTTCAGGTGTAAGAACCAAAACACTTGTTTGTCATTAGAATCTTCCGAATTTTTTACTTTTTATTTTAGAGAGCCCTTGGGTATAGATTAGGGATTCTAATTGGGGTAAGAAGAAACAATATTATTGTATTTTGATTAATGGTGGTAGTAAGTATTGGTCAATGTTTAGTAAAATTGTGATAAGTGTGAAGTTATAAAAATAAAAAAAACAAATCAAAAAAACAAAATATAAATAAATAATAATAATTTTAAAGTGTTTGTGGTTAGTAGATGACAAGTCAACAAATTACGGATGAAGAAGAGATTACTGAATGGAAAAAAAACTTAAAGAACTGTTTGTATTTTGAGTTAAGGTATATTTTGACATGTAAAACCAGTAAATTAACTTTGTAAGTTTATCTGTAATTTTGGGTGTTAGTAATTTTAATATAATAAACCATTTCAGAGTCTTGAAAAAGCCCAAAACAATGGGCGAAACGTTGACAATAAAGTAAAAAACTGTAGTTTTACTAAACATTGACCAATACTTACTACCACCATTAATCAAATTAAACCAAGGTCAAAAAAACAGCCAACAATATTATTGTAGCTCGCGCGCAAAAAAATTGAATTTGAAAATAAAAAATTTGTTGTAAAGAAGTGAAGGAAACTAAAAATAAAGCCATATAATATAAAAGTAATGTAGGATAATTACTGGCCGTTAATAAGCGCGAGCGTTCCTGCCTCCGTGAGATTGAGCTAATTGGGGAATGCGACGCAATTACTGGCGTTTCGCGGTCTCCGGGTGGACAAAGCAGAAAAACGTTCTCTAACGACCCCCATTAGATGTGGTAACTGTTCCGCTATTGTAGCCTCTTTCGGCACGTGCTGACCTAGAACGGGGAGAAAAAAATAAATAAATTTAAAGGGCGCAAAAGTTTTTTTCAATTTAACTTATTTCTTTTACATTTATACAAATTGGATTTATTCGGATTGCGAAAATTTAAGGGCGGAATTTGTTGTAAATGCTAAAATTGGTGTTTGCGTTTGAGAAAGGAAAGATTGTATCATCTATTACCTAAGTTTTAAGAGACTCGTATTTGTTTCCGGAAGAATCGTGTCCAGCGGGATATTGAAAGACAACCGGGACATTATATACATACACGTCCAGGATTTGTGCGCAAAACTTTTGGGAAGTTAACATTTTACGAGCGTGGCGACTTTGGTCGATATTAAAATTAAGAGTTTGTTTATAAGTCGTCCGACTGTGAGAAAGAATAAGAGCGGGAAAAAAGAAGGTTTCGGCGGCGATTATCTAAAATTCGATTTTAAGATTAAAAACGATAACGTAACCACTAACTGGCTATTTAGTTTATCCCGTAGGATTTTCTGCTCTCAGCAGGATATGCGACCACGAAAGTCGAGGGGACCATCGGGGCCTAAGTTCCGCCTGGATGAACCCGCTATCACTGCTGACGTTGCTGCTCTGTGCTATCTGAATCAACTCCCGGCACTCGACGTCTATTGATCTCAATCGGGCACTTGCATACTCGGCAACTTTGTCAAAAAGAAATAAAATAAGGGAGTAAAAGAAGAATGTCCTTGACTTTTCTTTAAGGATTAAGCGAATAGACGTTGCGTAAGGAAATTAATAGCCAACTTTAATGTTTCCCTTATAAATGTATGCGAGATACTTAAAAATGAATTACGAGTGAGAGCGGAGGAAGTTGGAAAAGTCTATAATGTGCGTATTTTTTGAAAACTTAACAAAGCGCTTTTAATTTTCCGGATTAAGTTTAAAATTGTCGAAGTTGGTACATTTGTCATTTGTGCATTATATGTCTCTATACAGAAGACGCCCTGGTGTGTGCTTTGTGTATTTTTGTCTTGTCTTATTTTGCTAATAAAACAAAATTTACTGGTAACTTAAAATTGCTATCATAAAGTTCTACTACAAGCTACAAGCTGAATTATTATTACTATTATCATTATTATTATTATTATTTTGAATGAGTTATTACTTCCTTCGCATTTACTTTTGAATATCAAATGCACGAATATCAACTACATTTTCTTTACATACTTCATTTAAATTGCTCCCGACGAACATTCTTTGTTTATAATTTTCTTCTCTTTTGTCGATATACATTTTCCCAACTCGCTCCCTCTACCTCTTTTTACAATTTCGTAAGAAAAGTTTGATATTTAAAAACTTTTGTTGATGAAGCAATTTCTACACCAAACATCGATCTTCTATCGATTCACCTTTTTATGTCTCAATCAAACACTCTGCTACTAGTAGGTAATCGAGAGCTTCTTAGCACGTTTTTGTGACGTCATACGACACGACATTGGTCAAAATTCCTATAAAAGCGGTAGGTATTTGAAACTGGCTATTCTAAAATACTTAAGAGCGCGGTTTCGAAGTGTTATTACGTTATTAGTGACTAATAGTGACTAGACTATTAGTGATATCAACCTGATATTAAAGTCGCTAACGGTTACGAGCGGAATGTCTAAATATCAACTTTTCCGCCCATTCGTTAGAAACCGCCCTCTTAAAGCAATCTAGTAAATTTAAAAAAGTCCCTTGGTATAAAGAAGTCCCAAAAATACTAAAACAGGATGTGACCTATGACATCACAAAGAAGTGGTGGGAAGTTCCCTGATTACTTACTATCACAGCTCTTAAGCTCGTTTTTCTATGTCGATGCATCTTTTTAATCGTCAAATAATGTGAATAAAATACTCAGCTCCTAGGTAATCAAGATCTGCCTCAACATGTTTTTGTGGTGTTTTAGGTCACGCTCCTTTACAAAATTCCTTAGAATTTTTAGAGCTGTCAAAAGCCTTATTAGCAATAAAACCACCGAATAAATAGCCCCTACTCTATCAGGAAGGAGCTTTTCTGTTAATAATATGGATCGCAATGGAAGTTTAAACATAGCAATTTCAGGTCAATTTCTCTAATGGAAATGGTTGCTTATACTTGCTTGCCTTGCCTTTCGGTTTGGCACACCGTTTAGGCCGCCTGTACAAGCCAAACTGGAGCATCTGGATAGGGTTCAGGCCGCCTGCACATGCACAGGCCAAACCTGAAGGTGAGGCCTGTGTGTGTGAACGGACCTTTAAGGAGAGATCATAACAGCAAATTATAATTTAAACTTGACGGAATGAATGAGTCATCCATGGAATTCTAAAATGTCATTTCCGTCGCATTTTCCCTTATAAGCAACAGTTGCTGCTAACTCTCCTTCCGGATTTTTTATGTTCTAAGAATAAAACTATTCCTAATGATTTAAAACACCCTCCGAAAATCAAAGAAAATGCCAAGATATTTATTAGGTTTGTTCGTGCAGCTGTTTGAAATCATCAATTTCAGAGGCGAAAGAAGGGTATTTTAAATTGCAAGGGGTATTAATTATTTTTAGTTTTGTAAAGTTTTCAAATTCGCTGTCTTAATGTTAACCTACATTCAATTTTAGTGACAGTTACTTGTCAAATTTAGCGACTGAAATACTTTTAGCTGGTAGTGTACAGATACTTCAAATTCTATGGTAGTGCTGGCCACGCTCCTTTAGCTAGCGACTTTCCTCGGTGTCACTGTATAAGGATTTTTGCATTTTTTGTGTACGAACTTTCTCCAAACTATTACGACTGTGGCTTTCGCCGATTAGGAGGTGCCGAAAGAATAAAATAAAATTTTCTGAACTCAATCCGTGGACATCTTATTAGATTTGATTCATTTATCATTACGTTGAGTGTTGCGAGCCTAGACATAACGTTAACACCTAGATATAACAGTTGGGACGATAAATATTAATTTGCGCATTGGTTTCTGTTCTCGTTGTGAGGTGTACGAGAACGAGAGAGGTAGTTTAAGTATTTTGGACGCTAAAGTGAAGAGTGCAGAAAATGTTTTATGTCCCAAAGGGCAGTTTATTTAGATACGTACATTCAAAATAGCCAATTGAACAACAATGACATACAATCGTTAATTAGAATTTGGTACAGCAATCACATCTGTTAGCGCAATAGCTACTATAGTATAGTAGTAGGCAATCGGTTTGAAATAAAATCTGCTTTAAACTCGCGAACATTGGTCAGAGCTGCCAATAAAGCTGTCCTATGTAACAGTGACACGGTAATACATTGCCAAACATTTATCACGGTTGCTTGGGAAAGGGGGCGAACGGTGAAATGAAATGAGCAATAAATAAAAAGCTGTAAAGTCCACCCCGTGGTCATCTATCAGCGTGCGGTCGCAGCCAACTACGACCCGCATATGTGCACACGTACCACAAATGTCCGCGCTCCGCTCTTATTTATTGGAACCACGAATTTTCGATTAAAGTAATTCCAATTCGACGAATTTTTATTTGCAACGAATATTCCCCAAAGCTCCTCTCCTTTTTTTTCTCTATTTTATTTCGCGATAATTAATCGTTTTGTAAAATTCGTCCAAATTATATTACGGAAGATGGTGGATTTGTTTTTGTATTTCAATTAATTGCGCGCGATTCCACTTATTATTTTAGTTTTATTGAGACGAGGCAATTTCTTATGCCAAGTCGTGTATAAGATTGTTGTATACGCCGCGCCGGAGCAACCCTTTGTTTGCATCAAATATCATATAACACTGTTTAGGTATTTGTCGAGCTTAAAATTTTGTCAAGATTGAATTTCAATCTCTGTGTGTACCTGAGCCAACATAAATTTTCAGTTGAAGGTTTTCGTAGAAGCCAAAGTCGATCTCTGGAAATTATTTAAAGGGAAAATTTCTAAACTTGATAATGGAATCGTTGTTACGGTTCAGAGCTCAAAACCTACTAAAACGGGGTTGTAATAAACTTTTAATTAGCGATATTACCATTTGCTAATACCTTAATGGTGTTTTTAATAAGATTTATTTATAACTATATTTCTCTAATGCTCTAACCGACTTTTGAGTAATGTCAAAGCCAAAAACCTAAAACTTTGTATCCAAATAATAATTATTCATCGAGAAGGAATAAAGGAATTAAAATGCCACTTTTTCAGTTACCATTAATTACAGAATTCTTTGCTTTATATTCGTGTTTTATTAGAGGGTGTTTTCTGTACCGATAAACTTCAATATAGGTACCTACTTGCATGGTAGAAGCTCAACTCGTGGTTCCATGTAAAACAGTCAATAAATAAGTCACAAACGGTCTTTAAAAGATTATCGATATTTATAGGACCGGGGGACACTCTGTCCACTTATAATAATAACCGTAGGGTAGCTCGACGATCCGTGATTTGTGAGTGACGACATCACCTTGACATTTTTTTGGGAACCTGGTTCCCTGCTTCCTCGCTTGCAGTTAACAACGAACATGTATGGTGAGAGTAATATACCCTGGAGCATCCTGTAGGCATAAAGTGGGAAGTATCGTTTAGTTAAACTGTAGTACAGCACTTCAACGTTCCTAGCATGCGACCAAACCGAGGATGCATCAGTGAGCGCGGTTGCTACATGGATTTAGCGATATCAGGTAACAGAGAAGTGACATCTATGTAGCGGTCGCGACCGTGCTCATCGATGTATTCGGCACGTTGGTACGCTTTTAGTTACTACCACTGGTGTTTTTTCTCTGCTTGCAGAAGGTCTACGCTAGGCTTTCGCTAAAAGCTCTCGTTACATGGAATTTCTAAAATGTCACTGACGTAATCGCTACTACTCATTGCTCTCTAAAAGCCCACAGCATAAAAATTTTTAGTCTGATATCTCAACCACATTTGCACCTCACGTTCAATATCGACGTTCCAACGTTTGCTCCCAAAGTGAGCTATCAGCGAATCTAGGTCAAAAACGCTCGGGACTAAGGGTGTGCGTGGTGTGCGCAAATTAAAAGCATAGAGTGGAGAGGTTAACATAGAGTTGTTTAAAATTTCAGCTTGAATCATATGTCCCTGCAAGAATGCACTATGCTCTATGCTCTCCGCTTTCAATTTGAGCACCCCAAAACTCTGTGGTCTATGCTATGCTCTAGGCTCTATGCTCGAAACTTTTAATTTGCGCACACCCTAAGTCAAAACTATAAGAAGGATGTCAGAGAACTCTTTCAACTCTAGTTTAAGAATTTTTTCTTGAGCACATCCAGCTGATTCTCTCATTCTTTTTTTATTTTAAAATTTACATAAAAAGCCCTCCGAACAAAATATCAATGTCCAACTAAATTCCACGTGTGCAGCTCTATAATGGCCCTTTTGTGGAATAAATAAAGGCTCGTTCTGACGATGACACTGGTGTCAGACATTTAGTGCTTACACTGTAACAAAAAGTAAAATAATTGTGTCATTATTTTTTAAGAAAACTGTGTAGATGTCTTGACAGCAGCGTGATTCCTCTTAAACGAGTATATCTCTACCAATTGCTCTTTACCAAAACCATCCTTAACAGTAAGTAATAGGAACTTAAGACTTTCCTCACTACTCCTTTGTGACGTCATAGGTCACATCTAGGTTTTCTAACCCGTTCAGCAACCAGAAATAGCTAGGCCACTCCTCACAAATTTCTGCCAAATAAGATTGACTAGTGTCAATTGTGATTGTTATAAACCGTATCAAAAATCTACCAATAGAAAAATTCTATTTGAATATTATATGCGTTTTTTGTGGCTAACTTAGCTATTTCACTAGTAGTCCAATCACATTAGACATTGGACCTCTAACTAATTAGTAACAGGACGGGACCACTTTTAAAAATTTTCATTTGGTGAGTAAAAACAGGGAAAAAAAAGTCTACCGTTTTTTTTGCATACATATAAAGTTATAGGCCACTGAAGAAAAAGAGGGTGTTTTTTGCAAAATACTTGAAAAGGACGCCAGATATCGATAAAATATATAGGACCAAACTTGTTGACCATAAGATTACTAACAAAAAACATTTAGCATGTTTTTAGTTTTGGCCATCTATTAAGGTAGTACGACTGTTTCTTAAAGTTATCATTTTTCCAAATTGTTAATTAACAAAACAATGTTTTAACCTATTTGTAATGCAATTAAAATTCTGAAAAAATTCACCTGTTATCTGACATTGTTAGAGAAGATATGCTATGAGTTTCAACTTGTTTGAAGCTCATTTGTTTAAATTATGGGTTTTTATTTATAAAAAAAAATGTTTTTTTCTATCATTCTAGTTTTTTGCAATTTTAACATCTTTAGAGTTGGCAGAGACCAATGAAACTATGTTCATCTTGTTCCTTATGAAATTGTCGACAAAAGTTGTCGCCTTAAATTTTTTCTGTCATCATTTGTTTTTTATTAATTCGCGTGCAAACTTGAAAATTAGTTTGAATGATTTTATATTGTCCATCGTCTACTTCAATTTCTTCATCACTGATACCACTCAACAACGAAGCAATGAAGATCGATAGAAGAATAATAAAACAGGTAATACAAATTAAAAAGTAGCCTGACAATGGACATCTATCGTTGGTGTCCGCGTGCAAACTAATTTTCAAGTTTGCACGCGAATTAATAAAAAACAAATGATGACAGAAAAAATTGAAGGCGACAACTTTTGTCGACAATTTCATAAGGAACAAGATGAACATAGTTTCATTGGTCTCTGCCAACTCTAAAGATGTTAAAATTACAAAAAACTAGAATAAAAAAAACATTTTTTTTATAAATAAAAACCCATAATTTAAACAAATGAGCTTCAAACAAGTTGAAACTCATAGCATATCTTCTTTAACAATGTCAGATAACAGGTGAATTTTTTCATAATTTTAATTGCATTACAAATAGGTTAAAACATTATTTTGTTAATTAACAATTTGGAAAAATGATAACTTTAAGAAACAGTCGTACTACCTTAATAGATGGCCAAAACTAAAAACATGCTAAATGTTTTTGTTAGTAATCTTATGGTCAACAAGTTTGGTCCTATATATTTTATCGATATCTGACTTCCTTTCCAAGTATTTTGCAAAAAACACCCTCTTTTTCTTAAATGGCCTATAACTTTGTATGTATGCAAAAATAAACGGTAGACTTTTTTTCCCCTATTTTGACTCACTAAATGAAAATTTTTAAAAGTGGTCCCGTCTTGTTACTAATTAGTTAGAGGTTGACCCCTATAAACAGCACTAAGCTGATTGAACCATAGTCGCTGAACGGAGTACAGCCATTTTCCATAAGAAGCCCTTTGGATATTTAAACTATACTTCAATTCCTCAAAAATTAAAAACACCCCCAAGTCCCTGATCATTTTTTCTACGGGTGCTAAATTTATTGTCTCATTGTTATTGCTCCTTAAATTTTTCAAATTCATATAAGTCGGAAGTGTTTTTAAATTTAAAAAATTGGAATTATTTTTTATAGCAGCCAAAAAGTAAATTATGAAAAAAAACAATAATGAGATATTAATGTTGAAGAAAAAGGAAATTGAAGCTTTTGTTGTTGTTTTTTTTAGCAAAGAATTTGTATGTTTATGCATTTATTTTACATATATAATGGGTAATAAACAATAGAAATGTTTGAATTGCGGAAGAAAAATAGCAATTTAATAAAAGTAATATCTTGAAATAGCAACTGTAAAATTTTGATTTGCATAAAGAAATGGGGTAAGCAGCAAGGTTCTTTTGTTTTGATACTACATAAAACACAATATTGTCTGAGGTCTGGACTTCTTCATGAATATATTCATAACTTTACAAGAGTTAGGGTATTACCTACATATTACTCAAATGATTACACTTTTATGACTACGAACTAAGTAAGATCTAACAAAAATATCCAAAACTTTACATCATTTAAGTTTTCCCTCGAGATCCACTTTTGTTTTTTTCCTTTCTTCCACTTCTTTCTCCCTGACAACCGACGCAGATTTGTATGCAAATAAATCGTCGCATATTGAGACAAATTTTCCTTTTTGAACTTTTAAAGTGGCGATAATTAAATCCTTCATTTTAAAAATTTAATTTTACTTTTTAACTTCGCCCGAGCTCCGTAACTCGATTCCCAAAACAAATTGTACAGTGGGCAGTACACCCTTTGAGGAAATTATTTTGTAATATTTTTGCAGAAATACTGTGGAAGGTCTTGATGGAAGTCTCTGCCAGTTGTGTCTTTTTCATCGTCTGCAGTTGTAAAACACTCTCGATCATCCCTTCTTCATTTTTTATCGTGACGTATACTTTAGCGAACGCTAGGATCGTGTCGTCCATTCTTTTGAGATGCCTAATATAGTAGAACCCCGTTATAAAGTACCTCTTTTTTCTCTGTATATAACGGACTAAATCTGTGGTCCCATTTTAATATTTTGTCTATTTATTTTGTTTTTATTACGGACTATAGCGTACCAAAGACTAAAAGAATTTAATTTATAATATTTTTTGCGGGAAAGATTCGTCCAATCATAATCAAGACTTCAGGTTAGGGATACAGGGCACAGTTAAAAGTTGCGTGTATGATGATAGTTGTGAATAATTTACTTTGAAGGCACTACTGTAAAAATTAAAGTTTGCTGAAGCGTAAGAAATCATTTTACAATTATTTTTAATTAACTAAACTTTACAAATACCCTTTCGTAATGTCCCAACTAACATTCTTGTCTTATAACCTTTAGCTAAAAAGCATGATTTATTTTATAAGTGCTACATTCTTGCTCCTCAAGTGCTAATTAGTTGTTAAGAGGCTTTATTAAACATTATTTTGTTCCCTGAACTAAATAATTCTTTAAAGTAGTACCATAAACGTTCTTACAGCAAAATTATAAAATTGTTTATAGGACTTATATAAAATTGTTTTAAGAACGTTTATAAAACTTGTTTTACAACATTTCCCTATACTGCTTTATAACATTTCTGTAATTGAGCTTCTTATCTTCACTGCAACTCTTACAACATACTTATGAAAATGTACAAATAAACGAACAAATAGCTCACAATAGAAACCTTAAGAAACTGTTGTGTAATAGCAAAGAGTGCATAGGTTATAGAAAAATATGTCGTAATACGCAGGTTGGAATTACGTGTTGTGATTGGTTGGACAACAAGCAATCACATCCCCAAAATCAAAATAGAAAAATAATTGTTTTTTTTTTAATTAAAAAATACATTACTATGTTTTGTATTGAATGTTTGGATAATACATTCAAATTTAAATGTTTTTAAATATGATCCTGTATCTGCTTCTTTATTGGATACTACACAACATATTTTGTAGTAATCACTAACTGGATCTAATTGTCCTATAATAGTTGCTTTCGTGGCAAATGCATTTTATAAGGAAGAGGCCATGTTGAAAGAACTACAACACGTCCGAATCGTCGCCATATTTGAAAGATAATGAAATGATTTATAGTATATTATCCAACGAGCGGGTAATGAAGCTCATTACTCACAAGAATGAATTTGCGACACGAGCCGTATGGCGAGTGTCGTAATCATTAGAGTGAGTAATGAGCATTACCCGCGAGTAGGATACTATACTTTATCCACGACTGCAAATATTATGAACCAAATATACATTGAATACGCGAGTATTTTTTGAAAAAAAATATTTTATTTAAAAAAAAAATTAATTTAAAAAAAAAAATTAATTTTTTATGGAAATGTATTCAAAATGTAATGTAGAATTCAAAAATGTAAAAATATATATGGTGTTGCATTTAAAAATCTAAAGTTTACCTCATTTCCGGCGAAATCGGAAGTGGAAGAATTTTCAAAAGTAGTTAAACAAATTGCAATTTATATGACTACAACTCACAGCTAATTTCATTTCGATTCGTTGACAAATAACGGAGCTATAAAAGTTTTCCAATCCCCTGTGTCGCCCGGTCAACCATTGAGTAATGTAATAGTCATTGAGTAATATGTATATTATTCAATGATTTGCAACTAGTGAGTAATGACACACATTACTGGTCAAAAATCATAGAGTAATGAACGTATTATTGGACTGTCGTGGATAAAATTATTTATAGTATTACTAGTTTAATGCCGGTTTGCACCGTTTACATATTAACTGACAGATAGTTTATTTGGCAGATAAGTTGTTAAAAACCTTTGCTCTTTCATCTACTGTAAGTTAAATCAAATAACTGACGAATACATTTTTTACAAAATTACCTTCTACTTATGACTTTTTGCACCGATTTTAATTTAAGTGGCAAATAAAATATATTTTTACAACTTATCTGCCAAATAAACTATTTGACAGTTAATATTATGTAAACGGTGCAAACCCCCATGAGAGAGAAAAATAATGGTACTTTAAAAGTTTTATGTCATTATAAATATATTAGCATAATTTTATTATCAGAAAACGTCAATTTCAAAAATATTAATTTTTTTGGGAATTTAAATAATTTTAAAAATATTAAGCAAACGCACTGGGCATTAAAATTTCATGATATTTGTGGTATATAAATAACAGTAATCTTCGCTTCGTATGCAAAAATAATCCTGTAGGCCATGCATATCATCTCCAAAAAGCTTTGACTTAAAATTCTTAGCCATGATGGCTATCGTCATGTACTACAACTTTTTTTCAATCACCCTTGAAATCTATCGTTTAGACCGGTTAAGGTAATATAGCTTGAGAACTAATTTGTTTCCTCTAGTTACGTCTAAGAAAATATTATTGTATTTCTAGATGTTGCTTTCTGCAGCTCTTAACAAAAAAAATTGAAATTCTAGTCATTCTTATAAATCACCTATAAACTCATTGTATTGAATATCTATTATTGTTTCATAACTATCTGGTAAGAGTGTTTACAGGCGTTATACAACGACCTATAGTACTAAATTGTTTTATATACCTGCGCCCATTTGGGCCCTATAAGGGTTGTATACACGTTTAGGAAACGTTTTTATTGCAGCAATGTTTATAATTATTGTTTTGTAAAAGTTCTTACAGCTTTTATAAACCATTAAATTGTTAGTTGGGGTTAACCTACATTCAATTTTAGTGACAGTTACTTGTCAAATTTCGCAGCTGAAATACTTTTTACGCATAGTATACCTTAAAATCTGACCACGCCCCCTCAGCTAGCACCTTTCCTTGGTGGAACTGTAGATACTTATACAATTTTTCGTTAATTTGCACATTCAAGTCTATAGTGTAACTATCGTTCGCATTTTTTTGTTAATTTCGTATAATAAAAATTAGATTGGTAAATAGATAAGACAACGATTACGCGCACCCACCCCTCTTATAATTGAATGAAAAAATGTAACATTCATCAAATATTATTTACGAGGAGGGATTGTGACGGAGCCACACGCGACACAAAGTTGACATTTAAATGTTAATAACGCGGTTATACATAGGTATGTTATAAAATGTTAAGTTGTCAGTATAAGATATTTGGTTAGTTAAACACAAAATTCTCTTTGTAGAGGGCGTTTCACGATGCAAACAGCTCGCCGGCCACGCGAAAAACTTAAAATTATTAGCTTCGCTACCGATATCCTACTTTTTCTATCTTAGGCGACTCTAGTTTTCTTTAACAACTTTTAACAACAACGAGATAATCCCAGAAAACGCAATACAGCGTGGAGAAAAAGTAACACTTACTAGGCCGAAAGTGTTTCACATGTGGGTGACCTAGAAGTGCTCGTGCTCGTGCGCACTAGGGCCACGCAGCTATAATTTTTTAAATAGCAACCTATAATTTTTTCCCACTTTTAGTATCGTCACCTCTCTGTGGCACAATGAAACTTTTGAAGGGTTACATGAGGAAGGAAGAGTGACAAAAAAGGAAGAAGAGGGAGAGGAAGAAGTCAAAATAAATGGCCAGCACGGTCCCTCTATTTGAATTCCTTTGACTCCTTTCCTTTATGTTTATGTTTAGTACCTCGTGCATTACTTTAATCCACTCTACTTTGATTTTCCCAATAAAAGTTTGGAATTCAACCGACTTTTTCAAAAAATTTCCTTATGTAACCCCCCAAAAGCATCATTCTAGTAGAGGCAGTGACGTGATAACTCACGATGGACTTACATTTCTTTTCTTGTTGCAGAGATTTAAAAATGGAAAATGTTATGATGAATACCATTCATACCCAAATAAAAATTGTCGATTTTGGTTTAAGTAATATTTACGATTCTAACAATGCCTTGCGCACACATTGTGGTTCTCCCGAATACGCGGCTCCAGAACTTTTCATACCTGGAAAATCTTACGGGCCCGAAGTTGATTTGTGGAGTCTGTAAGGTTTTGATATTCGCATTAATTTTTTAACCGATTCGAGTGTTTTTCAGAGGTGTAATTTTGTACGGTATGGTGGTCGGACAGTTACCCTTCGTTGCCGTTCGTGAAGAAAATACGACTCATCAAGATCGCCGAAAAAAGCTCTTGTTGCAAATCAATAAAGGATACTCCGCGGCGCAACGAAAATACTTATCTTTAAACTCGGCCGAATTTAGATTGTTAATTGGTAAGATGCTAGCAGTTGACACTATAAAGCGCATCACGACCAGCGAAATTTTGCGTCATCCGTGGATTACAGATAGAGCTAAAAAGATCATAATCGTCAACCCTTTAATGGAATTAGACGAGAGTTGGCAAATATCCGTATTAACAAATTTCCAAAATGTGTAATTTTGCATCTTAACTTTTTTGCTTCTGTAGATCATGAAGCAAATTGGCAGTCTTCTAAGTTTAGATTGGATAACCATAAAGTACGCAATAATGAACGAACCACTCGGAGATATTGCCGGAATGTACCGCATATTAGCTTATAATCTTCAATCTCAACAACTCAATTCTGACGGCGTCACAAAATTAAACGTTGCCGGAACCCATCGCTTTACCCAACCCAAAAAAGACATACCCGAGTTGGTCGATAAGCCGCCTTTAGTTAATAAAATGGAGGTTTCGGAACCCACCACACCTCGTCCTACCGTAGCAAAAAAGGTCGTACAAGTAGAAAAACAGCGTCCCCAATCGACAAACTATACGAATCGAAACGATCTCAACAGCTACAGCAATCAGCTGAATTTAGTTAAACGTGGACTGAACTATCTGAATCGCGACAAACCTGCGCTTCCGTTACCACCGTCTCTAAGAAATAGGCCGAAAACTTCCACTTCTAACTCTCCACTAAAGCAGAATCAAAATGTTTCCAAGCCAAATACATTTCGTAATACCGACACTCCAATTACCAAAAACGAAGTTCAAGTTTTTGGAACGAAAGGTGTCGCTAAGATTTTGCTAGAAAAAGTAGCTTCACATAAAGGATCTACACCATCGCCGAGGTATTATTTGCGAGGACATTTTTATGTCGAGAGCCTTTAATAAAATTTTTGTGTAGCTCGAGTCGCTCAAATCAATCCACTTCTTTCGATAAGGTTAAAAGTAAGTCCGAATCGAATGCCGCCAATGCGAAAAGAGTTTCGACCGCAACGCCCAAGAAAAATGGGTAAGTTTAATTCTTTCGCATTTGTTACCTTTTGAAGAGTGAAAGTTAGAGTTGTAACAGTAACGGAAAACTCGAGATCGTCAATAAGAGGAACCGCAATTCCTTCCTACCACACGCCGAGAAGTCGTCGAGTTATCTCAAAAGTACCACCAAACGACGTAGAATTGTCACCTCATGCGTTAGGAGATGCTTACAAAAGAAAGTCGAGCATGACGATGGGTAAGTTTTTACGAGTTTTCTTTTAACGTCGCTTAACTCTTTATTTTAGCTAACCATCAGCCGAGCCAAAGGTCGATTCTTGCAGATCCCATTGCACGATGTATAGCCGGTTATATTGCCAACAACATTCCGGATTCGTTAAAATCGGTAAATAGAATCTCTTTTAATTATCCCATTCCCAAAAAATATTTTTAGTCAAAATGGAAAACGAATGCCAAACTCCCTCATTTAACAGGAAAACACAAATCTTGCGAATGTACTCGCTCAAATAAATGAAAAAGTCTTCTCAACATCTAATTAATAGAAAGGCGTATTATTTTTATTTTTTTTTATTTGTGTTATTAATAAAATACAAAGAATAGAAGGTACGTTGTCTTATTGTGTTGCATGCTACTTTAATTTGTCTTTAAACAAATCCATTGAAACCTACTTTTCATTATAGGATTATGGATTATAAAGTGGAGAGGGCCTAGTTTTCAGTATTTAGTCCTTTTATTCGGGCCAATTGTACTTTCTCTCATCACTTCTTGAGCCTTGCTTGCAAAATAAATTCCGGAATTAGTTGCAGCAATGATGTCTCGATATATGTACTATTCTCAGTGTGCAGAGATGTAAGTCCTTTTATTACTCCTAGACTAGTTTAGAACAACCCGAGACCATATTTGGAGTTTTTGTCTTATCTGCAAGAAGCTTTCATTAACAATTCTTGTTAACGTCTCATTCAGGAGTTGAAAAAGGAGACATTTCATTACAATTCATAAATGTGTAAGCTCTTTGTTCACTTAAAAACTAAATCCATTTACTAACTGGCAAATCAATCGAATAATAAATATTCTTAAAAAAAATATTTATTAATTCAAAAATACAAAACGTGATACAAATTCTAAACTTTTGCTAATAGTTCCTTATTTACATAAAAAAATTAAAATGTTACAAAAATTCAAATCCGAAGAAAATCAGTTTAATGCCATGGCACTTCACGCGATTGAGAAATTGTCCCCAACTTTATATACCTTGCCGTTTGGGAAACTGGAGGTGTAGTTAAACCTGCCGCCGACGATACCGAAGATCGATGACCTTCGTTGGGCATGTGAGAACCGTCGCCTTTCAAAACGGCCACAGGTTTCCACGAATTTATATAATTCACTAAAAAAAAAGAATCAAGTCTCGACAGCCTCATTTATATAAAATTTACTTTTAAACATGCGCACACATCCATCATCCCCGCTCGACGCTAAAATAGTTCCTGTGATATTCCAACAAACCCTCCAAACCATACATTCGTGATCATCAAACTGTGCAGCAGTCTGAATTTCTAGTTTAGTTAATCCGCTTTGTACATTTGGATTTTCCCTAAAATGAAAAGTTTTTAAACCACTCAAATCATTTCTCAAGTCTAAATTACGGAATTGGAGTAAGGCTCATTATTCTAACATCTTTAGTGGCTACAGCTAATAAGTGAAAACTTCGTCCTAAGTTTGGTGAAAAAGAAATGTCGTGAACCGGATCGGTTATACTATGAATAGTTTCTATCTTAGTCCATTTCCTACTATTATCGCTGTACTCAAAAATAAAAACTTTGCCTCCGTTTGCTGCATTGTTATCGTCACTACCAACTGCTATCATCAATGCGTGATTCCTAAAAATAATTAATTAAAAGGGACACGTTTGATTACGTTTAAAATTTTACTTTGATAAGCTCGGATTCCAACTGAGACAACTACACGATAATTTACATTGTACTTCATGCTGTAAAGTCCATTGACTAAGATTCATAACATCTGGCGCTTCGTATATCCTTATTATACCGTCAGCGGAACATGTGGCCAGTTGCAAACCTTGCGTTTTAGGACCAAACTTGATATCTGTTACGGAAGTTCTCGAATCGACTAAAGTTGTCCTACGAACCCAATGCCTTCTGCCACTTTCTCCGGGACAAGGCGTTTCACCAACTTAAAAAAGTCGTTGTAATTTAAGAATTAAAATACGATAGAAACTAACCTAATTCTTCCCAAACTGCAGCGGTACGATCAAAAGAACATGTTGCTAATACTTGCCCAAATTCCGGATGAGCCCACGTTACTTTCCAAACAGAACCGCTGTGAGCCTTCCAACTAGAAGTCAATATCCATTTCCCTTCATTATTCTGGTCCCAAACCTACGTTAAAATGATTTTTAAACACCTTTGCATCGATCTATTATGTTTCTAACCTTAACGTATTGATCACTAGAACACGTTGCCATACGTTCGCCATAAAAATCGTACGCTACATCGTGAATTAAATCTTTATGTTCCGCATTAATTTCTTGTACTTCGAACATTTTAAAATCTTTAAAAAACTAATCGAGTAAATGTAAGGTTATGTAGTTTCGATGTTGTCTGACAAGCGTCAGTTACGTCGGAAGTTATTTTATATACTGGACTTTTTTTATACAAAAAGAGTTTTTGTTATACTATTAGCTTTAAGATTTGAAGGAAGTTAAAAATAGTTGGAAATTAGTATATTATTCTAGCTACCATCGTTAACCCTAGAACCACACCGTGAAAAAATTGTGCGTATATCACTCCGTGGGGTCGCCGGCGACCCAAGTTTAAATAATGATTTTTAGGCCAATATAAATCGATAATGCAATTATGAATTTTTTTTATACATTTCGTGACCTTTTCTAATACAACAAAAAAAAATTGCAGACAAAAATTGGAAATAAAGGCCCTTAGAAAATAAAATATAGAGAAATTAACCTAAAAAAAAAATATTTTTCGGTACTCAGTAAAAGTTTTAAAAAAATATAGTAAATTAACCCTCCATTCAACGGGTGAAGCCTGTGAGTGCAAGCAAAAGTGAAAATTGTCTGTAATTTATAAAAAGAAATACTTTTTACTGTAATATTATATCTACCTTCTTAACTTGTAATAACTCATATCATCAGCATTTGCTTTTCAAATTTTTTCAAAAAATGAATCCTCTAGGACACAGTTTGTTGTGACAGGCTTCACCCGTAGGTTCGTGTAACTTTGTGATAACCGATTATTTTTGTTATAAAGCATTATTTAAGCGCAAAATTTATCTGCAGACCATAAAAAATAATTGGTTTTAAGTTTCAATGCTTGTTTGTAAATTTTTCGTTTAGGTGACAAGTGCAACATAAGCAAAAATTCTTATTATTTTTCCAGTTTTGTAAGGCTTGGTTATGTATTTAGTACATTGAAGCCTGCTATTTCAGTGAAGTTTAGGCCCTTGCAGTTTGTGTTGAGAATTTTATAATTTAATTTTTTTGTAATTTTCTGCTTATTTGATCAATATACTAAATATGTATTATGATAATTAACTTTATTTTCCTTCAATGTCCATAAAAAACAGTTTTCAATAAAAAATGTCAAAAAAGGATAAAAAATTTAAAATTAAAAAATAATAACTAACGAAAGGACCTACGCTTTAATTCTTCTGTAAAATAATGAAGAATAAGGTAGATTTTCAATTAAAAAAATTTCAGTGCAATTCTTGCACCCTTACTATTTTTTAGCTATAGATATAAAGTGAGCCTGACAGGCTTCACCCGCTGGCTCGTGTGATTCTAGACCCACCCGTTGGATGGAGGGTTAATAAAAATTTGTTGTAATCATATTGTAAACTCTATAAATGTAAACAAAATTGTATATTTCAAAGTAAAAATATATACATGGTGTTAGAGAAGAACAAAGAAAAATTCCACGGTGCAATTCTATGACACTAATATCAAATTATATAAATAAATATTTAACGCAAGCAAACTACAGGTGTGTAAACTGATACTAAATACTCAAGAGTGAAGGTAGATAGACATGCCAATGCCTTTTTGGCATTGGTGCATGTTTAAGCCGAATTTTAAATAGAGCCGGGTCGCCGGCGACCCCACGGTAGGGTTCTAGGGTTAATTTAGAATGCATCACTAAATTAAATATTTAAAAGAAACGTTTATTAGTTTTACAAATTAAAATTACATTCATTTATAAAAATACGTTTACAGTTTCAAACTAAATGAAACATTCCTCTTGGTTTGTGAAGCTTAGACTGAATTTCATTTTATTCCAATTTCGTAACGCCCCTATAATAATATTTAAATTCTTTTGCCACAAATCCATATCTTTTAAATTATCGGTCGATAAGAAATACATCAAGATAGTATAATGAGGTTTTATAATGACGGTGGAGGAGTTTTTATCTCCTTTCCTTGGTTCTCGAGCAGTTATCAATTGTAAAGTTCTCGGTCGTGCGCATTTTTCTCGTTTAACATTCGAAATTTGAGCATTAATACAGTACCTTAAGTCGATACAACTTGTGTAGTTTTCTTGTTGTGGATAATTATAGTATTTGAAATAGAATCCTTCTAAGCGACACCAGAATCGGTTCCAACGTAAAATACCGTTCACGTCACATCCAATTGTAAGAAAACCAGAAAAAATTCCTTTAATTTTTAGTTCGCTCGAAATGGTAATCAAAAATTCTTTGTTTATGGAAGTTTGATTTAAAATTAAACTTTTACTTTCTAAATTAGAAATAAGAATTGTGCTCGTGCCCCACAACATGAAAGAAGAGCCACGACGTGGCGAACTACTTTTTTTGCATAGTTTAAAAAATTGTTTAATTTTGTGCGGACAACTTGTGTTAGCCTAAAACGATTTGGAGATTTTATTAAATTTTGGAAGTAAAGGACATACGCACCTCTTCTTCTTTTAAATAGTACAACTTGAGGAGTACTTGGAAATCGTTTTCAAGTTTGTCGAATTTGAGGACGTCAGAAAAGATGATGTTTCCTCGCTCGTCCGGTGAAACTATCTCGGTCATTAGAACTTTTGCTCCACCGATTGCTACTAGGGTGTACCACTGATTGGGTTCACATTTTTTTGACGAGAAGCGTAAATTTTTAATTGCCACTTCTCCACATACTAGCAGCTCATCTGCGGTAATATCGTACTCAGTTTTATGTATTTCCCTCAACACAATGTCCCTCTTGTGCACTGAAATATTTCAAAGTATAAAAATTAACGTCCACGTTAGGAAAAAAATTAATTTGATAGCTGGTAGAGAGCAAGTTGGTACGCAACAGTGCAAGAGAAGTTTTTGGAAAACTTTCTAAAATTCCTGCAGGTTTTGAAACAATAAACACAAAAACTGAGCTTACTTGACAAAAGCAAAAGTTTTTCCGCTTCCAAATAGGGTCGAGTTACATTTCTTCCGAACGAACACATGGTTAAAGCTTTTGTCACTTGCGAAATTACTTCGTGTTGGAAAGAAGCTTCCGTGATGAGGCTTTCATCTTTTGAACTCGAAGAGTTGGACGAGTCTTCATAAGGGTCGTTGTTTAATGTCGAAGATGGTAAGATATAATTGGGATTGATTCTGTTGGGGAATTGTGGCGTTAGCGATAGAAGTGTCGATACTCTGGAAGTACTTATATCTTCGTCGGGAAAATCGGAATAATTAGTCTGAAAGTTATGATATTAGTGCAAAAATAATTGTTTTTTTTCCAAAATTACCATATTGGATGGACTATTTAATCTTTGATCGTCGTGAGGTTCTAAGGGGCTTCTAATTGGAGGTAAGCCCATAGCTTGGGAAATTTCTTCACAATTAATGGATTTTATTTCGAAATCATCTAAAAGTGTATCATTTGGTTTTTTCTTTTCACTTCTAGTCTTTTCTTCTACTATTGTGGTATCATTTTCGTCTTCATTTTGAACTGCTCCTCCACCGATATTAGTGTTAGTTTTTTTTAAACTAATGGAATTGAATTTCTTAACATTCATTATACGGTTGACGTCTTCGATTCTTCTACATTTTTGAATTGTATGGGCAAATCGACGCTTTTGATTACCGTTTAATCGGTTTTTGTATTTTTCCGTTATTAAATTTTTAATTATGGAGTCGTCGGAATTGTTGGTTACGTTCGCAGGGTTAGTTAAATTAGCTTCAAATTTGTTCATTTTGGAATCTTCGGAAGATAGTGATGGAATACAAAAATAGGGTTGTACAAAGTTAATTAGTTTTTCGTGATTGCCGTTTTTAATTTCTTCGTTGTCGCTCGATTCTTGCTGAGCGGCGATGTTTGGAGTATTAGTCGATTTGTCTATAAATTACCCAAAAAATTAATTTTAATCCCAATTTAATTAATTACGACGTATCCACTTACCTCTATATTCGATCTTTTTTTTCTCTATAATATTATTGAAAACTTGTAATTTTTCGGCATCAGAACTGTCCGATAACCACTAAAAAATGTTAAAAAATTAAAGGTGGCATTTATATTGTAATGAAAAGAGCTCACTTTTGATAGTAACGACGATATGTGATTTTCTTTTTCCATGACTTTTGCACCAAGCACACAACAAATAATTTTATTTGAAGAAATTATTCACAAATTAAACAAATTAATGGTGCAAAACTCGTAAATATTGAAATAGAATTTTTAATCAACGAGCGATAATTATACAAATTGATATATTACTCGAATCAAAAGGAGAATTTATTATTGTTTAAACATTTCTATATTATTTCAACCTAGAAAAAGTCGTTAAAATCGAGAAAAATCAAAAAAAAATTTATTTAATTTTTCGAGGTTTTGAGTATATGATTCCAAACATCTAAAAAACCATTTTCTGTCCTTTACTGATAAGGCCTTCTGTATGTATCCTTAGAGCAAAAACTACTGAAACGATTTAGATGAAATTTGATTTTAGCCACTTTAAAATTATTTCATCGGCAAACTTAGCTTTAATAAGAAATCTATACAGGGTGTATAAAAAGAAGGTTATTATTTTGGGCACATTTGCAAATTTACACTTCAGTATATCTTATATTATTAGAGCAGTGACAGCTGAAGAAATTAGAAAATGCCTTCAAAGAGCTCGTGAGTACATTTTCCATGTTAACATGTGGCATGTGGGGCACTGTATTTTGAGCGTAAATTGTCTACAAAGCTTCTTCTATGCCGGATCCAGCCATTAGTCCTCCAATAACATCAAGGAAGAACATTAGTGTGTGAAATTCGCCAAGCCAGATCGCAATATTATCAAATTCTCCTTTTTAGTCAGCAGATATTACTTCCATCGCCCTTTTCCACAAGCACTGATCAGTGATTAAAGGTTATAATGGAAGTAGTCACAGTCAGTCTTTTTGCTTCATTATACTTACAAACTTCAGTGTTTTGTATAGACAACTGTGAGAGGTTGAATTTAGATCAATCATAGGTAGGAAAGATTTGGCCGTTACATGACAGAGTGTTCACCTAATACTACAGCACTTTGCATGTATCCTAACCATCCTGGTCGAGGAGTTTTGAATAATATTCTCGTACTCCAGAGAACATCAACAAGATTAGTTTGAATCATAATATACATTTAGAAATTTCAATTTGTTTATGGTTGTTGAGCTGACTGTTTGGATGTAATGGAGTGGAATCTTTGTTTTCATTTCAATTTCATGTGCCAGAGGGCAATATTTAAGTCGTTTTCTTTTTTCGGTAAGCAAACAGATTCTCCTCCTTCACAGATGCTCCTGATGTACTTACACATTATAATTCTCATCTCATCAATAGCGTTATTGTCGCTATGTTATGGTCTACATTATCGGCGACCCATTGAGAAAAATAGCCTGACGGTACCACACTTAAATTACTTTTATCCATTACCGAAGAGTTTACATATTTCTGCACTTCTTCATAATTTTCTTCCAAGCATTATGTTACTATTTTTAGGAATTGCAATTTACGTCAAAAGTAGAACAATCGTTTCTACTAAATGATGTTTCTTTTGCAGTTCATAAAACTATTAATAGCCAACAACGCTCGATGCTGTGAAAAATACAAAATGATGAAAACTGCAATATTTAATCTTTTTTTAGTTCTTGAAATACAGAGAGATAAGATCCATCATAACTGTTTTGATGACACTTTTTATGCTTGCTTATTGTAGACTGGGTGCAATGTATAATTAATCGAAAAAATGATTATTTGGTCGTCCTAAATTTATATTTATTTAATAGTAAGAAAGTTTTTACATTTTCATTCCTTTTTTTTCTTTTTTTTTCTAGATACTGTTGTACCAGAAAGGATGTCTCCAAAATATTTATCTTAAACTCCAGATTCAAAACATTATCCGAGGGATTATCCTGTTATGCGAGGTTCTTAGTTGATTTTTTTTTAAATGACAACCGTTTAATTTCACTTAAGGCAAGAACTTATCTTTTTGAACTTTTAGTTACATGCGCTAGCTGCTGAAGTAATATCCCGATGCATTGTCGGTCATTCAGTGTTTGAATGAATACTCGAAAACACCAAATGCAGTTTTAAACAAAACAGGTATGTCCTACCTTTTAGAATTTATTTTCCAAGTATGCGTGTTTGATGTAAAAGAAGCAACGAGACTTGGTTGGATAAATGATATATTTTTGAATAATAACGTAATTGATTTTAATTCAAAAATTAACTCGGAAAGAAAACATATTTGAAAATTCTTGCGACATCTTACGGTAAATAACGGAACAAAAATTATTTATTAGTTTCGTCGTTAACCGCAAGGGCAAAATTTTTAAAAACGTCAACATAACCCTACTCTTTTAATTTTTAAATCACAAATTTAAAATTCATCTAGACGAGATTTAATAACAAAAATGTTTGAAAGTTTATAATTATATGTTTGTAAGTGTTAAGAAAACGTTAAATTCAATTTATGCAAATTTTTTTATAGTTTAAGTGGGAAATGTTGGAATATTTATGGTTCTCGTTTTGCTTGTTAATATGGGTTGATGCTACGGGTATGGATTCAAATGAAATTCCACGATGGAAATACAGTGTTGAACTATCGGGGATTAATATTTCACTTCTTCACGGAAATTAAAAAGGAATTTGATCTATTATGGTTAGTAAACTTGGGACGAAAATTGAACAGCTTTTATGATAACATTCTTACAATCGCTCTTCTGTTTTGGACACATTAACCCTCCATCCAACGGGTGGGTCTAGAATCACACGAGCCAACGGGTGAAGCCTGTTACGCTCACTTTATATCTATAGCTAAAAAATAGTAAGGGTGCAAGAATTGCACTGAAATTTTTTTAATTGAAAATATACCTTATTCTTCATTATTTTACAGAAGAATTAAAGCGTAGGTCCTTTTGTTAGTTATTATTTTTTGATTTTAAATTTTTTATCCTTTTTTTACATTTTTTATTGAAAACTGTTTTTTATGGACTTGGAAGGAAAATAAAGTTAATTATCATAATACATTATTTAGTATATTGATCAAATAAGCAGAAAATTACAAAAAAATGAAATTATAAAATTCTCAACACAAACTGCAAGGGCCTAAACTTCATTGAAATAGCAGGCTTCAATGTACTAAATACATAACCAAGCCTTACAAAACTGGAAAAATAATAAGAATTTCTGCTTATGTTGCACTTGTCACGTAAACAAAAAATTTACAAACAAGCATTGAAACTTAAAACCAATTATTTTTTATGGTCTGCAGATAAGTTTTGCGCTTAAATAATGCTTTATAACAAAAATAATCGGTTATCACAAAGTTACACGAACCTACGGGTGAAGCCTGTCACAACAAACTGTGTCCTAGAGGATTCATTTTTTGAAAAAATTAGAAAAGCAAATGCTGATGATATGAGTTATTACAAGTTAAGAAGGTAGATAGAATATTACAGTAAAAAGTATTTCTTTTTTTAAGTCACAGACAATTTTCACTTTTGCTTGCACTCACAGGCTTCACCCGTTGAATGGAGGGTTAATAAGTCAAAGGTTAGTGTTATGTTGTTATTTTTACTAAATAATTGGAAGCATGTTCTTAATTGAATTTTTTTTAATGACAACTGTTGAATTTGACTAAGTAACAACTTCTCTTTTTGAACTTTTAGTTACATGGGCATAAGCGAACTGCTGAAGATTAGTAATATCTCGATGCATTGTCGGTCATCCAGTGTTTGAACAAATACACGACAATACGCAGTTTAAACAAAAGAGGTATGTTTTACCTCTTTGAATTTTATTTTTGCATGTACACTAATAAACTATTTTAAACTTAAGCGCAATTTATTTAACAAGTTTATTAATAATACTACTTGAAAATTAAATTCCAGTTTTTTCCACGTTTAACCAAAGACATTTGTTGAGGTGCATATCCAAATGCTAATGGATCTGGTTTTGGTTATCATTTTATAATTGTGTGTACAGGTCACTTTTTAGCTTATCAATTGACTCACATAGTTAAAGTTAAAAGTAATTAATGATTACTCTGATTAAATTTTAATCTATAAGTTTGACTTATTGATAGAAATGTTAATTGCAATTTTATTTTGATTTATTTTCCCAATAAACGTGACACATCTTCATTTTTACGTGGATTATTTACAAAGCATTTTTCATATTTTGAGAACTCTTCTCAGTCTTGAGACTTACAGATAAGCTGATTGTATTGTAACTCTCTCTCTTTCTCGAGACATCTTAAATTTATATACTTTTTTCATGCTCTTTCTCATTTCATTGATTGATTGTAGTTTAGCTTGTGAAACAAAACTTCACACTCAAAGATTACATGAGAGGCTCTTGCCTCCTCTTCATCTTAACCTACATACAACATTTAAAAATATTAACCTTTTCTAATATTGTAGACAAAGCACCCTCTCGCAAATACCTTTTTATTTAATGTTTTTATGTGAGGCGATCTCAAAACTAACCGATTTTGTACTTTTAGATGCACGTGGTCCAACTAATCTCCTGCCCAACTAGTATACTTCATTAACTAATAATCCGCGACCTACATAAAGAAGAAAGATACCCAATATACATGGATACTTACAAGAGTAAACTGAAAATTGAAATCTAAATTTGAATAAATAACAACAAAAACTCACACAGTTTGTGGAGAAGACTGAAGTCGTTAAAATATCGGATGAGATAAAAGTCGCTATCCCCGAAATGTTCTTTCCATTTTCTACACACTTTATGTACAATGCAATAAGTAAATACTTTTTTCACCATTTCTTAACATTTTTGGAGGGAAGTGACACAAAGTTATCTCACCCCATATGATGACTTATACTGTCGTTGCTTCTGTTTTTTAGCTCATACATTGATAATTGTACAATAATTTAATTTATAAGTATGTAAAATTATATAAATTAATGTGTGAGCAGCCAAAGTTAATTAATTAGTATATTTAAATACCGCCATTTCATTGGCTCTTACATGCCTACGCTGTGACCCAGTGCAATATCAATTCTCGCCATATTATTGGTTGATCTTTCTTCAGTGGTAGGGAATGAGTAGGAGAAAGTTAATATAAGTCTGATATTCGTCATAAGTTCAGATTCTTATCAGTAACACCAGTAACACAGATCAGCAAATTTTAGAAAAATACTCTTGTTGAAAATCGACTTGGGATTTTCGGATTTTTTTTGATTGGAAGTCTTTCTTTACATTAAAATAAGTATTTCTACCAAGCATTAATCAGTTTACTTCAATATCCACGGTAAAATATTAAACACACAATTTAATATTGTGATCAACATTTAAGTTAATTTGAAATGCTTAGTAGTGATTATAAGTTTAATTGTAACTTCCTTACATTAATATTACGTACTAATTTTGTATGGTGTATTGGATTTATTAATATCCTTCTATGTAAAAAAATAAATTCTTATAAAACACACACATTTATTTTTAAAGTGGAGCTAAAAAGGTCATAAATTGGCACAGCATGTTATTTGTTTGAAGAAATCTCGTGCAGCTTGACGCAAATAATTTTACTAAACAGGCATGGATAAACTACCCTCAGCCCTCTTAAAGCTGATAATATTTTTGCTATACTAACTGAGAGGAAATGGATAAGTAATACTTTTCTTGTCCATGTAAATATCTCTTAAGATATTTTGTTTCATTAATTATCTTTATTAAAGCCCTGTGAAATTTAAGTAGATCAATCGACAGAAAAACGTTAATTAATTCTAGTAATTCATTAACATCCCTTAAATTTTAGTAAACAAACCCTCTAATTCAAATTCAAAACAAATCTAATTCCTTCAAATTTGAATTAATTAATATCTAGGCAATTAATAAATTAACAGTAATTTTAAATTAAAACAATCAACTTTTACAAGAATAAAAATACATTTTTCGTTACATATTACATTGTTGTGTAAATCTGAAGTTTAAATTTAATAGTCACAACAATAGATAAAGTATTGGATACTTTTAATGATTCACTCTGCGTCATTTATAGTAAAGTATTTCGTAATTCATTTCAGTTTCCATTGAACTTGTGAGCTGTAAGGATCGTTCGTCTAGTGCCAGTGCATCTACCACTAGAACATTATTACAAGGATTACAAGAAGAATATTGTCATATACCATGGCTGTGCGAGTTAGTTGGTACTTCAAAAAGAAAATCCTGGATATGAAGTTGGAATCGTGGAAATTAAGCGGCCACTTGCATTCCCAATGAAACGACTGAAAAAATTGGTAAGTAAGATTTACGATATAACTTCTCTAATTATTGAATAAATTAAAAGCGTTTCAATTCCCTATATTTGGATTGTTATAAAAATTACAAAATATTTTCAATTAGGTAGTGCTTCAAATACGTAGCCATTAATTTAACAAAAAGCAAAAAAAAATAACTTTTTATAACAAATCCTTACATCGAGTCAAAATAATCAATAATTTGTATGTAGGTAATTAATGCAATTACCTGGTAATTAGTTGGATTGGGTCGCTCATTCATTAACTCCCTAAAATAAGAAAAAACTAGAATTACTAATTTGTTAAATTATTTAAGAAATACAAATAATTATTAATGATCAAATCAACCAATCAATCAATTATTTTTAAGGGTGTACTTGTAATAAATTTTTTGCAAGTAATATTTTCGAGTTGATTAATTTCTTTAGGGAAGGACGGAATTCCACTCAACTAAGGGAAAATGCTGACAAAAACCTTCGTATTTACTAGGGTTTGCGCTAGTTTCAAAATAGGCTTTAGTTAATGAACTTCTTACTATGTAAAATACCTCTCAATGATTAAACATTTAATTAATTTAAATTATTATGTAAATCCGTAGTAATCTGATGTTTGAAATTCTATTCTCTTCAACATCCTGTATAATGTAGCGATAAGCATTTATCTTGCATAACAATACATTTTGTAAAAAGAAAATAAAAATAAATAAAAATGGATCATAACATTAAATTTTTGATGAATCACTTTGTGTCTATTATAGTAAATATTTGGTAATTGATTTCAGTTTTGCTTTAACTCTGGAGATGTACAGATCGTTCGTGAAGTGCCCTCTATACCGGAATAATTTCAAGGATCAATGAATCGAGGATTACAAGAAAATTAACAAAGATTAATGTAAGTACTTTTTGTCTTTTTAAGGGTACCTATGTAAAGTGTAAGAGATATTTTGCAAATACATTATAAGTATTTTTAGAGTTAATAATTTCTTAAAATTTGGGCTATTTGCAAAACGGACTTTAGTTAATAAACTTCTTACTTTATGTAAAATATCTCTTAACAATTAAACATTTAACTAATTTAAATTATTATGTAAATCTGATACTTAATTTCTTCAAGAATTTTAAGATAACTTCCCTTAACTAATTAAATTAATTTACTAAATAGCAATAAATATTCCCGAAAATACCTTCCCTTCTTGTGTTTTCTTGTTGAAAATATTTAAAGTGAAGCTAGTGAGAAAATTGATCGCATAAATATAAAAAGCACTAGTGACTTGAAATAATTATTTTTAATTAATTAATTAAAAGTAACCATTGGTTGATTATAAGATTATAACCATGTAATTCAAATAAGCATAAATTAATGTAAAGGCACTAGTGACTAATGCTTTTGACTATTAATTCAGTCTGTGTCGTGACATAATACTAAAACATGTCTCAATTTCAGATTACATTCAACTTTTGACTTGAAAAGATGGTCTCTTAACTGATGCTCCCTGCTGTCCCCACAACAAGACGATTACTAGAAATTCTAATGGACCAAGATGATGTTATTGTAAGTATCTATCTATAATGTTTTTCTCACAGGGTTTTAAAGATACATATTTTGAAACAAATACAGTCGAACCCCTATTTAGTGATGTTGAAGGTTCCCCAAAAAAACATCACTAAATAGAAACATCACTAAATAGAGTTCCTTCAAAATTTTGGTAGCCATTTTAAGTAATGTTTCTAAAACCAAATAATATGGATTAAAATGTAAAAAATAAGTTAATAATCACACCTATGTGTACCTACTTAAAAAAATCATTTTATTAATAGACATATAAATAAATAAAAATTGCTTGATTCAAGAATTGACGGAAAACTGAGAAGACCAGAAAGTTATAACATTTAGGTAAAATTTCATTGTCCCTTCCTTTTATCTTATGAATTTTTCTACCTACAATAAGAAAGTAAAGCCTTTTTTGGGATAAACCCAAGTTAACGGGACTTTATTAAAATTTTAAATCCAAGTGGTTTTTTTTCAACACAGGATTAAAAATCCTCTAAATTTACCTGTAGTAAAAGACTATACCTTATTCATTTTGGGGAAAGTACAGCTTAAACATGTTTTGTTCAAACAATTACTCTGTGTTCAAATTCAAATTTTATAATCTTTAGGTAAAATGTTGTTAGTAAAACATCACAACATAGAATTTTAATTTTTTTCGGAAAAACCCAACCAGCTTAGTTTAAATTTTTTTAAAATTTTTCTTGCATTTCTAATGTTTTTAGGTAAAATTTTGTTAAAAAAGATCACTAAATAGAAGTTTAACATCATAATTTAGGGGTATTTTTACATGAAATTTAGCTTGAAGATCAAGATCCTCGAAAAAACATCACTAAATAGGGGAAATCACTAAATAGAGGGTCACTAAATAGGGCTTCGACTGTACTTTTATTTAATTAATTTTTTCATTTGCAACATTAATTAAGTAAATGGAAATAATCATTGGTTGACTCTTGTGTTGAAATATGCCTAACACATACTAAAATATTTCTGATTTCAGGTTCCGTTTAATCTTCGACTTGGAAAGATGGTCTCGTGCCTTATTTTGCCTGACATTGAGAAGATTACAAGATAATTTAATGGACCAAGTTGAAGTTATTTTGTCTAAGTTTATTTTCTCACGTGGCGTGGAGCTATTTTGAAAGAAAATTTTGATTTTTAATTATTGGTTACTAAAAATTAATTAATTGGAAATAATCATTGGGAGATAACTACTAAAATATAAGTAAGTACTTATAACACAGGGTGTTAAAAAAGGCATTCATAACTTTTAAGAGCATGTAGTACGCATTAAAATGAGTAAAAAAAGTTATATAGAGGAGTGTCCAATAGTTAATACTTTTTGAGTTAAGTGACCATAACTCCAAAAGTATTAACTATTGGACACCCCTCAATCTAACTTCTTTTACTCATTTTAATGCGTAATACACGCTCTTGTAGTTACAAATGTTTTTTTAACACCCTGTGTTTTTTATTTATTTATTTCCAAGTTAAAAATTAATTACTCCTAATTTAATTTAATTGAATTGGGAAATATTCACAATAAAAATTATCAATATTTGACATTGACATCTTTCAAAATTATTTTTGAGAGTAATTTAAATTAACTAAAACTAAAAATGAAGTAATTTTTAGGGATGATCATACGTAAATATTAAAAAAATTTTTAAATAACTTCCCTTAACTAATTAAATAAATAAATAAACTAAATAGCAATAAATATTCCCGAAAATGCTTTCCTTCTTCTGGTTCCTTGTAAATATTTAAAGTGAAACTTGGTGAAAAAATCGTATGTTTATTTAATTTATTTTGCAAATTAAAAATTCATTACTTAATTGAAAATAATCATTGGTTAACTAATAACTATGCCTAATTACATACTAAAATGTTTCTTATTTCAGTTTCCGTTCAAATCCTCGACTTTGAAACATGGTCTTGTAAATAACAGTTCTTCATTTTGCCGAACAACGAGAGGATTACAAGAAAACTTATGGACCAAGTTGAAGTTATTTTACCTAAGTTTATTTACTTTCGAGCTATTTTGGATCAAAATATGTTGAATTATTAGTTACTAAAAGTTAATTAATTCGAAATAATCATTGGGCGAAAATTACTAAAATTTAAGTAAGTATTTTAATTAATTTTAAATAGAGAAGACACCCTGAAGTTGTTTGCTTTTTGCTATGCTGCATGCTGCATGTATTTATAATTATTTTATATTGAAAAATAAAAATTAATTACTTAATCGAAACATATACTAAAACATATCTTATTTCAGTTTCCGTTCTATCGTCTTTTGGTCCACATCAAAAGGATTTTTAGAAAACCTAATGGACCAAGTTAAAGTTATTTTACCTAAGTTTATTTTCTCACAGCGCTTTCGAGATATTTTGAATCAAAATATTTGTAATTATTGGTTAATTAATTGGAAATAATCATTGGGCGATAACTACTAAAATTAAAGTAAGTACCTAATTTTAAGTAGAGAACTAACCCTCCTAGAACTTTATTGAAGCACACCTTGTATTTTTAATTAGTTAATCGACACATGCCTATTTGCATACTAAAACGTTTCATATTTCAGTTTCCGTTCAAATCTTCGACTTTGAAAGATGGTCTTGTGACTAACAGTGCTTTATTTTGCCTAACATCGAGAGGATTACAAGAAAACTTAATGGACCAAGTTGAAGTTACTTTATCTAAGTTTATTTACTGACAGCGCTTTCGAGATATTTTGGGTCCAATTATGTTTAATTATTGGTTATTAAAAGTTAATTAGTTGGAAATAATCATTGGACGAAAATTACTAAAATTTAAGTAAGTTATTTTAATTAATTTTAAATATAGAACCTACTCTAGAAGTTTGTTTGCTTTTTGTTATGCCGAATCCTGCATGTATTTTTATTTAATGTTTATTGCAAATTATAAATTAATTACTTAATCGAAACATGCCTAAAATACATACTGAAACACATCTTATTTTAGTTTCCGTTCAATCGACGACAGGGAGAGTGCCCTTTAGTCCACATCAAGAGGATTTTTAGAAAACTTAATGGACCAAGTTGAAGTTATTTTTAATTAATTGGAAGTAATGATTGAGCGATAACTACGAAACTTTAAGAAGCAAAAGTCCTTTTAACGATTCAGCTTGTGTCCAAAATGGGTACATCAGACTAACATCTCGATTAGTTTCAGATTACATTCCACCTTTGATTCGGAAAGATGCTTATTTTTATCAAGCCGACAGTCGACAGTGTCTTCTGGTTTTGGACCCAACATGAGGATTAATTTATTTTTAATTTATTTTGGGTTGTATTTAAGTATAGTAGTGGAAGGGTAGCTACACCTCTCGATTAGTTTTTTTTAAATTAATTTTTTTTAATTTAAATTCATTGCTTGCTTAGGAGGGTAGCTACCCTTATTTACTGGTCATCGCTAGCGAAGACGTAGCAGCTAGGTAAGTTGCTTCCAACAGCTCTTCTCCACGTTAAAGAGAGCGCGAGGGGAAGCAACCTCTAAGACCACTGCGAGTTGTCCTCGAATTGGTCGGAGGTTGTTCCTCTTTCGCAGTCTTTGATGTGGTGATGGGCGTGGGCTCCGTGTAGCAATGTGGGTGTGCGTTGGCGCCGGGCGGGGAGGGGTAGGTGGGAGGGGGGTCGGCGGTCCCCTCCCCCCTACCCCTCCCCGCCCGGCGCCAACGCACATGCGCACTCCTACACGGAGGCTACGCGCATGCGCATTAAATACTAAGGGGGAGGAGCAACAACCGACAATTTCGAGGACAACCCCCAGTGGTGGACGGGGGTGCCACCCCTCGTACTCTCTCGGACAAGGTGCAGGGTTGAAGCGACGCCACCTACCTAGCAGCTACCCGATAAGCAGCGATTACCATTTTCAATATTAATTATTATTTTGTAATTATTTATTGTTTTAATTATGTATTATGTCTTGTGGGCCACCGCTTGATGAGCCGAACTCCTCAAGCGATGACTCCTCAAGCTTTATTTGTTACAGTTATTTCCTTCCAAATCTAACGAGGGGTGGACTTGTTGCAGCCCATGCCCTGGGCTGCAACCTTTAATCTTTTTTTTAATGGTATAGCTATTTTTATAATTTTTAATTTCTGCTGCATACATCGATTAGGACACAGACTGAATCATTAAAGGGACTTTTATGTCTCTTCAATCTCGCTTGGGTGATTTACTAAGCGTTGGCCCGTCAATCAATAATAAATTGTTTACAAATAATTAGTTTTAAATTTGTATAATTAATTAATTAATTAATTACTAGTATATTATTATTATTTTCTTGTGTACATAATTATATTAAATATACGTTTTATAATATACTTTTGTGTATTTTTCATTTTAATAAATAGTAAGTAAACTGATGTAAATCTTGACATTTTTTCCCAAGAAAACAGCACTCTTGGAGTCCTTAAGATTCTTCTCTCCATACTCTTCTTAATTTTCAATTAACTTTGGATTTTAAAAGCAAAAAGTAAATTTGTTGAAGACAAATGAAGTCTTAATACATAAGACAATAAATTCCAGCTGGCTAAATCTGTAATACAAAGAGTTCTTCTTTACTTGTGTGAAATGAGATGACAGAGGCAGAGGAGATTGCTATATGAGATTAAATAACATGAGTATAACAGCTGATATTAAAAGAGAGAGCTATAGAGGGAGAGACAGATATAAAGATAGAAAAATAGAGGAAGTTAGAGATAGATAAAGAGATGGATAAAATGAGAGAAAAACATAGTAAAATAGAGGGAGTTATAGATAGATGCAGAGATAGAGATAAGGAAATAGATAAAGAGACTGATGAAATGAGCTAAAAACATAGTAAAATAGAGGGAGTTAGAGATAGATGCAGAGACAGAGATAAGGAGATACACAAAGAGACTGATGAAATGAGATAAAAACATAGTAGAATAGAGGGAGATAGAGATAGATAAACAGACTTATATACAGAGACTGATGTAATGAGATAAAAACATAGTAAAATAGAGGGAGTTAGAGATAAATACAGAGATAAGGAGATAGATAAAGAGACTGATAAAATGAGCTAAAAACATAGTAAAATAGAGGGAGTTATAGATAGATGCAGAGATAGAGATAAGGAAATAGATAAAGAGACTGATGAAATGAGCTAAAAACATAGTAAAATAGAGGGAGTTATAGATAGATGCAGAGACAGAGATAAGGAGATACACAAAGAGACTGATGAAATGAGATAAAAACATAGTAGAATAGAGGGAGATAGAGATAGATAAACAGACTTATATACAGAGACTGATGTAATGAGATAAAAACATAGTAAAATAGAGGGAGTTAGAGATAAATACAGAGATAAGGAGATAGATAAAGAGACTGATGAAATGAGCTAAAAACATAGTAAAATAGAGGGAGTTATAGATAGATAAAGAGACTGATAAAATATGAGAAAAAAATAGTAAAATACAGGGAGTTAGAGATAGATAAAGAGACTGATAAAATATGAGAAAAACATAGTAAAATACAGGGAGTTAGAGATAGATAAAGAGACTGATGAAATGAGAGAACAACATACTAAAATAGAGGGAGTTAGAGATAGATAAACAGACTTATATACAGAGACTGATGTAATGAGATAAAAACATAGTAAAATAGAGGGAGTTAGAGATAAATACAGAGATAAGGAGATAGATAAAGAGACTGATAAAATGAGCTAAAAACATAGTAAAATAGAGGGAGTTAGAGATAGATGCAGAGACAGAGATAAGGAGATACACAAAGAGACTGATGAAATGAGATAAAAACATAGTAGAATAGAGGGAGATAGAGATAGATAAACAGACTTATATACAGAGACTGATGTAATGAGATAAAAACATAGTAAAATAGAGGGAGTTAGAGATAAATACAGAGATAAGGAGATAGATAAAGAGACTGATAAAATGAGCTAAAAACATAGTAAAATAGAGGGAGTTATAGATAGATGCAGAGATAGCGATAAGGAAATAGATAAAGAGACTGATGAAATGAGCTAAAAACATAGTAAAATAGAGGGAGTTATAGATAGATGCAGAGACAGAGATAAGGAGATACACAAAGAGACTGATGAAATGAGATAAGAACATAGTAAAATAGAGGGAGTTAGAGATAGATTCAGAGACTGATAAAATATGAGAAAAACATAGTAAAATAGAGTGAGTTTAGAGATTGATACAGAGATAAGATAAAGAGACAGAAACAGAGATAAAGAGACAGACTCGGAGATAAAGAGACAGAAACAGAGATAAAGAGGCAGACACGGAGAGTGAGTGAGTTTAGAGATAGATACAGAGATAAGGAGATAGATAAAGAGACTGATGAAATGAGAGAAAAACATAGTAAATAAGAGTGAGATTAGAGATAGAGACAGAGATAAGGAGATACATAAAGAGGCTGATGAAATGAGAGAAAAACAGTAAAATAGAGTGAGTTTAGAGATTGATACAGAGATAAGATAAAGAGACAGAAACAGAGATAGAGAGACAGACACGGAGATAAAGAGACAGGAACGGAGATAAAGAGACAGGCACGGATATAAAGAGACAGACACGGAGATAAAGAGACAGACACGGAGATAGAGAGATAGTGAAAAAAAAGTCCCCTGGACTTTTTCTCGGTGCATTCCACATCTCTCTCTCTCTCTCCCCCCCCTCACCCCTCTC
The DNA here is from genome assembly GCA_963924605.1 of Malthinus seriepunctatus. NCBI lineage: Eukaryota > Metazoa > Arthropoda > Insecta > Coleoptera > Cantharidae > Malthinus > Malthinus seriepunctatus. Next base: position 133,094,965 of record OZ004600.1, read on the forward strand.
TCTCTCTATCTATCTTCTTCTCATTCTCTGTCCTTCTCTTTATCTCCGTGTCTGCCTCTTTATCTCTGTTTCTGTCTTTTTATCTCCGAGTCTGTCTCTTAATCTCTGTTTCTGTCTCTTTATCTTATCTCTGTATCAATCTCTAAACTCACTCTATTTTACTATGTTTTTCTCTCATTTCATCAGTCTCTTTATCTATCTCCTTATCTCTGTCTCTAAACTCACTCTATTTTACTATGTTTTTCTCTCATTTCATCAGTCTCTTTATCTATCTCTGTATCTATCTCTAAACTCACTCTATTTTACTATGTTTTTATCTCATTACATCAGTCTCTGTATATAAGTCTGTTTATCTATCTCTAAACTCCCTCTATTTTACTATGTTTTTATCTCATTTCATCAGTCTCTTTATCTATTTCCTTATCTCTGTCTCTGTATCTATCTATAACTCTCTCTATTTTACTATGTTTTTAGCTCATTTCATCAGTCTCTTTATCTATCTCCTTATCT